>JAUIRK010001055.1:785000-1315577 GCA_030549495.1 Nectonema munidae
ATATTTCTGGCAATATAAAAAATATTTATAGTTAGATATATGCACAAGAAAACATTAATTTAAAGATTATAGATACGCTAAATGTACAAAATATAAAAATTATCATAAACAAAAGAGTATTTGTAAAAACAAAAAGGCCGGGCCCGTTGGACCCATGTTTATCTAAATCGTAAAGAAAATATGTTTTCCGCATGAGGGTTAAATAAGAGTTTACAATGATAAATAGAATTCTGATTTATTGTTTTGATCTAACTAGCATTTTTTGTCATTGAAATGTTGATCTATCTTTAAAGTGTGACTTAAGTGACCCTTTGGTTTTGGAAGTGAGTCAAACTCCTTATTTATCATTAAAGGTGCTGACACAAAATGTTGCACGTTTTTGTCGAAAACTACTTATCCACCCAAAACTAATTAAATAACATGCATTCAAATTTTAAATATTTTTTTTAAAGTCGCCTATTCTGATTTGATTTTATGTGTTACTTTCTGTAGTAATGGGGATTTGCCCGCCTCCCTCGTTTTTTTTACAAAATTCTCGTGTAAACTCACTAAATAATTGTTTGTGAATCTTATGCTATCCTTTATTTTTCATGAAAATCAATCAAATGTGTTAATCAATGCCAAATTATAAACTTTAAAATATTATCTTACTTTATTTAATAAACCAAGTTTTGGTGATAAATTCACCCAAAACATTTTTCACCTGTCTGTAAATTAGCCTCCTCAACTGACTTAACTTATAAACTTATTCATACACAGCAAATCGAACATACTCAATTTGATTCTTAAAATATTTTTGTCTTTCTAAATTTAAATTGCGGTTTTGACGTTATTTTTGCCAATCTATACATATGTAGTAAATAAAGGAGTTCAATCGATAAGATAGATTTAATATTGTAGTATATTCAATGATAAATAATTAATTCAGCTTTAAATTTTATAAAAATTGAAACAACATTGTTAAAAATATTACTGCCTGCGACTAAACCGAACAATTTTAGTCTTTGGTTTGATTCATGTTCTTTTCAAATAAACCCTTCCTTCACTTCTTTTACTTATTAGAAACAACTTGGAACTATATATCTCAATATGCGCTCTGTTTTGCTTACAAATTCGTATCAGCTTGATATCTTTACTTTATATATGATATCTAATACTCTTTATTCTAAACCGGTACTACCTTGGTAGCTCTACTTTCATCAGAAATTCATTTTGTGCAATCTATGTTCGAAAAATCTTTTGTAGGGATTTATTTAGCTCAGAATTTAAATGATTTCAGAGTTTTTCTATTGAAGAGAATTTCTTTTTTAATCTTGGCTTTTTTAATCAATATCATTGTAGGTGATATGAACAGATATTACTCTTTGCTAACCAATCTTTTTAAAATTCCTATTTTTCAATACTTTTTCATAACGAAGGAAAAATTGATCAAGTTCGATTAACATTTATAAATTTTATTTAAGAATAGCTATATCTTCATATATTGGTATCTGTCATATTTATAGTAACCCTAACTCTTTGAAAATTTTTAGATTACTTTTTAGTGATTTAATTGAAATTTAACTAAAAACAACGGTTTAAAATTTTTTGATTCACAAGGGAGGAGCTTCTTTTCAGTTAAGATGTCTTTTTCAAAATCTTAATACTAGATTTTTACACAATCTAGTTCATTGGAAAACGATATATCTTTCGTGTAAATAAATTACACGTTTCATAAACCTATATAGCTCCTCAAAGGTTTACTATATTGACATTATAAAAGGATTTATTAAACCATATACTATTTCATTTTTCTTACGATCCCGCATTCTTATTTCAATGTGCCTTCAGTTCCCTTATTCCTTTCATATTAAAATATTTGTACTATAATAAATAACGGTTGTGAGAAATAATATTAACAAATGATTTTTGAAAAAAACTTATTTTTACCAATTCGATTGACACTTTCAGCCATTTTTACACTAATGGCCAAAAATCTGTAAAGAACCACATTACTTTTCAAACACATCGAGTTAGAAAAAAATTAACAATAAAGTGTCCAATTTTTTATATTTGTTATAATTATTTCACCTTAATGGGCATATCTGTCAAAGATTTAATATAAAATTATTAACACTGTTTCCTCCTATGTTGAATGGTCCATGCATTCGACGTTTTTTTCAATGTGTTTGAAAAGTAATGTGGTTCCTTACAATATGTTTTGTTCCCACAAATCTCCTTCTAAAAATCCCTTCATATCTCCTCATACACAGTCCGAATTACTTCATATGTTCAACACCTTGAAAAAGATGAAATTTGTTGCGTTTCGGAAAAGTAATCGTTTTAAAATTATAAACTTGGTATCTCCTTAACCAGCTTACCCTCAACATCATCACCTCCTTAACACAAAGATTGTTTATCCTTATTCCCTTTACACCTCATTCTCATTATTTTATTATATTTTTATATTTGCTTTGAAAAAGGAGTTTATACTCTGAAACTAGTTAGCAAAAATCAACAATAAGGTGTCCAAGTTTTACAATTTTTTATATTTGTTATAATTAAAATTTTGATTGAAATTTGCTACAAAGTGCTATCTTTATTGGAAAAATATGTATATATAAGTTTTATTATTTGTTCCAATATATGTATGTTATAGGAGCGGCTAATTAGACTGCATCTGTTACCACATGTTTTTGAAAAATTCTCAAGATAAAGTTGTACTTTTTTTGGGATGTAAAAATATGAATTTAATGTTTCATCCAATTTTAGACTGTGACCATCCGTTTCAATAACTTTTAAATGGCAATAAGGATGGATAAAGACTTAATTACATCTGATGAGAGTAATCTATCATATATGAATGATTTTATTTCCCTGATGAGCTTGAAGAGTTGTTCACAAATTTTATAAAAATGTTCGTTTTACCCGTCTAACTATAATTTTTTAATAGCTCGGGGTCTCATTTAGAAAAAATAAATCAACATATAAACCACTGTACTAAAAAATCGACATAATTGTTCATTCAAAAATTGTCAGAACCATTCAAATCTCAATAGGCTGGATGCATCTTTTCTTTTCTAAACCAGTTTGTTTAAATTTGGCTCTGTTTTGGTCAATACAACTCTCATATCATTACTCACTTCCTATCTGTTTGGGGAGTTGGTTTCAATGTCAAGTAGCATGAAAAACGCTTGTTCACACCCATATTTAGTGGCAAATCGAATCAGCAATCTTTGCAAGCATAGGACTCTCCCATTTCAATCAAAAATCACTATGAGATTTAGAAAAACGTGTTTTGCACCTCCTCACATTAACCAAATCAATAAACTATTCCTGAATTAAGTCTTCTGAGGCCAGATTATAAACGGGTTTTTTTTTATTATTTGTTAGTATCTTTCAAATAAGAAAATAAAGAGAAATTTCTTGGCATGCTACACTGTGTTTTATGGCCTTCAGGGCATTTTTATTAATGAAAATCTTATTCTCATCAACAAATATATCCAAAAATCGAGCAAAATTTTTCGTGTCAAAGAATGCAATTATTCTAGCTTCATTTCAAAAGCTGTCATTTTTTTTTATTACAATGAACTACTCTGATCTTTTTTCCTTGCAGCGCAAGGTTAAAGGAATTCATATATTCAAATTTGTTCACTAAAAATTATAGAAATATACGAAAACGGACTTCAGAAAATTCTACGTGCATGTGTCTAGTTTGCCTTCCATAAATTGTTGGATTTTTTCCATATCTCTTGGAAAAAATTTTGGAAGCCACTTCAGGTTTGAGTGTGGCAAGAGTTTTTCAAATCTGAAAACAAACAAGATTTGAAGCATTTGCTTTAATGAAATACACATGTTTTAATGACTTCATTGAAAACATTTTTCAACTAATTGTGTCTGGGTTTATGGCTCTGCGCACTGGGTACCAATTACATCTGGAGATTTTTGCTTAGCCAAATTTACCATGTGCTGTAAAAAAATTTATCACTTTGTCAAATGTTTCTCTTACAGTTGTTCTATTGCTGAGTTTCGCAAAATAGAAATTTGTCTACCACGTTCTTGTCATACATATTGTACATAAACACAAGGCTGAGATAAGTTTACAGCATCCATCGTTTCATCAATCTGCGCAAAAACGTTGAAAATCGAATTATGAATCAATAAAACCACATCTGACGTCATCAGACATCTCTCCTATTAGCCTTCTAACGGTATCATTTGACAGGAAGATATGCTTCAACTTCAGAACTTCTTAGCACATTCAATATATCTTTGCAGCAAGGTATTAACAACTGTTCTGGACTTTTTGATAACAGATATTTTTTGAAACTTTTTAAACCATACTTAATATTTGGCAAAAACATTCAGATGTTATTTATCAAACATGAATTTGTGCAACCGTTCAATCAATGGTTTTGTTTACCGAACTCGAGTGCTTCACTACCAGCGCAAGCTTCATTTGACGGGCTTTAAAAAAGTGGATGCTAACACAAAGGACACGTATGTTCCTCTTCTCCATCAGACTATGCAGTAAAACGAAATTTAAAGTGTTAGTCGTCATATTTTATTTTTTTAGCCATTAAGCAAAATGCACATTTACAAATTAGGCATGAAAAGCAATAAAAGAAAAAAATAGTACTCAATTCAAAGACTGACTTATTTTTTTTTTAAAGGTGACTTATTGGCAAATGACACAATATGCGTGCAATATTTTGCCAAAATCGATTCACTCAGTGTCCCCTTCTCGATCCCCATGTAACTTCTTCACGGACTCCAGTTTGAAAACCACTGAGTTAGAAGGTTGATGCAATCAGAATTACAAACAAGGTAGTTTGATCTCATCTGTGCAGTTGTGAGCTTACAGTTCCAAGTATAAATTCGGGTTATAATGGTGGTGTGTTCATTGGACAAAAATTCCTTTATAATAAATTTAGAAAATTATAAAAAAATCCTTTAAATAAAATTTCAAGTGTAGAATCTGACTCCAAAAAATTCAAGTAAAGAATCTGACTCCAGAAAATTATCTTGAGTTAGTGTTTTTGATCTAATTTTAAACCCATCATAAATTAGATTTTAGAGTTTGTGTTAGTAAAACAGGTAGAGTGATTTAATTTTAGAGTTAGTATTAACAAAACCTGATTTTAATTTAAAGTTAGTATTAACAATACCTGATTATTATTATTCATATCATCTTGATGTTTCATTTTAAAGTACTTGTGTATATGAAAAGAGCAAAAGAAAAACTTTGTTAGAATTTTAAAATCAAAATCTATCAGGATCAAAAAAATACCTTGAAATCGTCAGCTTTATTTTCATAAGATAAGGTCGGAAAAACCCATGTTCAACAAGAAATAAAAAATTAAAAAAAAATTGAACTTTTCGAGAGAAATTTCGGAAATCACGATCACGTGTAGAATCTGACTCAAAACGTTCTGCAGTCAGATTCTACACTTAATCCAAAAAAAATTTTTAATAAAACTTATAAGTAGGTAAATGAGTGTATTTTTATTCATAAAAGTTTGTTTTTAAAAGTGCCACCTGTGATATTGTGGATAATGTTAAAGCTAAGATTGGCTAGAACTTAGGGCATGTTGACCAATTAACAGTGGCACACACGCCTCTATAGGCAGTACATTTTGGCTATGACCATATTTCAAGATGAGACAGTTAAGTTGCATAAATTTATAAACTTTCCAAGCATTCCGATAAAATGTGTTTTTTATTATTTATTTAAACTATCTAAAATTAGCTCTGATTTACATTTCGGTAAAAAATATGATTTAAGAAAAATAATTTTTACGATACGATTGTTAGCAAAAATGGACCTGTTGTTTTAAAAGTGACGTTGAAAATGCTTGTTTTTGAAATCATTTGTATGTTTAGCACGGGGGGGGGGCGACGCTCCCCACCCCTTCCCCTCGCTCCACTAATAATTTTGAATTTTTTCAATTTTATATCTCTAAAAGACTTGGTTGTCTTGTGAGTAGGCTTTCCATATTACTTTACTTGTTTTTACGGTTGAGTTTCAGGCAAGTTTTTAAAGGCTGCTGACGCCTGACTTAGAGAATGTAATAACTAATATAAAGTTAAGGTTTGTAGTAAATTTTCTTTCGAACATTTTACGGTTTCAGTTTCTACCAAAATAGGCAAATTTAAATTACGACTATATATGTCACTTTCTAGATTCAAGTCCTAAATGTATTAATTTACTTTAATCCGAAAACAGTAGATTTACACCTGCGACTCCTTGATCAAGAAAATATAGTACGAATTCTAATACTTTGAATTCTTTTTTCGTAATAGAGAATTATATTTTTTCATTGAAGATAAAAGAAAAATGCTATAGGATGATATTCTGTGATCTCTAATTCCTAAAAAAAACGAAAATCGCTCTTGATAAAAACAAGTCTCAAATCACACAGAAAATCCAGGCGAAGGTCATTCATTCTCTGTCAGAGTCACAATCGTCTACTACAGCCCGACTAACAGTTTCTCTTTTGAGATATTTCGTTGGATTAACGAATCGTGAATTTAGCACCTTATATAGAGTTTAAAGTTTTAGAAGAATGAATATTTTATAGCAAAACTGCAGAATGGTGGAAAGTCCCCATCTGCTTTGGCCGTTGAATAAGTTGGTTTTATCAGCATTACCCCTCTGGTGTCATCTGTTTTAGATGGTACTCTCAAGTAAATGAATTCCTTCATTAACTGTTGATATTTGCTGTACCTGTTGTTGTCATCAGTGTTTCACATACTGTTCACTGTCTTGTCGGATTAAAAATTATACAGGCAGCGTGATAGCTTTTCGTAAGATTTACAGAAGAGTTTGTATTTGGGTCATGGTATGAAATGTTCACTTGGTTACATACAGTATAGCATATCTAGCGATAAGGCTTTTCCTTACGCATGCTATTGTTTTCCCATTTGAACATCCTTATAGTCAACATCGCTTTTAATAACCTACGAAAAGCCATAAGAAGGGATAACGGCTTTGTTAAATATGCTATGAGTAGTGATCACTGTCTTTCTCCATGTCCCGCTTGGAAAGTCAAATACAAATAAAAGCAGCCATAACTTGTTCTATTGATTCAATTTTGGATCGTGATCGCCAGCTTGTTTTGGTCAAAAACCGAAACTATTTGAAAATGCTAAGTTAATAATTGGATGCTATAATCTGTTTATTTAATTTAACCTTCAGATAATATATAAATTACATCTTTCATGTGAACAGGCCATCTAAAATTAATTTAAGAATGCTGTAAGTCGGAATTTGTTAACTAAAAATGTCTACTTTACTCAAATTTAGGGCAGAAAACGTTCTGCTCCCTTAGAAAAGGAATAATAATTAAAAAATATTGTATAACCTCCTTTAATTAAAATTTTCATTCTGTAAAGAAAAGAGCATGCCATCATTAAATAGTTGTACGTCGACTGATTAAGAATATTCTTTGTTCAAAAATCCAAATATTTTTCATGTTTAAAATAATATTGGAGTAGTCATGAACCGTGTCTGAACTACACAGAAAGGACGTAATTAAGTGAATCGTTTAATACTTCCCATGCTTTACTACGCCTATTTTCATAACGAAATTTAAATGTTAATGATGCATGTTAGGAAATTCGATTGTTGAACTCTAAAACGATACCCGCCTTTATTACATTCGCTGAGTAAAATCTTTATAACCTCGGCGTATCAAACAAAAAAATCTCTGCAATTTTTCAGAAAAAAAATTATTTTTATAAAAATGAAAATTTTGGTGAAGCATTATAATGTAAATTAGATCCTGTAACAAAATGGTGTCCTTTTTTGTAAGATTTTTATCATTCTTAAAGAACGATTTACTTTTCTTTTTTAGGCAAATTTTTTGAAATAAAGAAAACAATGTCTTCTGGAATCAAGGCATTAAGTTTAGGATCTGATGACTTAAGGAAATTTTTGGCGGCATGTACACATTTAGGTTCTCCGAACATCAACTTTCAGATGAAGGACTATATCTTTAAGAGAACTAAGGGTATTTCATATTTTAATTTTTATACTATTTCATAGTTCATATCGCCATCAAAATATGGTATCATAGTTTCGTCAATACTGTGATATTCTTTCCATGGGGCGTAGTTACAATTTAATTCATTCATTTTCAGATAAATTGTATTTATCACAAACATGAAAATTTTGTTTTATCTCTTCGAACCTATTTCTTCTCATGGCCTTTAAAATAAAGTTTGAACAATCTAATTTTTTTACCAGTATAGTCGTGCACAAGGTAAATTGGCGTGGTGATTTTTTTTTCTCGTCGCATTCAAAATGAAGTTGTTTTGTTAAGCATAAAAATTTGAGTTTATGTTAAAAAAGGAAAAATATCAAGTTTTGCAATGGGGCGATCATAATAAAACGGTCCAATTCTATAGTAGCAATCCACTCTATTCTCTTCACTCGCTTGCCTTCTTTATTCACGTGTATTTCGTAACCTGTCTCTTCACCACTAAAGGACACCAATATACATTCTGCCGCTAACTCCAGTTTTTCATCACCAGAGTCTTCTGAAACTACTGAACAAGGTAAAAATGAAGTAAAAGATGTAAAATCACATAAAATTTGTCATAAGTGTAGTTTTCCCTTACACAGGTGTTTTCCAACCAACCTATCAAAGTATTAAATTACGTTGAACGACTTAAAGTTAAATATTTAAAGGTTTTTATATTTTGTTCCGTAAAAATTTTAATGCTAGAAAATGCACCATGAAAGGGTGAGAAACACGGCTTTACACATTAAAAGTTATTTTAGATTTCCAAGTGACAAAAGTGTAGCTGAGTTTGCATTCAACCAACTAACTATAACAGATTCATTTTGACGTTTTCTTCAAAATATAAATACTATAATAATAATCTTTAACCAAAGGCAAACTTTCTGTGAAAATTTGGAAATTAAAAGCGATGGGGAGGGAATCACCATAAAATTGGATATAGAAAAAATTTAATTATTTGTTCTGCTACGACGCTCAGTTTTTCGTGAATCTTATTCCCAAAAAAAGAGATTAGAAAAAAATCATTTATTTAAAAATGGAGTTTTTCACATCTCAAATAAATCAGGAAGCATGCAGATAATAACAAAATATTTTAATTCATTGTTAAAATTATCTCAAGGACAAGATTCCGAAAAATTGCAAACCTATTAAAACAGTGGACAACCAAGAAGTATACCATTTTTATAAATTCTATTGAATAATAATTGGAAAGGACAAGCAATAAAACTTAAAATTCCAAGAGAAGCTCACACTCAAATGAATTCCGAAAACAGATGTCAAAATCAGTAATGATTTACTTAGATTGAAGAAAATAGCAAGCATCAAAAGTTTATGAATGGGTTGAGAATAAGCATTTCAAGTGATTCATATGTGATACGTTAACTTGCATGATCAATCAAACTGAAGTAAACAGCAAATATTATCCTCGGGGAGATGGGGCAAATAAAAATACGAGGATCATGTCTTCAATCTCACAATGGAAAAGAGTCAATTTTTAAAATTAACAGTAAGCTTACATTGAGATTAGCTAGTATAAATCTAGGATCTCTAGTAGGAAAAAGTACAGAATGTGGAAACATGCTTAGTAGAGCATTAGTTCTGCAAGAGGTGAGGTACAAAAATGAAGGCACCAAAATTGCTAGAGGCAATGACGAAGATTATAAGTTATACTGGAGCGGGAACAAAAACAAACGGGGAGGAGTTGGATTTATGGTAAACTCGAGGTGGGCACAAAAAGTTATAGCTATGGAAAGTGTGAGTGATAGGATAATAGTTATAGAAGTAGCTGTTGGAAATGAGGTTGTAACTGTGCTATCTGTTTACGCACCACAGAGCGGTCTGGAAATAGAAGAAAAAGAATCCTTTTACGCAAGTTTGAGTTGAGTGATGCTGAAGGTGCAAGGAAAGTGTGTCATTTTATGGGCATGTTGGAAAAGATTGCTACGGTTATGAAGAAGTACATGGTGGTTTGGGCTTTGGAACAAGAAATGCTGACGAATAAAGATTGCTGGATTTTGCTGATAGCTTCTAATTGAAGATTGCAAACACTTGGTTTAAGTAAGATTTGAAAAAATTAATTACCTATGAGTCCGGAGGTCATAAAATAGTTATTGCCTATATTCTTGTTAGAAAAAATGAAAAAGTCAAAAACATTATGGCAATCCCAGGTGAAATGATCTTGTCACAACATAAGGTACCTGACCCGAGTGGTGTACCGATAGAAGCTCTACAATTATGTGGATTAGAAAATGAATTGGCCCGAGTAGGTAATGACATGCTGCAAGGAAGTAGGATGCCTGGGAGTTGTAGAAAAAGTTTTTTGATACCAATCTATAAAGGCAAAGGTGATTACTAAGAGTGCTATACTTACGGGAGCATCAAGTTGATCGAGCATTTAATGAAAATGATAGAAAGAGTTTTTGAAGAAAAACTTCTGTGAAAATTTGGAAATTTAAAAGCGAATTAATCTTGAAACAGAGTGAACATCAGTGAGATTCAAATAGGGTTCATGCCCGATAAAAGTACGATTGAGGCTATTTTTAGTGTTCGACTGCTGATGGAGAAGCATATAAGCGCGGAAAGGGAGTTGTACATGCTGTTTATAGATCTTAAAAAAGCCTTTCATCGTATTCCTAGAAAGGTTATTTGGTGGACATTAACCCATTTAAGACCAAGCAAAGCAGACGATATCTAAAAAAACGCAGACGATTTATATTCAAAGTCATTGAAAAAAGCAGACGAAATTGAAATTACTTATGTTCCAAAATAGGAACATTGGCCGTAAATGGGTTAAGGAAGAAAGGCGTAATGTAGTATGAAATCAGAGCTGTGATGGAAATGTATAGACAGGCTGAAACTGCAGTACAAATCGATTGAGAAAAGTCTGGGTGGTTCGAAGTCAAAGTTGGAGTGCATCAGGGCTCCGTGCTCAGTCCACTTCTTTTTACGATTGTGATAGATGCAGTGGCGGAAAACATATCCAAGAACATGAATGAAATCCTCTATGCTGATGATTTGCTATTGATTGGTAGCGGTTGGGAAAACGTTGAAAGAAAATAATACAGTTGTTATAAAGAAGCCTTAGAAAGCAAAGGTTTGGAGGTGAATATTGCAAAAGCGAAAGCGATGAAAGTCCTAACGAAAAAATGTATTGATCAGTGAGTGCCCTTGCTCCGTGTAGTGTCTGTGGAAGCAGAGTGGTTAGGAATGCTATGCTAAATAGTTCATACTCGTTTCATTGAGAAGAGCCGAAAATTATGTCCCAGTTGCAAGATAGATCATGAAATTGTTGAATATGAAGGCTTTGTTAAACTCGGTGGTGATGAATTTGAAGTAGTAAAGGAGTTTTGTTATTTCGGTGATGTTCTAACGAGAGATGGCGAAAGTAAAAAAGCGGTGATAGCAAGAATGAGAGCTGGTTGGAAAAAGTTCAATGATATTGCTGGCGTATTGTGTGGTAGAGTGTTATCGTTGAAGTTTAAAAGAAGATTGTACGAGTCTTGTGTAAGGAGTGTTATGTGTTACGAAGCAGAGTGCTGGCAAATGAAGAAGGTTGAGGTGAGCCGCATGCAATCGACCGAGATGAGGATGATGTGTGGCAAAACTCTACTGGACAAAGTGCCGAACAATGACATAAGAAAGATAACATGCGTGGAAAATATTGAGGAGCATTGACTGCGTTGGCTAGGACACTTGGAGAGAATGAACCCACAAAGACTGAAGAAGAGATTACGAAATCGAAGCATCACTGGACAAGCGAAGAGAGGTAGGCCGAAAAAAAGATGGGAGGATGCCGTTAAAGAGGGCATGAAAAAAAGAAATCTCAAGATGGAAGATGCTAAGATGAGAGGAAGATGAAGTCGCTACAAGATCATGGTCGACCTTGGCTCGCCATACAATGATCTACTCCTTTTGAGAGCGAATGAATGTTGATGATAAAGCTATAAAACTTAAAATTCCAAGAGGGAAAGCTCAAAATAAAATGAATTCAGAAAACAGATGTCAAAATCAGTAATGATTCACTTAGATTGAAGAAAATTCATAGCTAATTTTCTTTTGGCCAAAAGTTTAAGATAGGATGAGAATAAGCATTGCGTATAACTTCTAAGTCGCGACCAGTGATTCATATTTGATACATTAACTTGCATGATCAATCAAACTGAAGTGAACAGTAAATATTATACAATACTTAAGGAGATTGTAGTGTCTATCATAATACAAAAATGAATGAAAAAAAGATTTTGTTATACAATTTGTGACCGCAATATGTTTATGGTTTAAATTGAAAAATATTTCGTTTTCTTGAAAGCTAAGGCAGGTGTTTGGCTATATATTTAAAAAAAGTCATAAAGTTTCCACATCATATGTTTAATACTTTTTCCATGCGGTTTTGAAATCAACCCGTACCTAGTGCCTCATAGGTTTAATTGCATTGCCTGACTTTTTATTTTAATCAACTATAGTGTTTTTTGGCTGAATTCGTCGTTAAGAAATATAAGCCTTGTTATTTTGAGATTTATCTTGACATGTTAAAACAAATTTTTTGATAAATATTTCAGTAACTTTATCTTCCTATTTTAATGCAAATTATATATTTATTTAAGCTGGTATCCACTTAATAAATTTGTCTCAAACATGGGAAAAATTACTTTTGGCTGCACGTATTTTGGTAACAGTGAAAAATCCGGAAGATATTTTTGTTGTGACTTGCAACACTCGCGTTCAGCGCGCTGTCTTGAAATACTCCTTTTATACCGGAGCTACTCCAATCGCTGGTCGTTTTACTCCAGGAACATTCTCCAATCACGTTCAACGAGCTTTCAAAGAACCGGCTGTCTTGATTGTTTCAGATCCAAGATCAGATCAACAGCCTGTCATGGAAGCCTCCAGAGTTGGAATTCCAATCATTGCATTTTGTAACTCCGAATCACCTTTGAATTACATTGATGTTGCGATACCCTGCAATAATAAAGTGACAATAAATCGAAATCAAAATATCAAATGACTAACTTCACTTTTGTAGGGTCAATCTATTGGCTTAATGTTTTGGATGTTGGCTAGAGAACTTCTAAGATTCAGAGGAACTATTCATCGTTCGATTACTTGGGAAATTATGCCTGACTTGTTCTTTTATAGAGAGCCAGAAGAAGTAAATTTTGATTCATTGAATATACTACTTATTCAGCCATAAATTCCCAAACATATGTGTCTATTCCCATTTCTAATATACATTATCTTTTAAAAATAGCGTTTAAATTTTTGTGTCTTAAACAAGTTAAATTGCTTGTCAACTCCTCTTTTATTTGGATTATTGCTACCCATTGCCTAGCTTCTTTCATGCATGCAAAAAGGGACTATGAAAAAATTAGCTATATCCTTACATCTTGTTGCAGGAACTAGGTGCTTATTTCATCTCCTTCCATGCCAATCTAAATCCGGCCATCAAAAACGATACTAATTTGCCTCTAGTAATATCTAAGAGGCGTCGGCAAAGTGGTCTATCAAACTTGCCAAATTGTGTTATGCTTTTTTTACTGTATAGTAGTAACAAATCTCCTTTTTCTTTTAAAACACATCTTATGACATTGTATAACAGGATAATGAAATATTTTTGGTTTGTATTTTTTCTCTCAATTGTTGCACATCGATTAATGTTTTTATGAAACATTTCTATGAAGGGGTCGATGGGTAAAAAATATCACCGTATTTTATATAAAATGAAGCTTATCTTGACTTTATTATTTTGATTAGCTCCTAATTTGATTTACAATATCTATTCGAAAAGTTCACCTTTTGTGTTACTGCTATATTTAAGCTAAAAAAATTCCGCATGGAGATGCATGTCGACATCTTTAAATCTGCCATGATATCCAAATTAGGTGCAGTTAGATATATTCCTTTTATTTTTCTAATAATGGTTTTTTATACAAAAGATAGATTGAAATGAGATTTTTGCAAAATGAACAAGAGATTTGAAATTTTATCACGTATACCTTTAAAACAACTAAGGTTTTGTCTCGCAAACTCCTTTTTGACAAAGGTTTTGAAGTGAAAACTAGGGTTTTGCTCAAGGTTTGTTTTTGTTTGTAATTTTTCAAAAATTTATGCACAATCTAAACTTTTATTTATATAAAAAAATATACGTTGCGTTTTTGCAACGTTAGACTAATACGTGTAATTAAAATCACAAGTATTTTTAGAAGAATATGACAATTAAATATTACAAAAAAGCAACTTTAAGCAAAAAATTAAAAAATTCGTTAAATTTGCCAATTAAATTATTTATTATGATAAACTTTGAAGCGTTTTGAGTGTAACGGAATTTCACATCTTTCACATTTTTTGACCGTTTGAGACTTGCAATGGCGACATCGGAGTCTTTTATTACCTCCATTGTTCACAATGATATGATTCTTTTGGCTAAATCTGACATCTTCACTTTGGCTTTTTGTAGCTAAAGCTTTGCCTGATTGAAATCAAGGTTTAGCAGATACTCCACTAATACTCTTCTGAAAGATAGCTGATGATAGGGATTGGAAGTTTGTAGTTTATGAAGAGCCCAAGAATTTGTGATTGACATGTCTATCACGTGTGTCATAATTGGCCAATAGCATTTCTTTCCTCCTATTGAAATGCGATACTGGTTAATATTTTGGTCCAATAAATCAACAAGTCCCATGTATTTATTATATGTATATATTACTTTGGACTGCCTCAACTGTATTTTTTCTTTTCGCTTGTTAAATATCTAGTAATATTTTGAATTGAGTTAATGGTTTCAAAGTTCGAAAACTACTACAACGGATTTTTTGTCAATCCATTGAACAATATTTGTGTATTCTCTAAACCAACAAAATGCTTTGCCTTTAATTTTACTCAAACCTGTTTTTTAAAGGACATCCTTTTACCCTATTTTTTCTCAAAGTGCCAGTGAGTTTTATGTTATTTTTAGAAAGTTTGTCAACAAGTTTCACCGTTGTAAAGTAATTATCGGCAAAATAAGAATATACGTTCGGGACAATTTTTGCGTATTTTTAGCAAATTTAAATACAATTGAGGCTCCTAATCCTAACTCGTTGTAGTACTCATTTACAAATGTCCCTTTACCTTGACATATATCAAATGGGCAACAATAGCCATTAACTACACAGTAGGACCACTGACGGTAGCCAAATTTTATAGGCTTACCTGGAAGATACTGTTTGGGTGGATGATTTCCAAAATAGGGAATCATAGTCTCATCTACTGAGTGAAATTATATACTATTGAAGTGTGAAATAAGAAATAAAGAAAAATGGTTGATGCAATGTTACACATTGAAGAATTATATAATATCGATAGATGAAGTGGAACAATGACGAAAATGAAGTGAGACATCTATATAATTTTCAAGGATATATGTTACGCCTAAAAGTTCACGTTTGTGCTTTTCGTTGCGTCAACGCAACCTTGATTTCAATTATGCTAAATGTTTATCCATACATTCCAAAATTTTGCCTAACCTAATAGAAATGATACTTTTAAGTATTTTCATTGATATGGCGCAAATTTTTTTTTTTAATTTTTCTTTTTCTATTGTTAGTTCAATTTTAAGAAAGATCTTTAAAAAACAAAATTTTATCAATAATGTTTCTGAAAAAAAAATTGTTTTAAAATGTCTACTTCAAATTTAATTTGAAAAGGTAAGAAACCAAGGCCTTTTAGGGTCTTTTTATTTAAAAAAAATCACATGGCTCTCATACTTTTAAAATTTTTTTGATTTTATTGCTTCTTGCGTTTTTGCAACGTTAGACATTAAAGGGCAATAAAATGTTGAATCGTTTTTATTTTTTTTATCGTGGTTTAGTTGTTAGTTGATACAGAAATCCTATACATACAAAAATGTGAACATACTCATGTCTCCTGTCTCTTTCCTTCAATTGTTATTTGTCGCTGCCTAATTATTACGTTTTGTCACACCTCCTATTAAATTTGTTGTCTTGGTTTAATTAATTTGAATTTTTCAATTTTAGATCGTTGAAGGTGAAGAAGAAGCTGTCGTAGTTAGCGAAGGTGATCAATCAAACAAGTTCAAACGTATAGCAGGTATCTACTTCGCTTTAGATATCGCTTTCATTTCTTCCTTGAAATTCTTCTTCCCAAAAGTAAAAGAAACGTAAATATTTTGTCTTTGAAAATTAAGATAATTTAAATCTGAGATACGTGAAATATAAAAATCAAGTATAACAAATAATACATAACCTATATTGTATTACTAACAATCATATGCCATTCTTGATTGAAATGTTTTCTTTATAGTAGGCTCATATCGATTTTTTGTCAGATATCATTTGAACTATCTTCATGAACAAACGAGCGTCTTTATTTTATTTTCAATCATATTCGAGATTACTTAGCCATTGCAAGCTTTCTAAAAATGACAATTGGTCTTTCTTTTTGAACGGGCAACATGTAACGCAATTAAACGGTCTTTTAAATAGGAATTAAGATATCTTGAGTGTTGTTTCCAAGAACAAAACGGTTTACTGTACAGATCATTAAAGCAAAAATATCTATTTGAACATATAATAGATTTGGAAAAGCCTAGAAAAGTGGATATGGGTGTTAAACAAACGGATATTCTTTTTTTAGAAACAATAGACCTGCCATATTTTTTTAAGCAAACGAGAAATATATTGACTTTATGCATGCATTGAAACCAATAAGGAGAGCATTGGATGAATAAACCGAATAATCTTTAATCCTTTTGATAGAAATATTATAACTATGGCGAGAATCATTGTTTTTAATATTATGAAAGAATGGAATAAGACTATTAAGAATTTTACTAAATCTTAATTTTTTCGTGTATCTGTGAACTGGATTTACTTGGGTATATTTTGTTAAAAAAGGCATTTTATAATTTCTGTTATTTATCTTCATTTTACTCTACTTCTATTAGAAACGAACCAATTTACTTCAACTACTAATGAAATGAATACCATACGAAGTCCTACAGATTGGGCAACTGGTCTAGGTATTACTTTTCTCAGATTTATGTGTAGCTTTTTTGCCTATGAAATTCCTTCATTTTAAGATTACAATGTTTCCGAAAAAGTAGGTGATGTTTCTACTTTTAACCAAAACAATGCAGATAGCGAGTGGTCAGCAGCTCCCGAAATCAAGATTCCAAGCGAAGTTCCACAAACTACTCTTTCTAAAGTCGATGAAACGGGAAATGACTGGAGTCAATGGTGAATAATATATTCACAATTTGAAAATATATCAATAAAGTGATTAATACTTTAACTGATACTCTTTTAAAATTAAAGGCGTAGCAGTATACGCAACGATTAATTCCATCCAAAAAGTGTGTGCATTCTTTTTAGATAATCTATTTGGGCACTTCCAGGCAAATGTTTAAAAACATGAACTGAATTTAAAATAAGAAATATTCAGTTTTTATAAATAAATCATTTTGCTTCTATAGAAGTAAAAATATAATTTTTGCATTAGAGAGGGCTTGCTTTACGATTTTCAAGAACAAGGGTGAAACAAAATGTTATTAGTTCTGGTTTTATAACCATGATCATATTATTATGTTGCAGGGCGTTTGTCGAGTAAATTATTACTAATATTAAATCTCTTGAAGAGAAAGTTTTTGTTCTAGGCTTTACAAAATACGAAAACTGGATGATTGTGAGAAAAGTCATTTTGGTGCAGAATTTACCTTTTTATACATCAATAGAAAATCGTTATAAGGCAAAGTCCTGCCGGAGGGCTTTAGGGAGTCTAGCGGGGAGAGGATAAAATTGACAAACTTTCTTCAAAATTATTGAAAGAAAGAATTTATTGAAATATTGGGATGCCTAAATATATAAAAGTCAAGAGTACACTCAAGACTAATTATCAATCAGTGAGATGTGTGTATTTCGAATGAATTAAAATTAATATTTTAATGAATGATTACCAAATCTTTAACTGTTTCTGGATCCAAATTTATTCTTTTATTGGGTTAATTTAATTTGTTCCTCAACTTCTCATTTTCATTCTAGTTAAAATAAAAATTACTACATAAAAATGGTACATTCTCTTTTTTTCTTACAGAAACATATAATACACAAAATAATTAGGTAAACATATAATTTTACAGAAACAGAAAAAAGCGTTATCTTTTTTTGCGTCTGATAACGCTTATTAAACTTATCGATTCGTTCAATTAATTTTGATTAGGGATGAGAATGTTAGTGTTTTTATTTTGGTTGTAGTAGAAAATTGGTCATTTTTGCTATTAAAGTTGAAAAAATTTAAATTGATACCCCTATAACGAGGATTTAAAGTGTCAAAAATGCTCTCTGACCATGTTCAGTTTTAAGTGCTTTTTTTAATTTTCAAAAAAATTGCTAGTATTGATGGATCGAGTAGTAAATTTATACAAAAAAGTTTAGCTAGTAATACATACGATATGCCACATCCTAGATCACATACAATGGTTAGAAATATGATTTTATGATAAAATAAAGTCTGATCTTTCTTTTTATTTTAAGCAACAAAACACGAAGAACTTTTTTTTTCTTCAAAAAAATGTTTAGTTTTTTTCATTTCAGAAATATAATTAATTAGATTTTTCATGAAACTTCATTTAAAGCTGCTTATAATTTTAAAAAAGATTTTGTCAACTAAATGTATCATCATATATACTTTCTTATTTGAGGAAAAATATAATGAAAACTAGGCATAAAGCAATATGTTCTATAATGAAACTAAAGTCTCCAGTACCGTGTTTCGAACCAAATCGAAAGAACTTACTGCACGATTTTTCTCAGCCTCAACGCTCAGCTGCAAATTGCAAAGCGCCATAGATTAAGCATATCCTGGGCACATAAGTTTTCGACAGTTTTTATAGTTACACGATATAAAGTAGAATGGAGGCAATGTAGTTTCGTCAAAGGATAGGTTAGAAAGTTGGAATCGTGGAGTATTGTTTTTTTTATTATTTTTCCACCTTTGCTAATACAAATAAGTGTTTATAAGAAGCAACTTTGTTAACTTTAATTCAGACGGTGAATCCCCGTAAACGTATACAAATAATTCAGTACTCTATTGGAACTTGAAATAAAAATGTTGACTACGTTACTGTATATATCTTTTGCGGGCACACCTGGTCTCATCCAGAGCTTCATGAAATTTTTTGCTACTGCAGTACTATTCGAATAGTACTATATCCAGTACTGACGAATAATATCGATTTTATTCCATTTTGGATCTTTTCCCAATTTTCTTAAGAAAATTTTAGAATAAGTTTGCTCAAATAACAAAATTTTATTCTAATCTAAAAAGTTGGAGGAATGTATTCACTCCACAAAGAAACCATCTTATTCCAGAAGTCGGAGAAAAATAATGTTTGTAAATTTTAACCTGAAAATTTTAACTATTATTAAAGTCATTTAAGTTATCAAACTTTTAAATAAACTATTCTATTTTTTCAATTTATGTGTTGTTTATGATTTTTAACCCTATTAGTGCTGGGCAAAATTTGTCCGCTCAAGTGCTGGGGGATGTAAAGTGCCCCCCCCCCCCTATTTTCTCAGATATTAATAAGTTTTTATAAATATTTTTAATGTTACATATATATTTCAACTATGCTAAATTCAGTGGTGATGTCCATTTTTTATCAAACCTGTCAAAAAATTGATTTATATTTGACAGCTCATCTCAAAAAGGAACTTTTTATTTAAATAATTATATAATGTTTTTTACACATATAAACCCATTTTCAAGCATGCTGAATTCAGGGGTGATATGCATTTTTTTTTATAAAAATCAATTAAAGTTATCAAAGCATTGATTTATATGACAGCTCATCTTAAAAAAAACTTTTTATCTAAGTAATAATATAAAGTTTTTTACACATATATACCCATTTTTAAGCATGCGTAATTCAGTGGTGATTTAATAGAAAGTATAGGGAAGTGATGAAGTTTACCGTGTATGGCATTTTACACACATACCCATTTTCAAGTAGGCTTTGTTTACTCGTTATATTCCTTTTTTCTTATAAATATTAGTCAAACCTGACAATATAATTTAAATATGACAGCCCATGTCAAAATTAAAGTTTTTTATACATTTCAAGTATACAGAATTTAATGGGGATGTCCATTTTTTATGAAATCAATAAAACCTGTCAAAAATAGATTAAACCTATAAATCAATGTCAAATATATAAAGATAAAAATAACTACTACTTGCAGTATTTCTCTGGTAATTATTTTTTTAAATTTATTTAATAAACCAACTTTAGGTGTTTAATTCACTCAAAATATTTCATTCTACAGTAACTTAGGTAACTCGATTGGACCTCCATCTTTTTGGCTACAAATTTGTTATCGGATCGTAGTCTCTACGTCATATTATAATTTACAGTATACAATTTTGCTATTCATTCCATGATGATCCTTTCTTAGTAGCTCTTTTTTCATTTGAAATTTATATTCTTCAATGTTTGTTCGAAAATTTATTTATAAGGATAAAATTACTTTTTTCCTCTCAGACCTGAATATTTGTCAACCAATTTCATTTCAAAGGTTTTTTTCTGATGAATCATTCGTGATGTTGATTGTTCAATTACAAAAAGTTGTCAACGTTCTTCATCTAAACAATGATCTCTTTGACACAAAAGGAAAAAGAGGGACAAATTCAATTTAAATTAAAAATATCTTGATGGTGACTAAATTCTCACATATTGGCATCTGTGCCATTTTTGATAAATCTGACCTATTCTAAATTTTCAGATTTCCTACCCATCTTAGTTAAATGTTAACTGTAATCCTAGATGATAAGCTATAGGTTTAAATATTTTTCATTTGTAAAAGAGGAACTTTTTTTTCACAGTCAAAATCTTTTTTGAAGCATCTAATATTATATAATTAAACCACTTTCTACTTCATTAGAACATTTTAGATCTTCCATTTAGTCAAGATAGATATATTTTTTAATTATTTGTTTTGATCACATGTTCTCTTTTCAATTAGTTTTCAAATTGGTTCCTTCTCTCATACAAATTTTCAAAAGATTTTATAATACGTTTTATTTTTTTTAATAAATATTTATACTCAAGATGATTGTAGAAAGTATTATAAGCCAACATATACAGAAAAAAAGTATATTTTTACTATATACCTAATATGCAGCCATTTTTTGGAAATTTTTTACAGAACTGATTTTCAGACATTCATTACTAATTCAATTGCCACTTTAAGATATTTTTTAACCGTATTATCCAAAATCCAGTACAGAAATAAAATAAGCATAGTCGATTTGTTATAAAACAGATATTTTATTTTTTTAAAAAAAATATTTTTGAAGACAGTATATAGAAGTAAACCGCAAATCTGATTCAAGCTTTCAGATATTTTAAAACCATGTCAAACCTGAGTCCAAAAATGAAATCAGCATTTTCCATTTGGCATAAAAACAGATATTTTATTTAAATTTCAAAAATATTTCTGTAGACATTAGACGTAAATCTAAAATTTGATTGAAACTTTCAAACATTTAAAACCTCTAAATGCAAAAAATGATTTCAGAAATAAAAATGATCATGGTCGAATTGGTATAAAAACATATATTTCATGTAAAATTAGAGAGAATATTTTAGGATATTGTTTTCAGACATAAACCGCAAATTTAATTGACACTAGCAGTAAAACCTCTAAATGCGAAAACTGTGTTCAGAAATGAAATCATCAAGATCTATTTGCTATAAAAACAAATTTTAGAACTAAACGCAAATTTAATTGATACTTATATGTATTTTCAAATTCAAACTGCAAAAATTGGGTCCATAAATGAAACTAACATGGTTGATTTGGTATAAAAACATATATTTAAAAAAAGAGAAAATTAAAAAAAAATACAAAAAAAAAAAAAGGGAAAAAATTGTAAAATTTGAATGAATGTTTTGGAGATAATTTTTAGAAGTAAACTGCAAATTTGATTAACACTTATAGGTATTTCCAGATCCTAAACGTAAAAAATGAATCCAGAAATGAAACCAGCATGGCCGATTTAGTATAACACATATTTTATGTAAAATGTGAAGGAATGTTTTTGGAGACAATTTTCAGAAATAAACCGCAAATTTGATTAATACTAATAGGTATTTTCAAATTCTAAATGTAAAAAATGAGTTCAGAAATGAAAACAGGATGACCGATTTAGTATACAAACATATATTTTATGTAAAATTTGAAGGTATATTTTATTAGATATATTTTTGATCAATCAAAATTTTGATTGACATTTTCTAAAAAGTAGCTATGATTATTGAAAAAATTAAATATATAAAGTGTTATGCGTTCCAAACTGTATATAATTATAAATTTTCAGGGTATTATATAATATAAATCCTAAGTTATAAGGCTAACTACAGATAATGTCAAAATTTTGCTGAAAAATTTTAATTTTTGATTTTGATTGACAGTTTTGGTCATGAAGGGGTCATTTAACTACCATGAAAATGGTTTCAAAAGATGCAGCTAGCGATTTTAGGAAAAGTCATAAAATTTGAAGAGATATGATTCAGCCAATTTTCTACAATTAATTTTTTAGTGAAGGGGGCGTTTTACGCCCCCTAGCACTAATAGGGTTAAAGTGAGCTATACATAATCATTTTTGAAACTAAAATTATAATATATATCAGAGAATTGCTATCTGTATGGATAATTGCAAAAAAAACAAGAATCGGAACTAGCTAATTCTTTTACTTTTTTTACTAATTTACTTTTACTGTGCGATCTGGTGCTAAACTTATTTATCTTTGCTATTCGATATATGATGTGCGATCCAGGTGCTAAAAATTGTGCAGCAAAAAAAGCAACGCAGTAGTAAAAGTGTGAACAAAAAGTACACAGATTTATTTTTCAAAAATAATTATAAAAAGTATTAAAATAATCAATTTATTAAAGAACACTTCAAAGTTTTGCAACAAAACTTTTATTTTAAATTTATCACAGTTAAAACAAAAATCTTTTTTAATCCTTTTTCTTTTTTAGGGCAAATTGGAAATTTACATTCACAGCAAACTGACCGGCTCAATTTAAGGCATTCGAAACACCGTGTTAGCCCTGCTTGGAGAACTTATTTCGCATGATATTTGATATTGGCTTTAAAATTGTTTTAAATAACCAACAACTTGACCAACTAAGCGCACTTCGGTAGATATAAATGTTTTTTACAATCATGGTAAAGCATATGGTTCACCGAAAGGTTTCTTAAAAATTGCTTGCGTGATCAGCGTATAAATATATGCGTTGTGCCATGAAATATCAAAAATATTTTAGTTTACGAGCACTGGCCATCTAACCGTCTTTCTTCTACTAGACTTGAAACTTCTTTCTCGATTGCCAAAATCTGGTTTTTTGTCCATTCTTCGTGGTAATATGAAAGCAACCATGATTTCTTGACCATCAATCTGATCTATTATTTACAATTTGATTAAAATCCTTATTTTTTAATTAAGGAAAGAGAAAACAAAAGTTTAAGAGTAACAGGTATGATTAAATGTACAATATAAAAAAGGACAAAAATAATTTTAATAATACTAATAGGCATATTTGAAGAGGAAAATTTATACCAAATGAAAATACTATGGCTACGCGAAAAAGTTATTTAAAACTGATCAAACTCCAACTTTAAACTAATAAAAAAAGTCTTGAGTATATCAATTTAGCAATGATAAAGGTATTGTTATTTTTGGCATTTCAAAAGGCTTTATAAGCTAAAACAAAATGTTTATCATTAAGAAGGATCTAGGCTCAAATCTATAATAATTGATTTTAATGTAAAGTTTTATAGAAAAGTATTAGTTTTAATTATTCATGGTATAGAATTCTAGATTCTGTGTCTATTGAGAAATTATTCTTTGAAAATCTAGAAGACCTCGGTGGTGTAGCACACTGAACGTGATATTCAGTTTACTCTTGTTCGAATCAACACCAAGGCGACTTTTTAATAAATTTTGAATAAAAACTAGGTGTCAATGAATCAAATTCTATGATTACTTCACTTTTGTTGGTCAATACAAATACCTTCTTCAATGTATATCTCTTGGTATAATACACTTAATTAAGCCTATTACTTATAGTACCTTAAAAACGATAATTTCTAAAATTATAGAATTCTAAAAGGGAATAAAGTTTACTTTATATGATTTAGAAAAGTCTATGTTACCGTTTTTATTTAATTCTAATTCAATTTAAATGAATATATAATTTCAAAAACTATTTCTCAAAATTGAAGTGAGTGGTTGTGTAAAAAATTTATCAAAAAACTCAAAGAATGGTCTTTTAAGGCCCCGAAAATACTGAGTAGAGTTAAAAAATTTTTTCCGATTCCAAAATTTTATTTAATCGACTCAACTACTTTCTCTTTAAAATTTTCGACTCCGATAGATTTTTGGATTTTTATAAGATGAAAATATAAAAAATAATTGATTTTGCAAGAGCTAAATAACAATGACAAGTTAAGATAGATTTATGTTATTTGGACAAATCAGCTAGAGCAAGGGAAAAATTTTGAAGAGGAAAAAGGTTGAGAAACAATGGTCTATTTGTAAAAAAAATTATAAAAAGTAAACTGTATTTTATGAGAAAATACTATTATTTACATAGTTAAATAATTTAAATTTTATAGACAGATAAAATTGTAAAGTTACTCTTAGATAATTCCTTATTGATATAAATCTTTGAATCTTTAAGTATGGTTTGTTCTTTAAAGTGCAATCCTTTTAATCATGGATAAAAGTCCTACCATATTATCTTTACCTATGTATAGTGCCAATTTCTTTAGAGTCAACTGATAATTTTATTTTGTTATTAAGAAGACTTAAAACATTATCTAATAAATTTTTTGATTGATTTATTATTATGCCCCGTATATTATCAAGTCTGTTGATTTGTTCTTTAGCTTCATCTTTCTTTTTTTTAGAAATTTCAAAAACCTTTTTTACTTCATTTCCCCCTATATATCTTTAATTCTTTCTTCATTATCAACACCTCTTTCAGATTCATAACAACATCGGGAAAAGCATTGATCACATTATCTTCAAAAAAGATTACGTATTTTTTAAAAATTTCTATTTTTATATTAATTTTGCCTTAATGAAGTAGAAATATAAAGAAGCTAGAAAAAAAATAAAATTTATTTTTCCAATTTTTATTTTAATTGTCATACAGTTTTTATAATGATAATTGGAAAAAGAGTAACTTTATATTTTACTATCAATTTAGTCATAATAGATAACTATTAAATATTAAGAGAATTGAAAAAAAGTTTAATTATATTTTATGTTGGGTTGCATAAAATCAAAATATATTTTCATTCTTAAAATTTTGAATAGAATGGAGATTAAAGCATCCATTATTTGCGTTGTTTCTTCATATAAAAAGTTATAATATAATTTTGTGTTTGGATGTGTTTCTCTTTAAGCGGGCTTGATTTTTTTGAGACTCCCTGCAACGTTTTTCATTGTGATATGTTGTTAATAAACTTCCTCTCCATTATTTGCAATTTATTTTATATTTTTGCAATTTTTTACAATGTGTGTATCAATCATTGTTAATTGGAGCTTACGCAAGATTGTCTCTTTGTCTGGCCTTATCAGTCGCGTACCTAGTGCAGGTGAAGCTGGGGTAGGTGATGAATTTATCTCCACTTCAAAACTCAGAAAACTAAATAATAGAGGTTTATGTATATCAGTATGTAAATAAAAAGACAATCTCTACATTAAAGATATCTAGAGAATATAGTCTAATATTTGTATCAATGATTTTAATACAAATTTATTATATTGCCTTGGGCAGACGGCCTTCTCCAACCCCTCTTGGTATGCTACTTATTCAACGTCTTTAGTCCGAATTCATCATCAACCTTATTTTCTTATATTTTGATACAAGATGTTCAATTGTGCCTTCTCGATAGAAATATTTCAACCTTAATAAGGGATAGAGAAATCAGATTCGAGTTCAAAATGTTCCAACTACACACTTTTGTGTACATATTAGAGTTGGTGCCGATTCTGATTATAATCATAATCATAAAATCAAATCTTACATCTAGCAAAATATGAACTGATAGGTTGGAGATGAACCATGGCGGTATACAGGTTGGAGATGAACCATCGTAGTATACAGGTAATAACTTATGTAGCATCGTCTGCCCGAATGAGGTATATCAAATTCTACATCTAGCAAAATGTAAACAGAAAGTTAAACATTGTCTCCCTAGTCATTTGTACATGGAATAAAACCCATCGTATTATACAGGTTGTAGATGAATCATCGTAGTATACAGGTTGGCAGATAAATTACCGCAGTATACAGGTTGGAGATGAATCATCGTAGTATACATGTTGGAGATGAATCATCGTAGTATACATGTTGGAGACAGGGGCGCACATCCTCAAAATTATTGAGGGGGGCGAAATTTTTTTCTTGCAATTTTCAAAATTAGTAGTGTGGAAATACCACGGGAGACCAAATATTCAAGCAATCCTTTAAAATAGAGTGTATTCAGCGCATACCTAAAGTCCTAAATTTATAAAACTACTTTATATTTTTTTTTACAAAATTGGTGAATTTAAATATTATACTTCCAGCGAAAATATTTTAATTAAATTTGCATATCGAATATAGTGCGCAGAAAAAATGCCCCCAATTAAAAAGTAGGAAAAAATGCCCCAATATAAAATTAGGAAAAAATGCCCCAACACAAAAAAATTATTAATTAAAATTTTTAAAAAAGATATGTCAAATAAAGTTTTTTTGTAAAAAAAAAAGTTAACTTTTCATCTAAAACATTTAAAATTTAATTAAAGTAAACTAAAAAACTCAGCATACGACAATTTTTTAAATACAAAAATTTTTTTTATAAAACAGCAAATATTTTTGGACTTTGTGTGTATCAGAACACTTTCTAAATATAATTTGTATTTTAACTGATTTTAAGAACACATTTCCACAAATCTGTACCTTTGCTATTGTTTTCAAGAACTTTATAAAGAAAAAACCCTATAGATTAAGAAATTTTAGAAATTTAGCCTTTCAAAAAGGTACCAAATAAAAATATTTATATAATTTAAAAAAATCCTGAAAATCAAAAATTAGGGGGCATTTTTTCCTACTTTTTAATTGGGGGCATTTTTACCTAGAACCATCGAATATACATTAGTTTAAAAAAATCCAAAAATGTTAGGGGGTGGAATAGGCTTTTCATTTGAAAAATGAAGTAGTCTACCAAACACATTACAGGAATTGATGAAAGGATATTTGATTCATAGAGAAAACAAATAACTGAAGGTTGGGTAGTTTTATATGAGTGAATGTAGTCTAAAGGCAAAGAATCTACTAGACACCCTGCGATATTTATATGAAAAAATGTGATTGTTTAAGGGGCAAGGGTATAAAATGAAGTTATAATTGTGCAAACAAAAATAATACAAAAAATTAAGATCGCATTATTTCATTTTACTCAGCATCATTGAAAAATAGTTTAAAAGCTAAATTGATACAAGCTACAAAAATCTACAAAAAGTAAAATAACTGTTAATATTTTGCAATGATTTGCCTTTTATAATAACTTTTAAGGAAAAAAAAGTCTATCAGAAAAAGTTATAGAGCTTCAACAAAAACTAAAAAATTTTAGAGCATAACTTAAGTTTTTTAATTTGATGTATCCCCTACAGCAGGGGTCGGGAACCTATGGCTCGCGAGCCAGACATGGCTCTTTTGATGACTGCATCTGGCTCTCAGATAAATTAGGTGGCCTTCAGGATAAAGGGAGGTATTGCGATAATGCTTATCCTTCTTGCCAATTCTACACTCTCTTAATTTCGTCATCATTACGAATCACGACGACACAAATAAAGCTGATGATGATGCAGACTTTGCTTATTAATAAATAACTTCGATAAAACAAAGTTGTTTAAAATAAATTCAGAGTCTTATTATACTATAAAATTGTTGGTCTTCTTTTTCCATTTAGTTGTAATCAGTATTTAAAAATATATATGGCTCTCAGAAGATTAGATTTTAAAATATGTCTTTTTTGGGCTCTTTTAGTCAAAAAGGTTCCCGGCCCCTGCCCTACAGCATACTCTATGGGTGACATGGCAGGTTGGTTGAGATGATGGACATAGCACGGAAGCCTCTAGATTCGATTCCTCATCGATACGAATTTGTTCATAGTTTGACATAAGCGGTACATCAGTGCCTGGTCAATGAAAATACATCCGCTGCACCTTACCTTTTACTCAAAATTAAAAAATTTGCTACATATAACATAAGAGAGAAAGGAAACAAAATAAACTAATAAAGCAATTTTCACTATTAAATGGAACCGTCTGTTCTCAGAATAATTTCAAAATAATAGGAGGCATAAAGAATTAGAGTTTATTTGATATTTTCAAGTTTTTATAAGCAGCAAAAGCCAACCTTTAAGTAGCTAGCCCTTATAATTAGAAAATTATTTAAATAATGGTCGACAGACATTTCGCCCCATAGACTTTTTGCCCCTTGACAAATTGTCTCATAGGCTATTAGTTTCATCCATCTTTGCTTATTATGTGTGTAAAATTATTAAAAAATTTTATATTCTTGTTTATTTTATCTCTATTAAATTATTTCAAATTAATCAATTTATCTCTTAATTTTTTAGAATTGTCCATGAGACAAAATGTCTTATGAAAATAACGGGGCGAATTGTCCATGAAACAAAATGTCTTATGAAAATAATGGGGCGAATTGTCCATGGGATGAACTGTCTTATGAAAATAATGGGGCGAACTAACATAAATCAAAGTATACGAGAAAAGAAAATCATTGCGTTTTTTTTTTGAATATTTCTGTCTACAAATAAAATTCTGACAGCTGTCATAAATAGATCAAGTACATTTTTAACAACTGAAACATTTTGTTTCGATATTATATTTTTATTATAATAATCAACAAATTTTCTTAAAAAAGTGATTTGATTATGTACAGTGTTACTTATAAAATTTAACAATCGAACATTATAATATATCTCTACTCAAATATTAAGCAAATAGAGTATTCTTGCTTTTAAAGTGAATAGACAATCAAAATATTCATACCCAAATAACTATTTAAAAAAATTTCTTGACTTGAAAATATTAAAGTTTTCAAATGTTACAAAATGTAGCAAACGTAGTGATAAAGATTAAGTGACTTTTGTTGAAAAAAATTCTTAGCGCAAGTCTAACAATATTCATTGATATAAAATTCTAACGATTGAAAACTATTTTAATTTAACTCTAAATGCAAATTAGACAGAAGCAGTGGTGTAGCCAAAAAAAGTTGATAGAAGGGGCACAATTTAAAAACAAAAAACTTGCCCAACATTATTTATACTTTCTTGATCCTTTCATTGAAGAAATTTTCAAAAACTTATATCGTATAAGTTGCATGGGGGCACCATGCGGTACATAGGAGTGTGGGCACGGCCCCTCATGCCCCAGCCTAGCTACGTGACTGGAGAAAAGATAGCCGAATGAGATAGGAGAGCTTAACAAGAGAAGAGGGCTTGAATGAAAGAAGAGAGCTTGAGTGAATGATTGAGTTTTAGCAGAGAAAGCGGAAGAGAAAAACAGGAGAGAGAAAGAGAAATAGAATCATCACTGTGACAAAAGATGAGAAAATCTAGTGGATCATCAACATGTGTTTGCTCAAAAATACTACGAGACACTGTGATAAACATTGCTTACTTATTGTGTGCATATTGAAGCAATGGATTATTATTATATAGCTCTTACGCATCGTCTGTATGTTCGATAGGAATTTCAGAGCAGCTTGGCATGTGATGTTTGATTAATTCGAAAGTCTGCATACATGTTTTATGAACAAGCAGCAACTCTTACTTATAGAAAATTATTGGGGGGGGGGGGGGGGGGGGAGAGCGGTCGCCCCCTGGATGGAGATGATATTTTTATATTTTAATTTAGTAAACACGTGGTTATCTACTTGTCATGACAGACGCGTTGTTTATGCCAATCCCAACGAGTTTTTCTAACTTCAAATCAATACTTTTTAAAGAAAATTTAATTGCATCAGCATTGCACCAAGCTCTACCAAATCTAACAATATCAGACCAGAGGTTCCCCAATCATTAAACTAAAACCGCTTTCTAATATATCAAGTTTTAAATTTTCTTTGAAATGAGATGCCAGTACATTTTCGAATAATAGATGAACATTTAGTTCTTCCAAACTTTCACCGTCTGGAAAGCAGTGTAGCAAAATTTTGTAAGCTTGTCTAGATGATTAATAGCGCGCTTTTCTGCTATGAAAAGAGCCACATTCACTCCCTTCTGTTTTATGATTGCTTTTATTAGTTTTGACAAAGTTCAGAATTTTAGATTTTTTAACAAAATTAAAAGATTCTTCATCCTGCATATGTTTCTGAGTTTTTTTATGTTTCTCCAAATCACTTAATTTAGCAGATAAGAAGCATGTATAGTATTTACAACGGCATTTGTATTGTTCATATATTGCTTCTTCCACCAAATTTTTATATCTGTCATCTTGAAGCCATTTGGAACAAAACTTTTGAGTATATTTTTGTTAAACATCTTAAAAAACTAAACAAAATATAAAAGTTAGTAAAATTTAGTAAACACTAAACATATACAATGACTAGACATTAAAAATTGAGATTCGATATTTTATTAAGAATCTTTTTTTTTACTTGGAAATTTTGTTTAGAATTTTTTTTTAAAAATTGTAATTTATTATATAGCTATTAAAATCTAAAGTAAATGCATCTTAGGGTGTTTTAACCGAAAAGGCAAAGATTCACCACTTGTACCAAGCTACTTGTGATAGGCCTTGAGCTGAATACAAACTCAAGACCTGGGTTCAAGTCCCGCTATTTAGCCAACATTATACACTCTTTTAAATGTTATTTTTATTTTATAATATTTTGAAAAAATTGCAAAACCTAATCTTCAATTTTATTTTTCTTACATTTAAATCGAAAAAAGATTTAAATCTATGATTTACCAGATATATATATATATATTTAAAAATAGCGATCGTTAAGTTAGAGACTCAAATTTATATTTAGAAGACATGAATTTATTTGAAACAGTTGGTAGACTTGAAATTCTCAACGATTCTCATGTTTCAAATATGATACCAAATTCATCTAAAAGAAAATATGTCTACTACCAAGTGGAAAAACAGAATGCTTATATCATCATAGTTATTTACAAGACTTAATTATCACTTTGTATTTAAAATATTTTGATTAAACACCTTTTGAGCTCTAGAGTTTCCTTTTTACTAAAGAACTGATCGAAACGGTAACTTTGAAAACAAATATTTTTGCAGCATATGATAAAAATGATGCTTTATTTCAAGTAAATGAAGAAGACATTTTCATCTTTCTTATAATTATTATGCTATCAGGAAATCAAATATCTCGTAGCAAACAATATTATTGGTTTAAATAACCTAATTTGGGATTTTTCCTAGTTTCTCAAACAATGGGTAGGATGATCTGAGACATGATTTCTACATGTCTAATTTTTTCGTTATTGCATAAGCAATCCTTTTCCAAACAAAATTGTTTTATATTTAATGGAATTCTTCACCATTTTGCAAATCGTCTTCTCTTATTTAGAATTTAAAATCAGATTTAAACACAAAGCATAATTTAGAAGAAAAATAAGCTTGCTTCACTTGCATTTGTTTTAGTTTTGGAAATTTTTACAAACAATAAAGTACATATTTAATTTTCATTGAAAATAAACCTTACATATACCATTTTAATCTATGATTTAAAAAGAAACCTACTTCTAGGTAAAATATAAAATTCGGAAATTTCATCATTTATATCAATCACCACTAACCTTACTTCTCTGATAAAACGTCTATCGTATCAGTTAACTCAGTTTGAATAAAATGCCATGCTGTGCTCCTCCATCTTTAAAATACTTTTTCCAAAAATAGTTTAAAAGGATATATAATTAGCATCACTGCTAATTATATGAATGAAAACTAGCGCAAGAAAAGCGTACCTTTTTCCTCAAATGTCAGTATCTTATTGACGTGTCTAGAGTTGAATCCTTCGTTGGATGCGCCAAACCTATCACTGCATAAAATACAACAAGATATTCGTTTCCAGGACCATATCATAGTGTCTTTTGAAAGAAAGCTTTGATTGAAGTTCTTCACATCAACATGAAAAATAAAATTGTAGCGTTTTATTTATTGATTCAAACCGGCTTGATGCTACTCGATGCGTATGAATAATACGGGATTGCTCTAGGGTGTCGAAGTTATTTTTGTACAAATTAACTTTTAAACTAAAGTAAAAACATACTTTTCAAAAAGCGCATTGATGAGTCAATGATGTGATATTTTATCGTTATGCACAAAAAGAGGCGTGCTTGTGAAGGATAGGCGCAACTATTTTCTGTGTAAAACTTAAATATGCACAGATGCAAGACCGGCCATTTAACCAGGCTCTGGTCATTTGGTTTTAACGGGGTTAATTTTTCCTTGTGTGTATATAAAAAGACTCATACTATTTCTTTTCTTTTAATAGTTCTAAAAATGGATTCATCACAGGAAAATAATGCTGAGAATTGCAACTATTCACTTACGTTCCAAAAATATCTCAACGAACTAGAAGAAAATTTATGCAATCTCGACAATAAAATCAAATGTATTCGTTTTGGAAATGAAACCAACGTAACGTTTTTTACTTATTCTTCGTTCTTGCTTTCATAGTGCTAATAAAGATTTTTGTACTGCATTTAGATCACAGCCATTGAAAACGCATACGAATATTTTTATGCTATTTATTCCTTGAATTCCTTGTTCTATAGTAAATCTTTTCCTTATATTTTATAATGCATATGCCATGTCTTTCTTAAAAGCACATTTTCAAAGCATTTTTTGATGAATATTCTACTTTTTAATTATAATATATACACATGTAAACTTGAAGAAACTAAAAATGGACAAGTTTTATTTGAAAAGTAATATTCAAGAAATTTCATTTCATCCTTTAATTTTTCCAAAACACAAAGACAGTTTAATTCAGTACACGACTGCAACGCAGCAGTCAAATGAAAGTGAGGATGAGGAAACGACAATGGCGTTGAATCTGCAAAGGCCTTACACTTCTCACAAATCCAAGACATTTTATTCATTTAATGAGAGAATCAATCCCCCTCAGAAAAATATTGAAATCAAGGAGGACAACTCTCGCCATAACCACGATCTGATTCTTGCGATTCTGCCAAACTTGCTTTGTTTCATTTGCCACAAGGATATTTGGATGGGGTTAAAGTGTAAAAGGTGTATGCTCAAATGCCATTCAAAGTGCGCGATCCACTTGAATTCCTTTTACTACTCTTCCTGCATAAAGGCGGCTGGCAGGAAGAAGAAGGGTGAGGTTTGTGCGCATCGCATCCCTTCCCACTTCCAATCTTTGCCCGCACTTCTCAAATCATATTTCGGCAAAAACTTTACTGCGCCACCCGTCACTAGAAAGCTAGAGTTGATGGACGAGGCCGACCAACTGCAAGTAGCGGAAGATGGCGAGGGGGTGTCGTCATCAGCCTCATCTTCTCGCCTACCTCTTCCAAAGGACATTTCTTTGGATTTTTTGTCGCCTTCGGCGTCCCTGAATAAAGAATGGGAGGTGAATTTAGATAAGATCGAGTTGGTGAAGTTTATTGGTCGTGGCTGCTTCACTTCCGTCTACGAAGGCAACTGGCATGGCAAAGTGGCTGTGAAGTTCATTTCTTCCCAAAATGCACTCCCCCAGAGCAGTAACGATGACAGTGAAGAGACGTTTCATTCAACGGTTGCAAACTTAGCCAAGACCTGTCATCAAAACCTCATTCTTTTTATGGCTGCTTCCTTCACCCCAACCAACATCGTGATTATGACCTCGTATTGTACGGGTATATCTTGCCACCAACATATTCACAGACTGCAGACTGCCTTTTCATGGGAAGAGTCTCTAAAATTTTTAAAAGACATCGCTCAAGCCATGAAGTATTTGCACGCCAAAAATATAATTCATAAGGATTTAAGAAGTAACAATGTCTTCATAGACAATTCTCGAGCCGTTGTTTCTGATTTTGAAATCTTTACCTTTCACAAGTTTGACAAAAGAAAGACTTGCATTCGAGTTTCAAATCATTGGATAAAGTATTTGGCTCCAGAACTACTGCGCCACATTTTTAAAAACAAACTAAACTTTTCTAAAGCTTCAGACGTCTTTTCGTATGGCGTTCTTTCGTACGAAATATTAACACAGTCATGGCCTGTCGCTAATCTCTTTTACCTAAATGACAGTCACATCATTTTATGGCAGTCTATTCAAGCAAACTATCCTAATTTCACAAAACTCAAGTCAAACCTCTCCTCCCTATTATCCTCAGCTTGTTCATACTATGCGCATGATAGATTATCCTTCTCAAGTATTATTGACGCACTAACAAGTGATTCTATTCTTTCGTCCTGAATTTATTTTCAAGATAAATATATACTTACTTTTTTATGCCCTTTGTTTCTATATTTTGCAATAATAAATCTTAATCTTTATACTTGTAAATATCGTTTTTAAATGAGGTGTACTATTGAAAAATATTAGCACATAGAGGTCTGGCAAGACCTCCGGGGAGACAACTTAACATACCTTATATATTTAAATATAAAAATCTTATAATACTGATTAAACATACTTAAAATAAAAAAATTCAAAAAATATTTTACATACATATTGAAATTTCAAAAATTCTACACAAAAGTTCAAAACCTGTAATTTTAAAATTGCGGTTTTATTTCATTAAAACAAACTGATTGGCTAAAATGTTTATGCAATATGTAATAATAATAAGACGGTGAAGATTTTTTTGAAAATTTTTACTTATTAAATAATTTATTTTTGCAGAAGTTTTTTGATAACTGGACTTTACTTTGAAAAATTTGGTCTAAATTTTACTCATTTTTGAAAAATTTGGTCTAAATTTTACTCATTATCTAGATTTTGTAAGATACCGGGAACTTATCGATTAGGTCTAGATTTTCTAAGAGCTAAATATACAAATACAATTATTTAGATTTACCTTATTTAGACAAATGAGCGGGGAGCCAGGAGAATGTTAAACATTTTTGAAGGGAGTGAAAAAGGTTGAGAACCACTATTCTATTTATTGAGACAAAAAATTTCTAAAAGTAAGTTAATGAGAAAATACTCATTTGCACTGTTATGCCTAAAGTCTTACCATTTCATCTAAACCTATGTAATGAGAACTGACAATATTTATATCTGCGTCATTTTCTATACAAAATTTATATTATATTTCTGTTATACAAAAATGTTAAATAGCAAAGAGGGGCTGATTTTTGGCAATTACGAGCGAAATAAGCTGAAAATTCCAAAATATATATTTTGAGATCAGTATTTTTCAAAAAATGCATAAAGATAGTAACTATGTAAACCGGTGGTTCCCAACCTTTTTTTAGACAACGCCAACAATATTTCTCAAAATAGGGCAGGAACCCCACTAATTTAGTTGCATATAATTTATTAAAACTATATATGATTAGTGGGCTGTAAAAGTAAGGGACGACACTTGTAATGAATATATCTGTAAGAGAGGTACTTTAAGGTTGGGGAAGACGAAAATAACATCATTCAATTTTATTATATTCACAGATTATGAATTTTAAAACTTGACAAATTAAAACAACTTCTGGACACATTCTTTAAAAACCAAGCCAAAGGTGTGAAATGGTAAGTTAATTTTAATTGGAGCCTTGGGATTGAATCATGTTGCTAAAAAAAGCTTCAAACTTAGCTTTTAGTTTTGATGGCAGTCAGAGCTGCAAATCTTGATTCACACAAATAGGTTGGAGCGAAAGGCAATAACACTTTCACAGCAGTCCAGAACACACTTAGAGTTTGTCGCTGAAAGTTAAAACGAAGAGTTTCCTCATGCGGGATCTCTATAAGATCCTCTTGAAGATTTTTGATTGAAGACTCTTCTGAAAGATCCTCGGCTTGGATATCGAAAGGTCTTCGTAAACATTTGTATTATTCATGCAGCTCTCCACCCGGAATGTGCATATCAAGTCAAACTCCTCACTCAATTTCTCAAGGAACCCAACAATGACACTTTGTATCGCCAGGAGTGAGGCGTCTTTTTCATCTTGCAGAAAAAGGTTCAAAAGTGGAAAGGGCGTAGTTTTTGATAGTTCTTCCTTCCTTTCTACAGCCTTAGTTTTGGTTTGAAAGGCTTGAACTTTTGTGACACAGATTATAGTCTCATCTTTTCCTTGCAGGGACATATTCAGCAAATTCAATTCAGAAAATATTACAGAACAGAAGGTTTTCTTCAATGTACTAAAATCATTCAATATTATTATATTCACAGATTATGAATTTTAAAACTTGACAAATTAAAACAGTCACTTCCCTTGGTACCACACATATACCAAGACATGAGCATCTTCACAGACGTCAGTTGACTCAGCCAACTGCAAGCTGAATTTTCTGCTCCTCGCAGGACACACATGGGCTTTTTACCCCAATCAATCTTTTTAATGGCATTTTTGTTGTTAAAACAAATATATAACATACCAAAAAAATATTACGTAAATTATCGTTATTATATGTAGTATAAGTCGGTGCCATTATTAAAATATATTACGCGTTAGCGACTTTAATTTTTTGTGGTTCTTTATGACAACAAAAATTTTTTTTGGAATTTAAAATTATAAAAAAAACTTGAAAGAAAGTTTCTTCATCATAAGTAGAAATCCATTCATTTTAACTATCAAAATAATCTTTGAATATTATAAAAAAAATTTAACGCCATCTATATTAAAAAAACTTTTCACCGAAAGACACATATTCTTTTTACTCCAGTCAAGATATCAATGTATTTTTTAGATAAAGTTAAATGCAGAGCATAACGGAAATAGCATGTAATTTATTACTCTAAGAGCCATAACTAGGGATTGCACCCCGAAGGCTTTTTTCCCTCCCCTCGGAGCGGGGACCCTGAAGTAAATTTTTTCTCACCCCGAGGAAAAAAAATTTTTTTTTTATCAAGAAGAACACTAAAATTTTGAAATGATTTATTCAAAATTGTTTAAATAATAAAATTTTAAAATCCTAAGAGAGTCTGTTTTGTTTACAAGTTGAATCACGATGAATTATAAATAAACATATAGCTTTGAAATACACATACATAATACATAAATACCACCACCACATATGAATTGTTTACAAGTTGAATCATGAATTATAAATAATACATATAGCTTTGAAATGCACATAATACATAAATACCACCACATTATCTATCATATAATGTAAAAATATGATTATAACTGTGAATTTAATCTTGTATTTTTTCCCCGGGGAAAAAAGATTTTCCCTTAGGAGCGGAGAGGCTTTTTTTTCGCTTTTTCTCCGAGGAGACGGGGACAAGGTCTCCGGGGTGCAATCTCTAGTCATAACTTGATTTAACCATAAAATACATAATCATGTTGAATATTTTGTGGTTTTCTAAAGTGACAAAAAGTTTATTTTAAAAATTTCATCTGAAAATAATTTACAGAGGATTTTCAAACCAAAAAATTCATACCAGAAATATTACATCCGCTTTTTCAAAAGTGTGCAAAAGTCAAAATAAAATTTAACGCCAACTATAAATACAAAAAAACAATAGAAAAAGAAATTTTAATTCATAAAAAATTTATTACATGAATTATCAAAAGTATTACAAAAAATCTCCTAAGAAATTTGAAAATAAGCATAACATTACAGTGATTATGTTTGATACAAATTGTGTAAACAGTAAAAAAAGCAAAATTACAAATTAGAATGTCAATAAGAGCAGACAGATAAGGTATGTTTTTTGCACATAAATTTCCTACATTTAGAACACTTCCTAGTGCCTCTTGTTCTAGGTCTACTTTCCAAAATTGAGCAGTATCCTCTTGAAGAACTGCTTTCGGATGCTGGCAATTCTGAAGCAAACCCATAGTAAAGAAGAAGACTTTTGATAGGCCTTGATATCTGACTAATGTTAGCGCGAATGCTCATAGAATTAAAACAAAGCTTTTGTGATAAAATTTAAAAAAAAACTTTTCTACCTCCTTTCTGTATAGGTACAGCATCGCAAGGACAGTTGTGCTTATAAATAACCCAGGAATTGTAGGCACCTATATCCAGATAATTTGAAAATACCGCGACTGTCCATCTCCTACTAGGTTTATAACTAGTGAAGTCGCTTGACATTCAATTAAAACAATCAACCCCGCTTTTGTGTTTATTATATAAAATCAAGCTTTAGGGTTTTTTTATGTGCTGTGATAAAACATCTCTATTATGCTGCGATGACAGAACATAAACCGCTTTGAAGTTTTTCCTGGCGTGCCTTTCTGGTATATAAACTGAAAGTGAACAGCTGCTTGAGTAAACAGTTTTACTTCCAGTTTCATTCAAATTTAGTGTGCGTAAATAGTTTGGCTTTAAAATTTAGGGAACAGAGCGACGTATTGGGTTTATTGTTCCACAAATTGTTAAATTTTGGCAAAGCGCCCACTCAGCTAAAGCATGGGACGTAAAAAACCTATCAAAAAAGATGCCACAACCAACTGGCAGATCACTGCTTTCTATCAAGCGTTTACAAATTCCTAAGCTTGAAAAAAAATTTGTCTAACAATCCTGGACATAAATTTGTGGTTTCATGACGTAATACGTGTGTGAATCACTTAGATGATAAAATTTGATCCCATTTTGCCCAGGCTTTTGGGGATCATAAATTTTCAATGAACAGCCACCCCGAAATTTGACTAGTTGCTCATCATTGGTGACTGCATCAAGTGGGGTCCAATATTTGTGACAGTTGTTAAAAAAGTTTGTAATTTTTACAATTCGCATCACCAAATCGTATGAATACTTTTATGTATTGAAACATTCTCCTTCCGAGTGCAGCGCGCAAAAAAGGATTCCCATTTTTTGAAAAAAGAACTTTAGTGAAAATTCTTCGATCTTTTGCTTGTCCCAGAAAAAGTAGACATCCCAAGTATATCGCTTACAGCAAATTTTTCGTGACAAACTTTTAAATCTTGCCACTTTGGTGATTCTAATGGTTAGAATCTAATTAGAGAATCTAACCTAAATAAAACAGAAAGTTATTGAGCAGTTCTTTTCTATAGTTTTTCCTCTGTTGGGTAATATTCACCTTGAAAAATATCAGAAGCATTTGATTCAGAAGTTGATGTATAGACTTCACTTTCTTCGGAGGAGCTAGACGTGAGAGTAGACGATGAAAATTAAATTAGAATAGAAGGAAAACAAAAAATGTTTGAAAAGTAAAGACAGCGCAAATGAAGAGAATTAGTTATGCTGAACACTGGATTTTCTCGTTAGAATAATGCAAACTTTGCGTAACGGCACGTTTATGGTGACAAAATGATCAATAAACGGAGAAGAATGAACTCGAAGCAAGTGAGAAATGTATATTATAAAAGTATTTCATAGATAAGATGAAAGTCGATTCCAATAAGCGCGATGAAACTAATACAAGATAAGTAAATCGATTATAACCAATAGTGAAATACACATATAAAAAATAACAAAAGCCTATGAAGAAGAACATAATATATCAAGTGGGAGAAAACATAGTGTGGAATAATATGTGATTGATGATTCCAATAAATGGATCATTCGAACTTAAGAGTGTCAAAATCTTAACCCTGCATCCCAACTACTAAATTATCAACCGAAAGTTAAAAATGCTATATTTTGGTTTTTTCACCTTGAAAAAGTCAGGATAAATTATTTACAAGTTTATTTAAGGTTTATCTAGCTATTTTTGCAAGAAATAACATAATGGAGCTATAGGCTTTTTTCTCCATCAGTGTGTCCTCAGTGTAAGTACAATTTTGTGTGTCCTGCGAAGGTTAATGTCTTGCGAAATCTCTTAAATTCTTATTTTGATCGTGTTATCTGACAGTAGAATAGCTTCAATTTTTTCAATGCAGCATCTCCAAGGATGGTACAAACCCTGTCAAGGGCTGCTGGCGTTACTACTTTTCTCCAATTGTGTGTGGCTGCACATACTTAAAAAATTTTTTGCAACAAGACAGGATGCAAGTGTTGGTTGTTGAACAGAATACACTCCATTGTGCATAGAGTTGTCTAACCGATGGCGTTTCAGTTCTTCTTTCCCTTTAGAATACTCAAGACCTTTCTCTTCCAGATTTGGGTTTTTTTCCAGGAGATGGCGCTTGAGATTATTTTCTTTAAGCGACTCGTGGCTGAGCACTTCCGCGCATACAACGCATTGTGGTTTTTCGGTTGCATCATCGATGAATCCAGTGCTAAGAAATTCTTCTTTGTACACCCGTTTTCTGGACATGATTAACGAATCTGAAGTTAAATATAAATTAAATTACTAGCCCACCCCTTTTGCGCACCAAACTCCCATCCATGAGGTTGGGTGTGCATAGCAAACTCATACACACACATCGACAAATTATATGAAAGATATTAAAGAAGCTTACGAAAAATTACAATGAAGAAATTAAAAATGAAAATAGCGTATATACTATTTGTTAAGATTTTTAGGAGAAAAGCACGAAGATAATGCATCAATGATTATTTGACAGCTTTTTTTCTTCTCTCTCTAGGTCCTTCTTAAAAAGATATGAAAATTAAAATGGATTTATCATTTTTGTGGGTTTCTCTTTTTCGTACTTTTCTTCATTTATCTTTGTTTAAAATAGATAAGAAATTATATCCACTATCTCTCAACCAATATGTGACTCTATATCCTTAAATACTCTTAGAATTAAAAGTTGGCAATGTTTTTATTTTGAGGTCTTGACGATCCCAAGAAAAATGCACAAATTTGTAAACACAAATTCGTTTTCCTGTTCCAATATATTAATTTAATTATGACAAAATCTCGTTTAGAAAGTACAAATATATTCTGCTTATACAAGCTTATTTATTTGTATTAGCAAAAAAATTAAAAAAAATTTCCCGTAAAATGTTTCCCGGTAAATTAGATAATAAAATTTTAATATTTATTTATATATTTTTTATATATTATAGTGATTTCAATTTTGATTAAATTAAAGAATCGGTATTTTTGCCGATTAATAGATACATCCCTAGTTAGCCGATTAACGGCCAGATTAATCAGGCGATATCAAATCTGTGGCAGGAGATTTGTATTAAAAGCATTTATAACGCAGGTGATTCATATTTTTAAGTCGATTCAGGTCGTTAGCCGTCTAATACTGATTTTAATACCCCTTCAAATTTTTATTAAAAACTCAAGTGTAAACCCTCATTTTGAAATACCCATTCTAAAAACAAAAGCCTCAACAACCACTTCTTAACTTTGAAATATAAGTGTTTGGAGACATTTAAAATTTCGCTTGATATCATTTTTATGTGTAAAATTTAATAAATCATCAGGTGAAGCTTCTCTACCCATGACCTATTTCTTTTTTATATGCAATCAAAATAATGAAAAGTTGAGTTCATTCTTTTTCAAATTTAGTATTTAAATTGCAGCATTGATTAAAATCAAGCTGTGAAGTGTCTCACTTTTAATATCTATATTCTATCTTGGTTTTATTTAGCCTATCTCAAAATAAAGGAGGTTAACTTGGAAAAGCATGGGATTAAGGCGCGTTTAAACCAAGTTAAGTTGTGCTTGAAAAACATAAAGGAAGTGGAGGAGAGCAGCACGCAGCCATGCGACCGAGACAAGCCGGAGAAAAGGCCCAAAATTATGCAGAACCAGAAACGCCTAAGCAAGAAGGTGGCACAGTCTTTTGTTCGCAACGCCCTCTACTCGCCCGCTGAACATGGAGGAGAGAAGGATGGCGCGCAAAATAACAACGACACATAAATACTTTTATAAAGCTTTTTCTTTATTTTGTTTAAGAGTCTGTTTGTGTAACTAAATTCCTTTTGTTTAATCTGTCAAGAGTAAAGTTGAGTAGCTGGTGCATTTCTTCAACCATGTCCTTGAAGTTGCTTTCATCGCCGTGCTGTGATATTTTTTTTAGAGTGCTTTCGTATGGTTCGTTCAACTCACGTTCAGCAGCATAAATTTTTTGGTAGTAGTCCAATTCCTTAGCTGAGCACTTTGGTATGTTCACGGGTATTGTATTGTGGAATCGCGAGTAGTCAATTTTGTAGTCGCCATCTTGAATGTAGGTTATCAATTTTTGAAAGCAATGACCCCACAATATTTCATCTAAATCAATAGAAAATAGATTTGTCCAGAAAATGATTACCGTGTGAAACCAGGCGTGTAGGACGTTTTTGCTTGGAAGGCCATGCCAGTTGAATCGATCACTCCTTCCAATATGACCACTAATTCCCAAGAAGAAGACTTTATTGCGTGCTCAGACATGCCGTATAGGGGCGACTTGGAGTCTATCACGTGCTCCAGGACGCACGGCCACGTCAGGAAGACGTCTTTCACAGGATCGTTGGAAGAGGTGTTGAAGCCTATGCTGACGAAGTAGGGGTGCATGTGGAGAACCTCTCCCTCGACAGTGACTCGCTTGCGGTAGAAGAATGCGCGTGTGTTAGCGTCCACGATGTGCGAGAGGCGCATATCCCCCAGGCGAATCAGCAGGCACAAAACACCATCTCGCAAGTTAATGCACGCCTTCTCGCTGAATATGATCGTGGCCGAGCGCTTCTTCGGTCTGGACAGCCTCGAAAATATCACGCCCGTCACAAAAGCTGAAAAGAAACACACACGACTCTCATAAACCGAGCTTACTCCAGTATTGATAGGAAAGTGTGCATACCCGATGTATGCATGCTACATCTCTTTCCCGTATGTTATTTGTACTTGAGATAAAAAGATTATTAATAGGGAGATTTTAATACGATTATATTTTAGTTAAATATTGGTGAATTGTGGATATGTAGTTTCAGTTAAAAAAATGACTTATGCTTCAACTTCTTTGTATTTATAGTGCAGTGTGAATAAACAACATAAGAATGAAGACATGAAAGCGACAACAAAACTCAAAAGTTAGATCTTTCAACATTAAATCAATCGCTGCGCAAAACAAAAATAATGTGCACAAAAGATGATTGATACTACAAACCTGAGTCAAGATAATGAATAAAACTACACTTCTATCAGGATTCATTGTATTTAAGCTGCTCATAGTTGTTTTGCACACGTGTCCATGCTGACTGTTCTTCTCCATGGCTTCGTGTTCGATTCAAGCGGTTTGTTATTAAACTTACCGAAATGGTATGCATATACACGTTTCAACAAGCAACTTGCCCCGCACAATAAACTCGCAATCATGTCATGATTAGACATTTTCTTAGTGTAGCTCAAGGCATTGACAAAATTTTATCACTCACAACCTTCATGGAACTAAAATGCAAATCAAGTCTGTGTTCTTTTACAAAAAATTCACATTTCACCGGGGGTAACAAGGGGTTAATTAAAATGTATGTCTTTTTCATTATTCCAAGTTGAAGAAATAAAATTAATACCTTGTTGCATGCATTCTAACATTTATGCCAATATTTTAAATTTCGTTGTTGAAATGCTAGGTTATCTACTTCAAATAGCGAATACTTTTTCATCAACTTAATAATCTTTTAAATTCTTTCCTTGTAAATATATTATTACGATTATGCCACTGGTTTTATTAAGGATCATGAATTCATTTTGTTCATTCTATTTCAGTGGCGTACCACCCAAGTGCTGTCCGCTGCAAATGTTAATTTCGACGCAGATTGAAAGTTCTAGTAACACTTCAAAACTGAACAATACAGGGATGAAGATAAGAAGAATCATTTATAGCAGGAGTCAGCAACGTATGGCGGCACGCGTGCGAAGTTTGGCACGCCGATCAATTAATTCACAATGGCACGCACACATCTATAGGAAAAAAATAAACGTACCTTTTGGTTAAAACCATTTTTAAGATGAGACATCATAATAATTAAAACTTACATCTTTGTATGTTTTTTTTGATCTATTTATAAACGATCTGAAGTCAGCCCTTATTTGGTATTATTACATTACAATAAAAATAACACTGAACAAGATATTTTAAGGATGCGAAATTGAAAGCAAAACTGAACTTAGTACGGATCATGATATGCTGAAATTAATTAACCTCTTTACGACTTTTAAAACGGGTTTCTATTTTGAGGATGATCTGTTATAAGTAGTAGACTCCTTTTAACTTTATCTCATTTTGCAGGAACTTTTATTTTAGATCGAAAGAAAAAGTGGTAGTGACATGGCTTTTCAAAAACAAAAAAATGAAATTTAATCTAACTATCTAATTAGGTCATTAAAATTACATTTATTTGCTTTCAGTTTGAATTAAAGGTCTGTTATAACAAGGTTCAAAAGTATATACTATAAAATTGATATTAAGAGAATGGCAAGCGCAATGCGTTTGATATATACGTTTGACACCTCACTGTCAAAAGGTTGGCGACTCCTGGTCTGTGGCACTCTTTAAATATGTATTTTTAGGGCCGCCCAAAACGGTGGCCGATAGCATTAAAGATTTTGGCCGGAAAGGAGTTCAAACAATTTGGTAGATAAGGAACATGGAACCAATTGTAGAATTTATGAGTTTTCCTTTTAGAATAATTGTTTATGCACTTACAAAAACAAATTAAAGAATGTTCTCTTGTGCTTGACGTAAAAAAACGATTAGGAAATGAAGACAAAGTTTTTTGAATCAAGTTTTTGGTTTCTTTTGTCTGCAAAATATCTACTTCTTGAAAAATGTGCCTTATTTTTAGCATCTATCTTTCTTCTAAATACTAGTGATGTACCGATCAAATCGCCAATCGGTCTTTTTGTACTAAATCGGTCATTTTTGCCAATTTTGTTTCATATTTGTTTTTATTTAAAATAAAATAAACCAAAGTTTTCAGAATTGCAAACAATTTTAAAATCAATCATAATCCTACATCTTTCAATTCAACAAGCTTTGTTTATCTGTGCCTTTTCCCTGTCAATTATTTTGCCTCACTTCAAAAATATTTTTATCACATAAAAACGTTAAGCTTGTTGATTATTTTTTATTTGCTAATCTTTTGTTTTTGAATTTTACATTTCATCTTAAATTTTTTATCACGTAGTGAGTTAACAGTTTAAGTTATGAGAACTTATTTGAATTTTTATAAAATTCATTAACAAAATAAATAATAATATGTTATGAAAAATTTAAGACTTTTTTTATTATCAAATTACATCTTGAGTATGTTGTATTCATTTTTTAGTAATTTTGTTTTTTATCAAATAAAAGCATGGAAATTAATTTAACCCATTAAGTACCATAGAAATCAGACGATATCTAAAAAACGCAGACGATTTATATTCAAAGTCATTGAAAAAAGCAGACGAAGATGAAATTACTTATGTTCCCAAATGGGAGCATTGGAACTTGATGGGTTAAAATAAAGACTAATGTGGGGGTTTTCTATTGTAGGGTATTAAGTTGTAAAACAAAAATGGAATTTGCCTTAATATAAAATATCGGTTTTTGGCAATTTAGCTACTAATTTGCAAAATAAATCTCAAAAATATTAAAATTTTTCATTGTGATGATCCTTATTTACAAATTTAAATGTGTCCCTTGATATTTTTTACAAACAAATAGCTCTTGTTTTAATAAAGTAAAAAAAGCACCCCTTTTCCTCTGGGTAGGGAAATGAATGCCATTGTTATGAGCAAGTGTGGGTGCATGATCAACTCAAAAGCTGCTTACCCTGAACGATTATTCCTGCGATGGATTGGATGATGAAAAGAAGGATGGCTTCTGGACATTCGCTTGTGATGGAGCGAAAGCCATATCCGATAGTGTGTTGCGTTTCAATGGAGAACAAGAAGATCGCTGAAAAGGACTCTGCGTTAAGTACGCAAGGAGTCCACTCTGGGTTGGATATGTTCTCAAAGTCATCGTGAGCGAACAAAATGATCCACCACAAGACAGCGAACATCAGCCAACTGGCGATGAAGCTGACGGCGAAGATCAAAAGAGCCCATCTCCAGCGAGAGTCCAGCAGGGTCGTGAAGATGTCTGTGAGAAAGTGCTTTTTGCGTTGACTAACATTCGTGATGGAAAGGTTGCAAGAGCCATTTTTATTAATCATCCTCCGCTTTACTTTGTTCATTTTGATTAGAGGCGAAATCAGGTTAAGGTTTGGAAGGGCATCCTTATCTTTGTGCATAGGCCTGACTATATTCACCTTTTTCAGCATTTCTAAAATGGAGATAAATGAAAATATGTAGTGATGATACCTAGCGTAAACTACACCAATTTCCATTAAAATTCTCCATCTTTAGTTCCCTTAATAAAAAACAGTCATTCCCCAAATCATAAATGCTAGTTTTTTTAAGTTTCATCAAAAACGTAAGTTAAACAAATATTTCAGGATATATTCTTCATATGATTCCTTTTTTTCTATCACATATTCCCGTTAACAGTATTATATTCTATAAGCAAGAAGAACATCTCTTTTACGTCAAAATAAGCTTCTGTCATCTTGATATTACTTCTTCCATTTCAAGATTAACTATTCAGATACACTTTAGCATTTTTCTTCTAATGATTTGGATATAATCCACAACGCTAGAAGGGGCGTAAGGTAAAATTGGAGGGGCGAACTTTTATCCAATTAATTAAAGCGTATAGAAAAGTAGATTTGCCCAGACATACAAAATTTCTATCTGTATTTTCAAACTAATTGAATTTAGTAAGATAGTCAGCAATTAATGTATCTGATTGATTGCGTAGTATGTTCCTTGCAATGCTGGATCAAATACTAAAATGCTCTTTACTCTGAATATAAAATCACAAGCACATATAGTTTATGGCCAGCAATATTTTTTCTGTGCGACAAAAAGAATTCGTGATGAGCAAAACATTTATGAGTGAGACATATATTCCAGTCACTTGCGCTTTCAGAATCCAGACAGGTACTTAACAAACATAATTTCCTCTGATCTCTTATTGTGTATGCAGTACAGTGCTTCTCATCTACTTTTAGGGCATGGACCACCAACCCGATTTTAAAAATTAGAATTTGGACAGTGATATAAAGAGGATTTTAAAGGGATATGATGTTTAGTCGAACAGGAAGTAAGAATTGGCTTTAAATATTTGCAATCGGAGATGCAGGCAGATTTTTTATGTATTTGGAGTTAGAGTCGGATCTTTGTCAGAACTTGGAGTTGGAGACAGATACTTCATTATATTAAGATTAGATAGGTTTATCCGTATTGATTGCTGTAATCAAGAGTTTAAATTAATGTAATAGAATACACAAGTTAGGAAAAATGCTCTTTTTATATTTGCTAAATATGATTGAAACAATCAAGTCTTTTATTCCAGAATCAAATTTATAGACATATTAATAGATAAAACGAAGGAAATTTATTAAATCAAAATTCAAAAAATAAACATATCTATATATATAAAATGAAAATATTGAATATAAAACTTTTTTCAAGAAAATAAGGTATATACAATACACATATAAATAATGTCTTCAGTGAACGGAGACTGAAATACATTAAACATATTCTGAAATACTGACATTTTCTCATTGCCAAAATAAGGAACAAACGACGATTGTGTACTATCATCTGCAGTATCACTTTTATCATCCTGTGAACCAGGAGTTGGAGTTGATCCAACTGTGTCAATATTACCAGCTGGCTGAGCTATGCCTTTTCTTTGCAACTTCACTTGGCCAGTAGAAATCACAAATATTGTAAATACAACTGGGTATTCCAGTCCTTCCTTTGGTTGTGAGTCCCACAATAAACGCCCTTTTAATGGTACAAAAGACATATGAGTGAGGTTTCATTATATTAGGGAGGCTCAATTGCCTCCATACCACGGTTAGTGTAATTGTATATAGCAGGAAACGGAATATATCCGTCATGAAATATTGTTTGCAACTTGGTAACACATGGTGAACAGCATGACGTATTAAAAGTTGCACTGCCATTCAAAACCTCCTCGCTACCGCTGTACGCTTTTTAAGAAACCCCCTGCTCTCCCTCTTTTATTGCTTACATACTTTATGAATAACCCCTATAGTTATAGATATAGAAAAAATAAGAAAACTAGGAAACGATGTCATCTAACATCTCATTTTCCATGCCTAAAAAGCAAAATGGCTTATGAAATAAACCATCAATGTTAAAATTTATTAGAACCAAGTGTCTTTTAGAAAAAATTTTTCTCGACTGGGATTTGAACCTCAGACGTCTGAGTGTTGTGTCTAGCTTACTCGACCACATACACCCTCTAGGATTAATTATAAAAAAGCCACCAACCACAGCGACCAATTATGCCCAACAGAGGTAAAACAAAAAGAATAATGAAAGAACAAATTAAATATTGCAATACGAATAGAAGGAGTAATAATGAACAGAGCAAGGATAATAAGCACGCGTATGAAGGATGAGGAGTTTGAAGAGAATGTAGATTTTTTGATGGTATCCCTGTCTAAAATAACATTCATTTACGTGTTGTAAACGAAGATAAGAGAGAGAAAATACAAGAGAAAGCTTCTTTTTAAATCTTCATCAGTTGCATAAGGATTTATACCTTTTACAATTTTTCATGTTCCATTTTCACTCTAATTAACAAAACAATTCGCAACGCTGTGTATGTAAATTACAACATTTGCGTTACTATAATCAATGTAACTCTGTGATTTTTAGCCTCGTTTTCTTACGTTTAGTGTAGTGCTCTGAAGATGCGATTCTAGCGTTGTTTCAACCAAACTATTCACTTGATTTCCTCTCGAGTCCGTGGAAAATTCGCTTAGAAAAAACAATTTTTGAAGAAATCGTTTTAGAATTGATTCATAGTTATCATTTAATTTCACTTTTAACCCTTAGGTAATTAAAAGAAATTAATAATTTTTCAGATGCTTTGCTTCACCAAACATAAAAAAATTTCATGGGTCACATTGGATTTTAGCTCAAAAAAAGTGGGTCATGAGTGAGCCATTATGCCTTAACCGAAAAACAATTGATCATGAGTGAGCCATTGAAACTCAATTCGAATAATAATATTTTATTGTGTCATAAGTGAAGAATTCTTTAATTATATCTGAAAAATGTGTACGAATATTCAAAGTTTTGATTATGAAATCTAATTTTACAAAATGATGTTTTGGAAAAACTCATTTTTAAGTGATGTATTTACTTCTTTTTATTTTATACTTATGAGATTATTGGCTAAGTGTTGCTTCAATTCTCAGTTTTGAATACAATTTAGCCTAACGTTAGTGTGCTATAGTTTGGCGCAACCCATTTGACACCTTCGCAAGACCAACGACAAATTAACAGCATGGAGGACCGGTAATTGCCAAAAAAAAAACGCCAATTAAAAAAATTATATAAGCTTTCTAATCACAAATAAGAAATGATCAATAAAAGTGCCATTTCTGATCGTTTAGCTAATAGATTCACAAAGAATTAACCAAAGGTCATGCATATAAATAAATATTTAATGCAATTCATAAAAAAAATTAATTTATAAAAAGTTTATATGAAAATTAAATCTAGTTGTAAAAAATTTATAGATTATCTAGATGGCGTTAAGATTGAAGATTAATCAAAAATATTTTAAATAAAAAGTTCATAAGGAAGATTCTTATATATAATATATTCAACCCAATTGAATACTACGTTATTGGGTTATTCACACCATGATCTTCTATTACGACTGCCTAGGCCATAAAAGGTAACGATTGATGAAATGTAGCCAAGAATGCCATCACTGTAATTATTGATTTCTCGCTACACACCGACTTCTAATACTTGATTTAAACGATTATTTGGGATATAAAAAGTATTAGCTGTGATGGAACGTAGCAATGAGTGTGAACTGTGTAATTATCGATTCGCTTTCCTATTTCTACATAAAATAATATACAGTTCTATGTTTGAGTATTATTCATTGGATAAAACGATGATACGCATCAAATTGAAGCTGATTTTTATTTTTTACCATAAATATTATTGACTACACTACACTTTATCACCGCCATCCCATATGCTGCTGTTTCTCTTTGTACTCCACTCGCCTTTCATTCATATAAAATTTCCTTTTCAATACACACATCATTCTGGCGTACACTTTTTTTTCTTTGTTCTTCAGAAGAACAATTATTAGATACAGATAGTCTTCTTTCTCCAGACAACACCTAATATTTTTGGCCCAAGAAGATAAAATCAAGGTCGCCACTACAGAAAAACAAGGAACTTAAATATTAATTCTTCAGGACCACCAACAAGTGCTGTAAATCACTTGGAAAATTCATTAGAAATATTTAAATTGTTCTTTGATGAAGAATTGACACAAAATATTCTCAATGAGAATTACACGTAATCTTACTTTTTTTAAGTGCAACATTTTTAGTCTGAAATTTATTTAAGGGCGAGTGTCCAAAACATGAATTTTTAGGATCCTGTTATGATAAATTTGACATACACTATCTCTTGCTTATTTTGCTTGTCTTTTACATATGGGCCAATCAAAGAATTGACATCAAACATTTGTTTTCGGATAAAATGGAGAGCCATTCTTGAAAGCAGCCATGTCACGAAATAGGTTTTTACTTACACATACACATGTGTATATTATTTGTTTTGATATTAAAAGTCAAAGTAATCATAGTGATAAAATCGCCCCAGTGAGATTTTTTCTATCGGAATAGCTATATGTTTTTTGTACCAGAACTCCTCTCAAAACAACATTTTAAAGTCCCATTTAATACGCTTGGCTTAAACATACTGCATCCTTTCATCTATGCTTAGTTTTTTTTCTGGATATATACAAGATTGAAATGACAGGTTATAATGATCCAATATATTGCGTATCTTTTTTGCTCTATCGTTGGTTTCGGCATTGTTGTCATTGAAATGTAAAAATTTTCTGATTTGTGAAAATCCGTTTAGTGGCATTATGGAAGAAATATAAGGAACTGAGGGATCTCGGTCTTTTGACCAATAATGTCGAAGTTTTGGTAAAATATGATATCCTATAATCATATGAATCCCCAGAAAGGCGCACATTTCGGAAAAGTTTGTTGGAAAAATAAAACCTTTTTGGATTGCATACAAATTTATTTGAGGTACAATTACATTATTTACTAAATCTTCAAAATCTTATACGATATTGAAGACTTCAAACATCGCGGTCTTTTGACGATTGTATAACATAGGGAATGGGTAAAAATACAAGACACTTTTATTTTTCTTGACCATGAGATTCTATCATGTTCGTGATTTGACTCAGTATTTAGCCAATTCCTGCAGAATCGTTACCATTTTCAACAGCTTCACCCAAAACATACCCATCTTCTTGGTCAATCTCGGACAGATTGACCAATCAAAGTCTTCTGGGAAAATAACAACCATAACGTCTTCTTTGTCTATGAAAAACTCTTCTGATGTCATAACAATTACCATTTATTACTCATTATGAAGAATGAAAGGAGAGAAATTAGAGGAATAAAAATGAGGGCATGACTTTTTAGCTGAATCCATATTTTTTTAAGTTGAATGCACTTGAATTCTTTACTTCAAACCGGATTTTTTGATTTTATTCATCATCATCATCCATTTGTCTCCAGGAGGAGAACAAGGTCTTATATCCCGGCCAGCCAGGGTCGACTTTTTTCATTTTTTGCAGCTTTCTCAGTTGTGCATCTTTCAGAGAGAGTCCCCTTTTCTCCATATCTGTTTTCACCACCTCTTCCCATGATTTCTTGGGACGCCCTTTCTTCACTTTTCCAGTCACAACTTCTCTCAAGATGGCCCAAAATTTTCCACAAATCATTCCCAACATTCTCATTTCCGTTGAGTGCATACGCCTGTTATCTAATTTTTCATTGACCAATATTCACACCCATAACTCATAACACTTCTCACACATGCTTTGTACAGTCTTCCTTTTAGCTTCAAAGACGGCGCTTTCTTACAAAATACTACAGATATGTCGTTGAATTTTTTCCAAGCAAGTCTTATCGTGATGTCACAGATTTTACATCTCCATCTCTGCTAAGTACGTCTCCTAAGTTGCGAAATTCTTTAACAACATTAATTTTGTCTCCTCCAAATATGACTTTCTACAAATATTTTCTCTTTTTTGAAACTACAACAAACAAAATTCTTAACCTTTATCAGCGCACCACGCACAACATCTTTTATGGACGCACATCTTACATAAACTACACTGAATGACATTTCTCATAACTTTTCCCGCATTGCAGTGCACATGGATCGATATTTCTAATAACTTCATCCAAACGTCGAGATTTAAATTTCGTTGCTTTCGTTTTTGAAAGGTTTATCTTCAACCCTTTGCTACTCAGTGCTTCTCTCCAACTAACATATCTTTTTCCAACGTCGTCCAAACTGCTTCCAACAATCACCAAATCATCTGCATAGAGAAACTCTCTCTTAAACTTTTCAACATCATCAGAAAGTACATCCATAACAATTGCAAAAAGTATCGGGCTAAGCACAGATGCCTGATGGACACCGACTTCAACTTTGAACCACTCTGATATTTGTCCTTCAACTTGCACTACCATTTTTGCATCGCTGTACATTTCCATTATTGCTTTTACTTCATACTCTGGCACACCTTTTTTTCTCAGAGCCCACCAAATTACTTCTCTTGGAATGCAATCAAAAGCTTTCTCAAGGTCGACAAATACAGAGTACAAGTCCTTATCCACTTTTTGTGTTTTTCAATCAATTGCCTTACTGCAAATATTGCATCGATTGTGCTTTTACCGGGCATGAAACCAATTTGAATTTCATTTATCTCAACACGTTTCCTAATTCTTTTTTCAAAAGCTCTCTCCAATACCTTCATCGCATGTTCAAGAAACTTTATACTTCTATAGTTAGAACATTCTTTTGAGTCGCCTTTGCCTTTATAAAGAAGTAACAAAACACTATTCCTCCAGCTTTCTGGCATCTTATTCCCCATCATTATACAATTTCCTATTTTTGCCAAAGAACCCTCAAGTCCACAAAGTTGTATTACTTCTATAGGCACACCACTTGCACCAGCTGCTTTATTAGTTTTCATCTGTATCATCGCTTGATTGACCTCTTCTCTTGAAATTTCAGGCACAGGGCCCTCGTTTCCCAGAACTTCTAAATTCCAATTCCAGATATTCTCTCTATTCAAAGATTTGCGACAGTGATCCTTCCAGAGTTCTAATCTTTCTTCTAGCTTCAACTTCAGCTCTCCATTTTTGTCTCTCATACACGGATTTCCAATAACATCTTGTTTGTTTTTCTTGCTTGTCTTGGCCATACGAAAGATGTGTCTCATTTTCTCTTCGACTCTCATTCTTTCCATCTGCGTTGTTTCTTTTTCAGCTTCTGCATGCATAGACTTCACCATCATGCTCTTAGCCATGTTTCTGTACTGATTTTATTGATAATGATAAAAACATGTTTATTTGAATTTTTTTGTAAAAAATTCTATATTTTGTTGTTTTTTTAGCTTAATCCAAAGTGAACTTTCCAATAGGCGCATAGTAGTCGTGATCTCGTTTGTTGCAATGTATATAAGAAATGAATGTATTTTTAGATAATGCTTCACAGCAGTTTGATAATAATCTATTTGATATTTATAAAAAAAACACGAAACAAAATAAAAGCTTTATATATGAAAATTAATTGGTAAAGTCAGAAAAGAGCGCATTTGAATTCTCTTATATTTGGTTTTTCTAAATTTTTTAGATGCCAGATGAAATATTCTCAATAAAAATGTTATTCCGTTAAAACTTTTTGCCCATCCCCCTTAGAAAAATATTTGTGCACTCCTCTGAAAATTTTTGTCCTTACTTCCCTGTTCAAATTTGCGCTACGCTTGGGTTTTGGGAAAAGTTACGGCCCTCCAATAACAGTTTTTCATAAAACCTACTTTTTCATTTACCTAAAACTTTACACTTGATATATGTGTGTCTCAAGGAAAAAATTTTCCCCCAGGCCGTTGTAGAATTTTTTTTATCAATATTTCATAAACAAATAGGCTAATTTATTGCTATCTTCACACCATTATAGTGTAAGCTTGAAATCAAAATAACGTTTTATTCGGAACTAAATATTCCTTCGGAATCTATCAAATTTTCTCCTATCATTACATTTTCAACAAATTGAGAAGCAATTTTTACACTTGTCCACGAAGATTTCATACGCTTTCACATCGGAGCAAGATTATCTAATTTTTTTTCTTGTAGCGTATCATGATAATCAAAACGTAAAAAGGGCATTAAAATTCCAAAACATTTTAAGTTCATGGGTAAATTCTATTTCTAATTAATTTCTGAGTTTTTATCATCAATGTTTTGTCTTTTGCTATGTAAAGAACCACAACGTGAGCTCAGCCGAGAGTGTAAAGAACCAGCTAAATACAAAAGACCAATAAACACTTTCGCTCCAACCATATCTATTTTAGCATCTTTGTCGAGAAAATTTTTGAGAATTTGTTATCATGTTGATTTGTGTACTCTACTATTGCATTCAAAATTTTCAGGTCCAATAAACAGAACCAACTTTCGAAAGCATTTTTTACACTTTTGCTTCTCCACGAACACAAAGTGAGTGAACTAATATATTATGTGGCTTGGCCCTGGTATTCTATGCTTTTTTCCATGTAGTTTCTGTATTTTTTCCAATGTAAACATCTTTTTATTTTCTTCACTATCAGAACCATTACTCCGAACTTCATCAATTTTATCTGAATCAGTTTCAGAAAATCTATTTTATTTTCACTTTCATTTTGAAGAGATTTGTAAACTTAAAGTTAATACAAACGATACACGTAAATTAGTTTTTTAGTTTTTTTTTTTTTTAATTTATTTTCCGTTTTTGGGGATGTTTTAGATGGTGGGTTTATACTTTTTAAAATTAACTTATTTTTTCTCTTCTTCCTTTTTTGTTTTAAAAAAAAGATTTAAATTAAATAATTTGGTTTTTTTAAAAAAAATTTTTAAATTTTTAATAAAAAAAATAAAATATATTATAAAAAAAAAAAAAAAAAAAAAAAAAAAAAAAAAAAAAAAAAAAAGGGGGGGGGGGGGAAAAAAAAAAAAAAAAAAAAAAAAAAAAAAAAAAAAAAAAAAAGAAAAAAAAAAAAAAAAAAAGAAAAAAAAAAAAAAAAAAAAAAAAAAAAAAAAAAAAAATTCTCTTCAAAAAATTGTTCGAATTGAGTTTTAGCCTTATCAGCTTGTTTGCAACTGATTCGTTGCGCCTCATATACGCTTTCAAGACACATTTTATTGATGGCAGTGGTAGAACTTTTTGAAATCATTGTTGGATCCAATAATGTCAATCCCCTAACCAGCTTGTATTTTAAAGGACTTCTTTCAATAATCTTTTTTGAATAAGAAATCAGGCTTAACATTCCCTTTTGAAGTTCAAAACTTCTGCTTCAGTAGACTTGGATTCTTTCAAAAACTTTTTAGCAGCAAAGCCGATGTCAATTTTTTTCTATTCGATAATGTTTTCTGAAAGATCAAAATTGATTTCAAAAATATTTGAAATGCTTCTGAGTTTTTCAGGCAGTACAAAGCGAGATAATAAAGATTTCAGGAGATTTGAAAGGCATGAATGAAGAAAAGGTATCAAAGGTTGATCCGATTGAAAAACTTTCAAAAAAGGTTCGAAATCTGAAGATACTGAATTGAAAAGGGCCAGGTTTTGAGTAAATTGACATCAAAGAGGTGTTTGAGGTTGTTGGCAGGTTTAGTTATCAGGAGTTTTTTTGCAATTTAAGAAAGTTTTCAAACTATCATAAATAGAAATAACTCTTTCGATACATGATACGTTTTCGGCCCAGCGGACGGGACAATGTTTGATGGGGAACTTGGAGCAGCCTGTGATTTGAGTGAAATCTGATCTGCGTGCAGGGGAATCATTGAAAAGGTAGTAAATGTCGTGTAAAAAGTATTAATATTCTATTTTGATGAATTCATACCCGTTCTCAGAGCACCATGCAGGACATGAAGTCCACATACTCCTATATTTATGAGTTGCTTCTTTATTCTCCCATCTTTGGTGTTCAAAATCGTTCAAAAATCGCAAATTAACGTTTGGACCATCCATTGAAACATGATTAATATTTTCCAATATATGACTTGCTAATGCACACTAAGTCCCTTTCCCTGTCATAATATCTCACAAACACATCCAACTGATTTTTTGAGATACCCTATTCAACGCTTCATCAAAGCAAATAACAAAATCCCCACAGCTCTTAATTTTGGTAGTCAAAATATCATTGAAATAAAGCTGATATATCGACATTTAGTTTTTCTATGTTTGAAACAAGAAGCTAATTTCGAATCTGGAAACATCAATTCGAAAAATTGGACTGAATCACAAAAAGAATCCATAAAATTTCAGACCTAGTCAAATCTTCTTTGCATACCCTTAGATCTTTTATATTAGAGATTTTAGTTGCAACAGGCGGGGTTTTAAAGTTTGATACTGATATTTCTTATTGGGCAGAAGCTTGCGAGGCTAGGGGAGTACTTTTGGCAAAACTCAAAATAGATGGCTGACCTTGTTTTGCTTCAAAAAGAGTATTATGAGTTTTGCTTTTCATATGGGAATTCAGGGCGACTCTTCCCATATTACCGAGTGAAATAGACTTTATGCAGATCATACAATACGCCTCTCTATTGCTACCTTGTTTTTTCGACAACCAAGACGCGAATTGAGGTTCTATTTTTGGATCTAGCCATAAATTATTAAAAAAGGTCGGTTGAAATATTAAAATTTCGGATTACGGAAACAAAAAATTATCTTATTTTCTAAAATAAAATTGAAATTTAATAACTAAAATTTAAATAATTTTGAAAATTAAAATAACACTAAAAAATTGGGAAATGGAAAATTTATGGTAAGCCATTGAAATTCCCTGATAGATTTTATTTTCCCTGATTTTTGAAATTTGTGGGAACCATAAAGCACAATGCATCAATGGGGCCCATGCAGGGCTCTAGCCAGAAATGGTAAGTTGGAGGGGGCACAAGGGGAAAATGAGGGGGCTTGAATATTTTGATTTAAAATTGGACTTAGGGTGTTTCAAAAATATATGGTAAAATTGCAAAGTCATACTTTCAGTTTTATGTTGCTTCCTTTCCTTATTATAACTTTGTGCCAAATTATGGAATGGTCTGTAAAGATTTTAAGGTCGCTCATATTGTTCACTTTTAACCATATTAATTTTTTTTCCTATTTTTTTATTTTTTTTTTTGCAGACGCAGATAAACTTTAAAATGTCTAGCCGTCGCGCAGCATCAGTTTGGTTTCTTGGACATTCTGAAGAAAAACTTGCTCGTTGTAGACTTCCGTCCAATGGTCAAGTCCTAAAGCACTTTTTTTTCATCACCTCAATCAACTTGAAGTGTACGAAGTCCAAGAGAGCGAAAGCAGTTTTTTGTTTTGGACTAAGACCCAAATTCCTACAACAACGATGTTTTACGCTAAAAAGAAGCTTACAGATCAATTATATTAGGGTTAAGAAATACGTAGGTCTTAAGAAGAATCGTCTACGAGATTCGGAGAATCAGCGCATGAAGGAACAAATGTTTGTTGATGACAGATGAAATTTTTGAGATTGCTCACAAGGATGCGCTAGTTATGATGAAAAATGAGGAAGATAAAGTCTTCTTGTTGAGTCAGCGAGAGGATCGTTCCCAATCGAGCATGGCTGGAACTGACATGCATCATTTCAAGTTTTTTGTGAAGAAGAAGAAGAAAAGGGCTGAAGTGGAGGACAAACGCAAGAAAAAATCTGAGGCAGAAAAACAACTAACTGTCAAAGTCATCAGCTCATCGACACTAACTGATTCCAGTTCGTCTTCAGAGTCTTCGGTGGATGATTCCTTCCACGTTTATAGCCACTCCAAAAGAAAGAAGTCTGATTCTATATTTGCTGCAGGTCCATCTATTTTCAAAAAGGTCTTTTTTAAACCTGAAGTTACGGCGGCTCTGGTGAGTACTGGCGTGTCTCATAGGAAGGCAATGTACGAGCTTGGGGCTCAAGCAAAGTCTATTGGCATTGACATCAAACAAATCACTTTGTCTCTGAGTTCGATCTACCGGTATCGGAAGAGGAAGCGTGAAGAGGTAGCAACCAGAATCAAGTCTGACACCATGATAAGAATTCCCCGTGATAGACCTCTAGTGTTACATTGGGACGGTAAGCTATTGCCTGGCATAACTGTAACATATACTCTGGTCGGAAGAAAGCTGAAAGAATTGCAATTCTTGCCACAGGAAATGGTACTGAGATCCTCCTCGGTGTTCCCAAAATTGGATCTGGTCCAATTATTCCATTATTTTCACGTTTTCAAGATCAGTGGAGAAACCACGACAAAAAATACTTCAAGACAGCTGAGCAAGATGAAGAAATCTTGGCAAACTTCGTGGGTGATTGGTCCGTTCCTCGTGTACTCCACCGGATGGAATTTTTTCGTGCTCCAGGTGCTTTCCATCATGCGAGATGGATGACAAAAGCTATATACTGATAAAAATATTTCTCTTTCATGATCAGTTTCATCTGACGAAAGGTGAACTTAAAACAGTTCAAGTTATTTCGCTGTTCGTCGCCCTATTCTATGTGCCTTTTTGGAATGAGCCACCGATCGGTCCATATGCTGCCAAGAACGATATGGATATGATGAAACTCATGCAACATGGAATCCCAAATGAAAAACTTGCCAATGTTGCCTTTGCAGCTTTCAAAGGTCATCTTTATTTCAGAAGAAGCTTCTGAAATGAAGTTCAACTTTCATTATTCGACAATCGTATCCCAGTAGATGTAAAGCGAAAAATGGTGGACAATATGTTTCTGCCAGCAAAGCCAAAAGGACTGAAGAGGGTTGATGGGAAAACATTTTCGACACAAATTTCCCTTCCTGAATTTTTTACAATGAAAACAAGACACATATTTCCTGTGATTCTTTCAGAAGAACCTGAATTCCTTTCGAAAGATCCGTCTTTATGGGAAAATGATGAATTATACCTTGGCTTCGAAAAAGCAGCACGAGAGCTGAAGGTTGTGAATAACTGTGCTGAGCTGGCCATTTTTCTTATCAAACAATTCAATACTGTGATTGCTAAAGATGAAGCTCAGCGACAGTTTCTTGAGTGAAAGAGCACCGGAAGGAAATACCATTACCAAAAAAATCTGCTTTTAAATAATTATGTTCTATTGCATTTTTTCAGAAGTTTAAATTCATTTATTTCATTTTTTTTTGAAAAGAAAATATAAATAAATTGTATATATGTTATTTGTTTATTTTTTAACTTTTTGAAAAAAACAAACTTTTTGAGCAACCCCTACACATTCAGTTATCTTTCAAAAATTAATTATTTGAAAAAGGGCAGCATACAGGTGAAACAAAAATCGAAATTTCATTTTTTTGAAACACCCTGGGCAATTTAATGCTTTTAAAAATAAGTAATGAATATTTACCCCCCGGCCCTGGACCCATGCATACAATGTCAAAATATAAGAGCATGTAACGATTAAATTGATGTTCCTAGCATGTGTAAATAGTTTAAGCTCTTGCAAATACTCTTCTTCTTTCCTTAAGTTCTCATTGCAAAGTTTACAAAAATTTGATTTATTTGACAGCTCGAAAATACTTTCCTACATACCAAATATATTTCAACTAATTTTTGGATAAAATTATCTTTGTTTCCATAGCATAAAATCAAAATCTATTTAAGTTTAGAAATACTTTGAATTTTAGCACAAGTCATGGGCGACCCATTATGACTTAAAAGATTAAAAATGTTTTTATTTTTTATTGCAATTGTAACTATTCAATCTTTCACCGAACTTAAACAAATTAACTAACTAAAAATAAAACAGTTTTTATTTTAAATCTTAGATTTCCTAAGAAGATTTTTTTATAAACTTTTTTTTATAACTTTTTGGCTAAATTTTAATTTTTTTACAAGAAAAAAATGAAAACGCATATAAAATAATAGGTTATGAAATTCTATAAAATTTATAATATAGGTTGTTAATGAATCTCTAATTAACCTAATTTATTCAAAAAAGAACACATAATTCTTTACTTAAATAGTGATTACAGTTATGTTCAAAAAAAATTTGCAGACATTTTAGAGGTGTTGAATAAGTAAAAATGTCAGCTCAGCCAAAAAGGAAATCTACAAAATATGTTGGTTTATTCTTTATGAGTGTATTATTAAATGATTCTATCATGATCTAATTTTTAGCTTTTAATAAATACTTTTTTTAGTATTTAATAGTAAATGAGCCTTTGTATTCCATCAATCATGGATCAGAGTTGTCAAGTTGGCTTTTTTATTTACTAAAATTTGGCTCTTTTCAATTTTATTGGACTTACTTAACTTTTTTCGATATGCTTAGTTTAAAAAAAATATATATTTTTTATTTTCTTTTTTTATTTAAAATTTTTCATTTCATCTAAGCTAAATATAAAATATAAAAGTTTAATATAAAGTCATACATTGTATTTTAGCTTATTTTGTTCTAATTTAATTATGAGTTCGATAAAATAGAAAGCATCTTACGATAGCAATCGTAAGTTTAATAAAAATTAGCAAAAACATATTTATGGTGAAAAGCTGAAGATGGATCGAGGTCTGCATTCTTTACACTGCACAATTTTGCCAAGAATCAGTAATATTTCGAATCATGAAAAATCCGAAAAGCAAAAATACCATCTCAACATCAAACAGCTCTTTATGTAAAAACCATTATGCAACTGAATAATGATCAAGTTAAAAAAGCCAAATATCAAATTGTATAATTATGACTTGTCATTGTGCAATTCGTACGATCAACAGCTTAACGAAATGTACAGGATTAATTATGAACGTTATTTTACCCTCATTTAAATCCGAACTTGGAGATGATATTTATAATACAAAATATGCTCTAATAATAAATGAAACTACAAATATTTTTACACCAAAATATCTACTTGTTTTAGTTCGATTTTTCAGTAGTAAAGAGAAGAAAATATAAATATAATTTTTAGGGGATATTCAATTTGGTCAACAAAGAAATCAAGAAATTGGGTCCCAATCTTTCTAATTGTGTTGGTTTTGTATCAGACGAAACTTCCAATATGGTAGGTTGAAACTACTCTTTCTGGTATATGCTAATAGGTGTTTCTCCTTTTTCCTCAAAATTCAAATCTGTTTGCCAATCTTTGGAACATTCTATTCAACACGCTGTTTCAAATCTTGTATCAAATATTAGAATTTTGATTTCAAAAATACCACAATTCTTTTGCCATAATGAATTGTTTAAAGTTATGAACGCTATTACAGAAATCGAGCCAACACGAACTGCGCCGCTTCCTTTCGAAAAACTATCTACTACTCAATGGCTTCTAAGTGAAAAAATTATCTTTAACACTTTAACTAACTAGGTGAATTAAAAATTACCTGTTTTTTGTGAAGATTTCGAAAAGTTAAAGAGCTTTTTTCAGCAAATAAAAGCTGATCCTTAGCAATTATCTCAACAACTTTTTTGCATCATAGAAAGAAAGATTATATCTTGAATATCTTCGAAATTAATACTTTTAGAAAAAATGGAAGATGCCCAAAAATCAATAATTTCAAATTTAACAACGAAGGAATGAATCCCTCTGCAATATTTACCCTGGTCTCGAACGATTAAAACTTTTAGAAAAAGGGGGAAGATGCTCGAAAGCCAAGTATTAAGAATTTTAAATTTAACAACGCAGGAAGGAATCCCTTTGCAATATATACCCTCGTCTTCGAACGATTAATACTTTTAGAAAAAGGGGAAGATGCCCGAAAGCTAAGCATCAACAATTTTTTTGTGTAATGAATTTTAAAGTTTTTATTATATCCGCATCAAGTGTTTATAGGCCGCATGTTCTTCCTTTTGGTAAAAACTTTAATCTTAAATTTGACAAGTTCAATAAATTTTGTATTCCACTTTTGTATAAAATCCTCAAAGACGATACAATTCATCCAGGTCTTTTTATAATTAATAGGCAAGTGTTTTACGCCCATAAATCTTGTTTATTTTTTGAAAAGACCTATTGCTAGTAAAGGCAAATTCTCACTTCCATCCATATTGCAGCAAAGGGCTGATGACAACCTAGATTTAAATTGCTTTCCTGCATAAAACCCAAAGACTTTTCGGGAAGTAAATTCCAAAACAAACAGTTTAAGAAGAAGATGATGATGATTTATTGATATCACATAAATATGAAACATGTAAAATATTAAGTGTAAAAATTTGATAAATTTGTATACAAATACAAACAAACAAACAAAATGACAATCAATAGTAATGATGAAAAAATGTGATAACAAGTACCTCAAAAGGTTTAAAAGAAACCCGCTTGGAGAAGTACTATAAGTGATTAAACTAAATATAACTCAAATGAATAAGAAAAAAAAAAAAATAATATATAAACAATTACAATTGAAAGACTTAGTAGTCTTCATATAATAAACTGTATCTTTTATATATTACGATATGTTTGCAAAAAAAGATCAATACCTGCATTTTTTATCGAAACAATTGAGCAGAAACTGTTAATAAAAGCAATATGACTATTATAAAAAGTCGAAAATTTATAAACAAGTGTTTGTTTAGATGATTTTAACCTGTAATAAGGTAAACTAAGTTTAAAATGCGACCTTAAATGTGGACGCACAAGTTCATGGTTAAAATTTACAAGCTCATAGAATTCTTTGGGGAGAATTCCCAATTTAAATTTCAAACAAAAAATATAGAGTTTATGCAGAAAAATATCGTCTATCTTCAAAAGCTTATTATCTACAAAGAGCACATTTGAATGAAATAAAGTTGGTTTATTAAAAATGATTTTCAAGACTCTCTTTTGTAGTGAGAATAACTTGTACAAGTTAGCATGTCCCCAAATTAAAATGTTATATGTTAAATGTGGTAGAAATAAAGCTTTGTAAATTGTCAATAAAAGATTTTTGCTCAAGTAATTTTTTAAGCATTTAAGTATACCTGTAATTGAAGATAATTTATTGCAAATAAAGTTTATATGAGTATTCCATCTTAAATTATCATCCAATCTAAGAACTAATAAGCTAAAAGATTCAATAAATTGAAATCCCAAATACATTGTCGCATCATTTAAGCTAAATTTACGATTTGAAAAGATCATTCCTTTAGTTTTAGAATTATTTACTATTAAGTCATTAGAATAGCACCATCGGTATATCTGACTGATGTTTTCTTTAACAAATTTATAATTTTCACCAAATGAAGTGTTGGCCGAAGAAATTAGAAAAGTAATGTCATCTGCATATAATAAGAATTTACTATTAATGTTACTCATATATATATCGTTTATATAAATTTTAAAAAATAGAGGAGCAAGGAAAAAAAGTCAAACTAAGAAATTTTTTTGCAAATGCATAAATTTTAAACTATATTATTAATTTTAGACCTATCTGACTTAATAACCGAGGTTTACATTAAATTTTTGTGAATTAATTATTTTTTTATGTTAGTAAGTAAAATGGCTTTTTATTTTTTTATGTTTACTTTATCGGTCTAACTAATTACTGACCCACATTTTCAAATTCAGTTTTTCATCTAACAAAAGGTTAAATTCATTTTTTTAACAAAGTATTATTTTGTTTAAGGTAAATACCCAATATATATTTAAGTTTCCAATATTTCTTTCATTTTTTGGTTTTTAGTTTCGTAGTGAAATAACCGTGTGGCAGTTTACTTTTAAGGATAATATTTTTTGCATATTTATACTTTTTACCATTCCATATTGTTGAAAATCTGATATGTTTCTACTATAAATCTTTCAAGAATAAAATCATTGTAGACAGGTAAGTAAATTAGGATTAAAGCAGGGGCGTACATCCGCCTGGAGGGGCGATGCTCCCTCTCGCTAATGTGATTTCAAGGGGTGTGAAAAAGCCTTTAGCTCCACGATTAATTTTGATTTATTTCAATTTTATATCTTATATCAATAAAAAACTTGTTTAACTTATGGGTAGACTTTCCTTATTACTTGTCTTACGTTTGAATTTCAGAAACATCCTTTGAAAAAAAATTTTTTAATTATAAAAAAAGTTTATGATAAACCCCAAGTACTTTAAAATACTCATATAGCGCTAGATCTTTTTTACCTCTCTTAATTTTTTCGTGAGTCTTACGATGAAAACTAAATCCTATATCTCAATTCATTCCTAGATATCTTAGGTGTCAAACTCGAAGAATATTACCTATCGTTGTTATTTTTGGGACATTTAGCTCTAAAGATTATGAACTTGTATTTTAGTAATTTCTACGGGTTCCAAAAAGTAATGCTTTTCATTGTTAAAGACGTTCTATAAATAAAAGTATAAATGGCAAAGCTAAAAACTAAAAATCATTTAGAACATTAATTAATACCTTTTAATCTGTAAAATGGAAAAAATCCTTTCATCATTTTGTATTATTACTGATAATATTATTGTTCTTCCTCAATTCTACAGATCAAAAAGTCCTTATTTCTAAGTTGATTTCACCATTCTATACATAAACAAAAACAAATTATTTTTAATTTTCTAACGTCAATTATCAACTTTCTCCTTGTTTTTAATTTATAAAATTTTTAAAATGCACACGTTCTAGTACTTATACATAATATATCGTTAGTAAATATCTTTCAAGTGACAGTTATTTTCATGTGCCAATCTCATTGATGACTTAACCGATGTAAGTGTTGTTTCCAAAATAGCGTTAAATAGTACGCTAGTGAAGGAGGAAACGAAAATGAACGCTATCCATTGGAGATATTGGATCTGTGTCGCGCTCAAATTATTGCGACCGTGAAATGAGATCGAGGGCTCGTAGACCTTGATCCTGCGTTGCCTCTTAAAATTTTAGGGAAGAGGTAAACGTTTTTTTTCCTCAAGTTTGGCACGGCGTTTTATCTCTCTTCTATTCGTGAGTAGGGTTGGTTAGATGCTCGATTCGTTAACTCAAAGTCTTGGGTTCGATGCCGCATCAAGCCTGCTTTCCTCATAGTTCGATATAAGCCTTCCTTTAACTTCCGTTGCACTCAATATTTCAATCACTCACGTTTAAGGCTCAAAACAGCAAGAACAAAAAATATGACTATTCTTTAGTTATTTTTCATAGACCAATTATAAAAACACTATTCATCCCCGTAAAAAATCTAATCATCACAAAGAGCTGCCTTACGGCTGGAGGAGCACAGGGAAATGTACTTTAAAATCATAAATAATTATTTTTTTATTTTATATTTCAAAAAAGTCCATATTTTGTAAGTGTATCTTTAAATTTACTGTTTTCATTGGTAGAGTTTGTGTAGGAATATGGCAAGCACATGATATACATTCAATTGGCATTAATTGATCACATTTAATAGAAATTTTTTTAAAAACAAATATAAAACATATTATCGCGCAACTTTTCTGAAAATTGAATCATGTTTTTCAGGAAATATCAATCAATTATAACATATTTTTATAGAAAATGCTTCAGAGTAGAAAGAACTTCCGTTAGCTTTAAATGCTAAATCAAAATGTCGAGAATGCATTCACAAGTGTCAGGACAAATGATTCTCTTTCTTCTCCCCTAACAAATGACTTAAAAGACTTTAAAAGATTTTGCATTCATCCCAAAAAAAGGTACAAGGAAAGTTTAAAACAGTCCTCTTTCCTCTCAAATCCTAGCCTTCAAAGCGATAAAGATCACACTAAAACAGGTTATCCTTAGATAGTTTGCTAAGTAGAGCCATTTTAAGTAAGTTAATAATATATCCTGTTTATCAATCAGCACTAAATGTTTGCGTTTCTTCCTGATACAACAAATTAAGATGACTTTTCTTTATAATACTTTTTGATTGAATATGTAAAACTGAACCTCTTATTTTAAGAAATTTAGCGTATTTTCAAATTCGAATTTTATTGTAAAACCGTATAGATGGGTTAAATATGATTAACTGACTAAAAGTAGTTTTAAAAGTAGTTAAGTGTAATTTTTAGTATTTTTGATTCTGAATAAGCCTCTCATTTTCTTTATATGTTTGTATTTTGCTTTTATGAAAAAGTAAAATTCTTCTACTATGTCTCTAATTTCTACTAGTCACACTATCTAATCTAAGATGTGATAGCATAAATATGCAGTTATACAAATACTGCAAGTTGTAATTAAAAATTTATTTCACAATTTATTGAAAGGAAAAATGATTTCATTGACTAATTTTTCAGCAAATATCTTAGTACTGTGAGATGCAATGGCCCACCTTGGGTTTCCATCCAAAGAATTGTAGTGTATCTAGGGTTTACAGCACTGAATTGTTTGGCGCTTTTTAACAACAGAAATACGATTTTCTTCATCCTAGTTCTCAATGAAATCCGCATTACCTTGATCTCCAAGCACTTTATTAGTGATGTCTGCTCCTCTCATAGTTTCACAAGATACAACATTTTTGTCCTTATCGAACGAAAATTGCCTGTACATCAATTATTAACACCTTTTTATTTCCGTTTGCATGATTAAGATTTAAGATAACTCACTGAGTTGTATTTTGTCTTTAAGTAGGAGGCTGGATTGGGTGCAATGCCTTTTCAATGCTAAATTCTTTCTGCAGTGAATCAGTAGTTCACATAGTCTTTCTATAAATATCTCTATGAGTAGACCGACTATTATTTGAGGCCGTAATTGGTAAGCTGGCTAAGATGGGCATTAATTAAAACATTGATTCATCATACCCCTTTGCAATTTTTATTTGACTCAATCCAAACATATGCTATCTAGATCATCACGACGCGCTTTATGAATTCTATTTTTAATCAAGGCCTAGCTTTTTGCTTAATAAGTTCTTTCCATTAAATTTTATCGACTTATTTCACGTGTGTTAGGAAATCCCCTAGGACACGGGTTCTCAACCGGTGGGGCGCGCCCCCCTTTGTGGAGGCGTGAGAAGGAATCAAGGGGGCGTAAACTGCTGGTGAAAAAATAATTTTATGTTTTTTAAAAAAAATTTGAACTTCAATCACAGATTTTTTTAGGTTTGTTAAATAGTAAGCGGATAATCCTCGCTTACTATTTAACAATGTTGATAAAATTAAATATCATGTTTGATATTTAAATATTCTTTTTATTCAGATTTTCAAAATGGCGGAGCTCGATTAATTCTGATCTGTTTATAATATTTCTTTTAACAGTGTATAAACAAGTAATTTATAAAAAAAATTCTATTTCTTTTTTGATTTGTATTAAAATATCAATTTATATTTATATCACTTTTAATTTGATACTATTTGCATTTAGTACAAATTTTGTATTATTTGTAACCTGTATTTTTTTTCCAATGAATTCCTAAAAGAGAAATTATCAAGCTGATTATCTGAAATACGGATTTATTTTCCTTCAAAAGAATGATGTTCAAGTTCCTCTAATGTGTTATTTGCTACAAAGTTTTAAGCAATGATTCTATGAGCCAAATCGTCTTGAACGCCACCTGGAAACCACCCACCCACCCTACACTCACAAACAAACCACCCTCATTTTTTGAAGCAAAACGAGACTCACTTATTCTAAAGTCGTGAGTAGAGCTTTAAAAGTTTTGGTTCTTTTTGGTTCAACTTATCTCTGTGAGTCCGCATTCTCTGCTGTTTTTTCAATAAAAACAAAATCAAGAAACAAATTGAACATAGAGAATGATCTTCGTTGTGCAATCAGTGGAATTGAACCGAGAATACCTAAAATTGCGGCGTCGAAGCAATGCCAAAAATCTCATTAAACTTTTTTCAATTTTATTAAATAAAAATGTCTTTATTTTTATTGTTTTTTCAATCTTTATAAGAGTATTTTGGACGCAAGAGGACTAGCAAGAGTAAGAGGGAGTGGAGGTAGAGAGGAACGGGTAAGGAGAGTAAGATGAAAAGTATGAAAAAACAGGGATGGGGCGTAAAAATTTCTAGTTACATAACAGGGAGCGTATGTCAAAAAAGGTTGAGAACCCCTGTCCTAGGAAATATCTACTGCGTCATGAAAAATCCATGAAGTTGAATTGTTCCACAGGACAGAGCAAGGAATGCCACGTACCAACAATTCAGTCTTTGTGTGCAGGATGGCATCTCACATTTTGGAAGTCGCGTTGGCATGCTGAAGAAAGAACAATCAGTCAATGGGGTTGAGATTCTCCAAGCCCAAGGAGGACATCCACCTCTAGCATAATAACGTATGCATGTTGATTACAATGTTAGAATTTTGGTCATTGTGAATGAATACCCAAATCGAAACCACATACTACGTTATTTACGTGTGATTACACATAATAATTTGACGCTCTAAGCGGACATTGGTTGAGTTGATTTTAATTTGGACATTTGATGTTATTTAAATAAAAGAATGATTCAAAAAGTTTTTTTTCTTCTATACAATCGTGCAATTTGTGATATACCTAACGTTATCTTTACCATTATCTTTCGCATAAAAACTGTTTTTGATCCATTTTGAGACATTGTTCCATTTTGCATCACCTAAAAACTTCAGAAAACCCTGGGCCCTTCTGACGTTTTCAGTGGGTTAAGAATGCAATGTTGGTTCAAAGTTGGTTAAAAGAATTATTTTTACGAGAAGTTTGAGGCTGAAAAAGGCGTTTTGACCAAAAAGTCTTTTTACAACATAATTTAGGAGCAGAAACTTTCGCGTCCCAAAATTTTGCCTACATTTACAAAAGCATTAATGCGGTTTAAGTCCAATCAATTGCGTATAAAACTCATAAAAAAATTTATCTTAGAAACTTAAATTATTATATTATTAATTTATTTTTACTTAGAACTTTAAATTTTTTCTTAGAACTGTTGAATCTTTTTTCCTTAAATATTTGTGTGTGTGTGCGTGTGTGTTAAATACTTTTTTCTGCAAACTAGTCGTACATGATTTGTTTTTAAATTTTTGATTAAATTCAGAATCGTCATATTTGTATTGCATTTGCGATTAGTACTTATGAAGGAGCTAGATTTGGGAATGAGTAAATTTTCCAGGGAGCGTCTACTAACTTTTATCCGCGAATACATAAGAGAGTGTACAGCCGTGGGAGACGATGTATCAGTAGGTAAAGTATGTGATTTAATTTAGTTGTTGTAAGCAACGCGCCAAGCGCAACACCTAGAAGCGAAGTTACCTGCAGCGAAAGTTTGTGTCAAAAAGGATTAGATCTTTCTGCTTCCAGCGTGAGTAACGTGAATCACACAAAGAAGCAATTGTCGCAGTTGATCAACGATGTTCACTCTTGTAAGTTCACCACTCGTAACGACGCGAACAACAAAAACGAGAACTCCCCCAGACCTTCTGTGCAAAGTACGCATTTATTTGGCTAGCATCATTTTTACAAATATTTTTGAAAGAGACAAAAACTGCTCTTAAAATGCATGTTTTTTCTTTTTCATTTTTCGTTTCCATTTGATCTGGGATCATACTATTTCATAAAATTTTAATTATTTTCTTTGAACCTTTCTATAATACAGCCTGCGGAAAAACGAAAACTTATCTCAATAATCTCGCAGAATAGATAAATTTGTCCTACCTTTTATTAACCCACAAAACATGGAAGCGAAATCGCTCTACCATTTTCTTTCAAAAAGAGTTTAAATTTTGAAAACTGAAAACGAGATTTATGGTTGGTTTAACTCAACATCTGCAATCTGGATTGCAATCACATATTTCAATTTTTTATACACCCAGTCCCGTCACCGAACAGATTTAAAGTAAGCCTGGACTATTGGAAGGTGTATTTATACATTTATATCAGGGGGGGGGGGCAAACTCAGCCCCCTATAGTTTTTATTATGCTTGTATACGCCAATAAGTATAAGGCATAGGCACGATAAAAATAGTTCAGGCACCCTTAAAGTTATACAAAATTAGAATAGCGCCTTATCATGATAGAATCTTATGATACCTTCAATATTCATTTATTTAACCACAATCTTGATTCCTTCATAAAAGTATAAGCAAAAAAATCGTATATTTTCAATATAAAATTTAAAACAATTATGGCATATAAATCCGGAAGTTTCTTCATAAAATAAAAAGATGCTACAATATTATACTCTACTTGTCAATAGCATCCATTTTCTTGTAATATGAAAGTTTGGATAAATTCGTTATAATGAAATTTTGAGGTTTGAATTATGTAGGTCAGGGGTCGGGAACCTATGGCTCGCGAGCCAGACATGGCTCTTTTGATGACTGCATCTGGCTCTCAGATAAATTAGGTGGCCTTCAGGATAAAGGGAGGTATTGCGATAATGCTTATCCTTCTTGCCAATTCTACACTCTCTTAATTTCGTCATCATTACGAATCACGACGACACAAATAAAGCTGATGATGATGCAGACTTTGCTTATTAATAAATAACTTCGATAAAACAATGTTGTTTAAAATAAATTCAGAGTCTTATTATACTATAAAATTGTTGGTCTTCTTTTTCCATTTAGTTGTAATCAGTATTTAAAAATATATATGGCTCTCAGAAGATTAGATTTTAAAATATGTCTTTTTTGGGCTCTTTTAGTCAAAAAGGTTCCCGGCCCCTGATGTAGGTTATGCTATTTTTAAAAGAATAATAAATAACTCTAAAGAAGTAAAAATCTCAATTCCTCGCTTCCTCATATTATCTATTATCTCTAACAATTTTTGATTCGATAGTTTTAAGTAGCCAAAATTTATGGGTCTCATTTGAGAATTTAATGGGGCGATCCTGTGTGCCTGGACACACTCTTTGAGAAAGACTGTACCAAATGAAGAAGAAGAAAATATTTATTCCCAAATTGATAATAATATATGAAGGAAATGAGCTAAGATTACTGTGTGAAAATCGAACAAGTACGTATCATATATGTCCGAATAAAATAAGGTAGATAAAGTTCTCTGAGCACGCAAGATGAATGATATATTTTTTGCAGCACAAGTGCTATGCAACGAGTGTTATTTACATTTCAGGCAGAGTCGAGGCCGAAGTCTACCGCTGCGACCTCTGTTCCAAGACCTTTTGCAAAGAAAGCCAAATAAACTTGCACAAAAAAGTGCACGCTTTCGAGCGCCACACCTTTCTCTGCCATAAATGCAATCTATCTTTCCGCTTTCGCTCAAACTTCCTCAAGCACCGCTGTGCCTCCCTGCCTTCTTACGGCATAGCTAGTCAAGCGCAACCTCCCGACATCCAAGGTTCTCCTCACTATTCCTTACTCATTCCCCTGCACTTCGAAACGTTTTTATTAAAGGAGTGCTTAGTACGACGCACAACTGTGCCTTCTCCATGAAAACACCTGACTCAGCCGTTACCCTTCCTTCATAATATAAGGAATGGAAGACGGTCTTTCAGTGCCCGCGCTACCTATATAATTTTGGGGCACGTGCCCCCCTGTATTAATCTTTGCCCCCTAAAATTTTTGTTTTTGCCTCATGCACTTTTTAAAGGAAAAATAAATGAGCAAAAATTGTACACAATAATCTTATATAAATGCTGGTGTATGTGTGTGTATGTATAATATGAGATTTCTATAGGTTTTTATGCAGAAGTACTTGATGCTTTTCAGCAAAGTAATATAGGATATAAATTTTTTGCAAATGTGTTTCTTTGCCCCATTTCAGCGCCCTTGAAATTTAGCTTTAGCGCGGGCACTGCCGTCTTTTATGTTTCCACAGATGCAGAGCCTCGTTATGAAAGTTGCATTGAATCAATGAAATATAAAGATGTAAAAAATCATTGAATATCTTTCAGTCAAGATATTCGAAAATTCATTAACCTTCTCGGAGGGGAAGGGGGTCACTCTAAAATATTCATTATAAAAAATCGCTATTGATTTTTTTGTCATTTAGTTAAAATGCTAGAGCTCAGTCTTATGATACTTTTTTCAAGGTAATTAATTGGATGACCAACTCAACTCAAAAACTCTTATTCAAAATCAAAAGTGTATATTTTGCAATAAAATTTAGAATTTATCTGTAATATATAACTTGTATCTTTCCTTCTATATTAGATACACTCTTCATAATTTTTAATGTTGTACACTTTATAACGTATAACACTTCTAGATCATTAATATTAAAATAAACATGGCCATTTCCTTGAAATAAATGTGAATCCAAATTTTGATTGATGAAGAACTTGTCTCCAAATATATCATTCAAAAATATTTTTTTGATAAATTGATCATACTCATTTGATTTCTGGACCCAGTTTTTGTACTTATAGTGTAAAAATTTCTGAAAGTGTCAATGAACTTAGTGTTGAATCGATGAGAATCAATTTTTTGTATACAATCATTATATATTGGCTTTATAATACAAATAAAGGATTCATTGGAAACTGTATTCTTTGCCCACTTTATTTTACTAAGAATAATGATTGTGCACTTTCTTCTCGCGATATCGGCATCTCGTACTCACGTTGAGCAGGAAAATCAGATTGTAAAACATATCTTCTATATTATAATAGCCTATTGTGTGTGTGTGTCGCTGGAAGCATTCTGATTGGTTGAAATATAATTATTAAGGTTAATTTTACCAATCAAATGATAGAATATCATAGAGCAAAGATCGTGTAGAAAGTAGCGGGTAGCTGAACGCAACTTAGAACTGAGACCGGGTGCTCAAGAAAAGTGATTGTAACTCCAGGGCTGCCTTAGTGACCGTAGTCGTCCTTTAAGAAACTGCATACATCACTAGATCTTGGTTCGTGATGACAAGATTGAAATCAGGTAAAGATCTTAGTTATTAATCTTTAGCTGATCAACTAAGGTTGCAGTCATCAATTCACTCACATGAGATGGAAATCTTTTTCAAGCCGCTAGAATTACACCATTAACTGTCACAGATACCAATATGCCAAGGTATAGCCAATGTTAAGATAATTTCATCTTGTGGATCCAAATTGACCTTGTAAAGTTGAGGAACGTGTTTTCAGGCCTCTATTTTACAAAGCAGGTCTCCTTCTACTTCATTGAGTATTGAAAATAGTCCTGAAAATTTGTTGCGTTGAGAATTGAGGGAAGGTAAAATTTGCAAGATCTATCTGTTGAAGCTCTAACCACCGATGAAGTATCGTGGATTACGATGCTATATAATGTATATTGGAAATAGCGTGCAGACTATGATCCGATAGGGAATTCGACGATGGAATGAATCGAGACATCTGACTCAAAGCTGTCTCCATAGTTAGGATTCGGATAAACTAAGCATGGAGCAAAAGTCAAGGCAAGGAGCGACAAAAGAGCCTTCACTTCTGAAAACAGAAATCAAAGGAGCAGGAAATTGGAAAAAAATTAAGTGATATCACGGGTTCTCGGACTACTTAGAGTAGAGAGGTCAGACATTTTTGTTTTACTATGTTTTTTATCGAAAGTTATTTAATGCATGAACCATCTATTATACGGTTATTTTTGGAAAATTGTCAGGAGAAATAAAAAGTATTAAAGTGACATCATTTGAATTGATCCCAGTTGATTTAATTAACGGCAAAAAGATATCAGTGGTCTTCGGGTAGAACGATTTTTACATGATCTTTTGAACCCTTGGGCTCGTAATAGCGAATTTAGGGGGCGTGAGTAAGGTTGGTTAGATACTAGGTTTCGATAGCTCAAGGTCTTGGGTTCGATCCCGCATCAAGCCTACCTTCCTCATAGTTAGAAACAAGCGGTGCAATTCTGCCTTCTCGATGAAAACACCCCACACTACTTTTACCCTGGCATTTATGAAAACATTGAAAATAATTTGCACTTTTTTATATCAGCAAGCAGGTTGTTAAGGGTTCAGGCCTCACATCAGATCAAAAATGAAGCAACTTGCTTATCAACTCTTAGGCCACATTTGGAACTCTTGTTATATGTTAGGAATTGATACATCGCCTTCATTTCTCCTCTTCTCAAGAAATAAGACTCATTTTGAGAATTTGATTTTTTTAATATAATTGAATAAAAATTATAATATATTATAATTATAAAATTTTTACAATTTAATAAAAAAAAATAATTCATAACCAACTATAGGCCTGAAAAGACCCTCAGGCTCCACCCTTAACAACCTGAGGCCTGATCCAGAAAAAGATTCTCTTATAAAAAAAGGTGTATACATATTTGTAACGCGTCATTAGAGTAGACAGACTAATAAAAATAAGCTGTACTGAAGACGCAATAAAGAGAGAGCCTGTATCAATTTGGTTAATGTCATCCTTGGTGACCCGGCTTACGCCAGTTTGTTGGAATTAATCATGGCCGTTAAAATGAAATGATGATGACTAATAACGAATGAAAGATATCAAAAGAAGAATATCGTTGGATTGATTTTAAAAAATGCTATAAGTATCAACCATGTAAACAAAAATATGTAAATATTTTTGTGTTAATACTCCAAAGGAAGCGTGTGCAATAAAGAGGTATTTTTAATTTTCCAATATATACGTAAATATAAGAATAAAGATTAAATTCGAAGAATATAACAAAATTACACTATATTTTGGCGAAGTATGCATTTTCAAACTGAGCCACAAGCATTCAGACTTTTAAACGGAATGAAATAAGATTGCAGTTATGGCACGACTATCAATGGACGTGGCGTGGCGCTGAAGTTATAACATTAGGGCTGCTAGCTCTTTTTTAGTGGGGAGGAAGGGGGTTTAGTTTTATCCTAGCAAGCGTATTTTAAAAGAATGCTGCACTCTTGTGCGCGCGCATTTGAATGCAGAATCGTAATAGCGAATCAAAATATTTTAAGGAGGTGCGAATGAAGACATTCGCCACGATCCGCGTCCGTTCAAGTGCGAAGACTGTCGCGTAGCTTTCAGAATCCATGGGCACTTGGCAAAGCACCTGCGCTCCAAACTACATATTCTAAGCCTGGAAAAAAACAACAAGCTGCCTACAGGCTCCTTACAAAAGTTACAGAAGCACTTTGGCTGCAAACACTTGAACTGCATCAATACCAAAAACTCTTCAACTACACTCTCGAGTCTAAAATCTTTTATAAATAAAATGAATTCTACTTGATCGACTCATTTAAACGGACAAATCAATGCTTAAATTACAAATACGAAATAATTTGGCGGTCATAATACGTTTTTCTAATCATGTATTTTCCACGCCTTTATTGAAATGTCCTTATTTTTCTTCATTTCAAAATGTTTAATTTGACTAAGTTTCCTTTTTTTGTGAAAACGTTTCCTCAATTTCCAGGGAAATCCACTTTTTAGAAAAAAGCATTTTAAAAGTTTTACCTTCATCCATAAAAATACATTTAAAAATGTAAAACTTGAAATGTCTTCAACCTTCAATTTTATATCATATTTATAAAAATGAATTTGTAAAAAAATCAATGGAAAATCGTTTTTCCTAAGAAAATAATAAATTTATTGCTTTTACCCTGGATCGCTGCTGAACGATGACGTTGTTGTTGGCCTCCACTGGCAATCTTGTTATCACCATACGAGCGGCGACCGAGACGCTTTGGCTGGAACCAGGAGAGATGTGTGCGTATCTAAAAGGATGCTGCACTCTTGTGTGTGCGCATTTGAATGCAGAATCGTAATAGCGAATCAAAATACTTTAAGGAGGTGCGAATGAAGACTGATGTGATATTTATAATCGTAAATTGCCATAATGTTTTTGACTTTTATTCTTAAGCAATGTACTTTATGTTCTAAATTTCGACACACTTCCTCTTATTGTAAGAAAACCACTTCTACTACAACTATAATGCTTTTGATCCTATTATGATTTCAAAAAAGCACTAATATCTATTCTTGTAGTCTCTCTGTTATAAATGAAAATTCAAGTTCCACTTTTTTTAATGATATACATGCTCTGATGTTGAGTTTTATACACTTCAACCGCTCATAGATAGACTTAATTCTTTACAAAATTATGCGATATCCAATCTTACCTTATTCATACTTATTCTTACTGAATAATGCAAACCTAAGTTGAAGTTTGAGCTGAGTGGCTTAAATTTTGCATGTCATGAACGGTTAAGGTAAACATAAAAGTGGTGGTGTTGGCTTGTATATTAATAAAAAAAATATACGTATAAGGTATCCTTTTGTAGTGACTTTGCTTTCTCATCCTTTGAATATGTTATAGTTCATATTTTTGATAATGTGTGTTTCACAATGATCATTGTTTATAGACAGTCCTAATACGGACCTCAAACTGTTCAAAACTGAGTTTAGTAGTTTGATTAATAACACTGATTGCAAAAAAAGTACTTTTATAAAGTGAATCTTTGTAGCTACTCTTCAAATTTTTTCAATTACTTCCATTCTACGATATACTAGAATATTCAAACAATGAATATTGACAATATTTTTACTAATTTTAATTTGGATGGTAGCTATTCTGGTAGTATCATGACTGATATCTACCCAACTTTATTGTATGTCGTGATTTCTTTCCAAATTCTTCAAGACGTAAAGGTAATAGTTCGCTACAATTTTTATAATAATAAAATTCAAAATTTTTTTATTCCAATTTGTCTTACGAGAATTGGAACATAAATAGTTTTATTGCAAAAAATATTATTGATACAATCAACAGAAGTTTTCCCCTTCTTGAGAATAAATTGACCTCTACTACTAATGCGTGATAATTAAGGTTGAAAAATAACCATATTTTTCAAAACCGGTTTTATTTTGAGGAAGGTTACAAAGTTTCGGTTTTAATGAAGCTCAAAAATCGATTTATAAAAATAATTTTGCTACAATCTGTAATCAAAATTATAAAAAATTAATGTATGATTTGATATATTGTCATAAATTAAAAATCAAGTTTATTTACATTGTTTTACCCTGCATCGTGATATTAGGCAACTGATTAATCCGAACGATGACGTAACCTTCATAGACGTAAACTCCTTTTGATATAAAAACGTGTATTAAACTTTTTACATTACTTGTTTATTTAAAAAAAAGCTTGTTAAAAAACAGAGCATTTTGACAAATTGGCACGAAGATTTGTAATAAAAAAACCAGCAACAGAAAATGATTCTTCACTCTCAACGCTTGTTGGTTTGATTGAGCACAAAGCATAACACGACTTATGGAGTTCTTCACTTTTTTCAGAAGTTGCTTCATACATTTTAAACGTATTACTTAAATTTTCGGAATTTCAATTTACTCTCTCTGAGGAATTAATTTTTTTTAATTCTTTAAAAAATTCTTCAAGTATTTCTTCTTTAGATAAATAGTAAAATAAAGAAGTATTATTAATATTTTTTTTATATTCTTCAAAGTTGGCCAAGTATTTCAAGGAAGATTAATTATAAATTTCTTTTGAAAAAATACCTTTCATAAAGTCTTTCTCTTAAATTACAAAAGATGTAATTTTTATCTTCTAACTTTTTTAAGCAAATCTTGATTAATATATCTGTTTTAAGAAGATTTGCATCGGGAGAACCTACAAAATTCAAAACTGTCCAAAGGTTGCAGAGATCTAATAAGTTTTTCCAAAATATTTCATTCTTCATAAAAAAACTTTAGAAAATGCTATAACACGAAAAGCTTTATTAATGCAATTTATCAAAAAAAAACAAAACGTTCAATCATATGAAGAAGGCAGTTCTATCTTGTTTTGCAATCCAGTATTAATTTTATTTCCTACTTTTACAAAATCTTGTAGTCTATGAATCTAAGTCCTTACCTCATCAATTACTTTAGAAAAACTACTTTAAAAAAGAATTGTTACTATTTTTTGATTTCTTCTTAAAACTGTTTTTGGTGAATGATATGGGCAACACATACTTGATTACTGATTTTAAAACTTCAATAATTTGGTATTACTGACGGTCTTCTAAATTGCATGAAAGATAATATACTGAATAGTCTTTAGTCCGTCTAAGTCTAAATGGAAATCTTTCAAATATCTCTATAATTAGAAGTGGTATTCTTCACTATCTTCATAGGTGACATAGTCAATAAACTCAAGTTACATGTAAAAATTTATATTCAAATGTTCTGGCGAAAATTCATTTAAAATATGCTACAGCATGATTTACACTGCAATACCGAAAAAGTGTTATCATCTTCAAATTGGTAAAAATGAGGACGTTTCCTTTTAGATTGGAGGTACACGGCAATAAGTTGACAAATAAAAGAATTTACGATTAATTATTCATCACGTGTCTTATGCTGTGAAAAAGGCCTATTCCTTCCTCCATATGTTTAAAAACACTTTTATCTTGTACGATAGAGAAGTTGCCTTGAATTGATTTTTAACAATTTCTCGATAACCAACATGAAAAAATAGAGAAAGTGCAGAGAGTGTTTGTTCACCAAGAATTTGAAAAGATTATGTAATTTAGCGTATGCTGAAAGATTAAAAACTATCAACTACCTTCTCTGTATACAGAACGTTGAGAAATGAAATGATCACGATCTTAAAAAAACTCAATAACATTTTAAAATCGACAGCCGTCACATGCCTTGATTCGACCAAGATAAAGGTCTCGTTGTATTTTCCCTAAATACTCATAATACATTATAAAAGGAAAAGCAAATATGGCTCTGGGTAATAATGTATTGCTTACTTGTATCTCAAGGTCGCAAATATTAAAATTTAAACCTGAAGATACCGTCAGCGCTACTTTGTTCAAAGAGCATATAATAAATGGAATAACCTACCTAATGATATCGTTCTTTCTCAAAGAAAAAGAAGCTAAACGATTTATGGAAAAATATGTTGTTCTCATTGAATGTTTTCAGCTGTAATTCCCATAGGCATTTCGGCCTTGTTTTATTGCTTAATAAATTATGTTGATGGTAACATTCCATTTCTTTTCCAAACTTCAACATACCGCAATTCCCCACGTATAATACGCACCCTTGTATAATGCCCACTCATTTTTTAGAGTTTCAATCAAAGGAAAAATCCGTATACCTGTGTATAATATGCACCCACATTTTGAGATGATTACAAAACAGATTTCCTATCGATTGCAATCTAAACGCATCATGCGATTGTATATGAATTAATCAATAAAACAGTTGTTTATTAATCAAAGTCTTTGTTCATCTCATTTGTTTTCTTTTATCATAAAATCAAAATGCTTGGTAGAAGTTCATACGACACTGTTTTTAAACTTCAAGTGGTTGAATATGCAGAGTCGAATGGTAATAGGTCTGCTGCCCGTAAATTTACGCTAAATGAGAGTAATGTGAGACTGGCGAACAAAAAAGACTATGTTGAACAAGATGCCAAGGAAGAAACGTGTTAAAAGAGTGCACCAGCTTATTATCCAGAACTGGAAAAACGACTGGTGGACTATATTGGTGAGTGCCGTCAAAAAGGTCTCGCATTGAGTACTATTCAAATACGCATGAAAGCAAAATTGTTTGCTGAACCACTCAATCTGGCCAATTTTAAGGCCTCCGCTAACTGGTCATGGCGGTAAAGGTTCATGGCACGTCATGATTTGACTGTACGTTGAAGAACCCACACTCCTCAGAAATTACCTGGTGACTACGAAGAAAAGATCACGGCACTTCAATGATTCCTCATCAAGCTACGCAAAGAACTGAATCCACCTCTGTCTCTCATTGGCAATGCTGATCAAACGCCACTTAACTTTGATATCCCGTCAAACTTTACTATCGAAAAAAAGGGACATCTTCTATATCAATTCAATCTAAGGGTCATAAAAAAAGCCGATTCACTGTGATGCTGACATGCATGTCTGATGGCACAGAACTTCCACTATACACCGTTTTTAAGAAAAAAGACTACCAAAGGGAATGAAATTTCGCACTGGTGTTATTGTGCGTTCCCAACTAAAAGGATGGATGAATGATGATGGACTGGGCCAATGTTGTGTGGAGGAATCGTGCCGGGGGATTGTTAAAAAAAGACAACAGCAGCCTGCTTGTTCTTGATGCTTTCAGGTGCCAAACCCCGAGTTCATCAAGCATTACAAAAACAACACAAGACAGAAGTTATTATCATCCCTTGAGGCATGACATTAATGCTTCAGCCATTAGACGTGGGCATCAATCATCTAATGAAATCTCTTCTCAAAGCAAAATGGCAAGAGTGGGTGCAGCATGGAAAAAAATAATACACTAAAGGTAGTCTCACTCGTGCACCCGATTTAGTAACCGTGACCAAATGGGTGAAAGAGGCCTGGAAAGAGCTAGATCCTAACATCATTATCAAATCATTCAAGCATTGCTCAAACTCAAATGCTATGGACGGCACAGAGGACGATATCCTATGGACAGATACGCCAGCACAAGAAGAAACAGAGAATACTGATGATGAGGATTTTTAAAGACTATGGCGATGATTTATTCTATGAGGACATGATGTCGATAGAGCAAGCAAAATAGCTTTTTGACAATTCCGATGATGATGAAATCCGAATAGAAATATTCATTAATATGTGCTTTTTTATATTTTTAATTTATCAATAAATAGTTTTTTTCGTATACAAAAAATATACACAGGGGTATTTGACGGTTGATTTTGAGGGAAAAAACTGCACATTATACGTGGGGAAGGACGGTAATTGCTGCTCCGTCTGTTGTACAAGCTACAATGTCTTTTTTTATACATAAATTAAATTCTTATAGCTTTTTAGAAACTTAGCTTCTAAACTTTTTTTTTATTTTTGTAGCTTTTTTATAGTATTTAAAAGACTTGTTTTTCTTGCGAGTAGATTTTCCACATTATTTTTCGTGTGGAGCAATATTTTCAATGTTTCCGGACCCGGTTCCATTCTTTGGCTCCGAAGCTTCAAAGACCTGGTTTAAACAAATCCTTAATTATGAAAAATAAGGGATGTGCTAGCTGAAATTTATAAATAGAACATTTTAACTATAATTGAAATTCTAATTACATTAATTCCTTATGTAAAATGTAAGTTCTTGAAAAAAATGTAAATACTTGTTTAAATGTTGAACAGTCTCTTAAAAAATTGGCAATATAATTCCCATTTTCGAACAGAAGTTGGCGATGCGTCCACGCTCCAGAAATCCCGCTCTAAAGCACCCTCAAAAACAACTACGAATAGTGAAAAAGGAGAGAAATAGAGAAATTTATTGAAAGATGATGATGATACTACGATGTGTGATAGTGGTTAGGAGGACTGAACTTTGATATTGAAAGAGTATTCTTGATCACAGCCAAGGTACGAGTCGCTCATGAAGTAGAGGGTGTAGGAGTAGTTTCCAGGCTGAGGGGCGATGAAATCCACTTTTATTTGACTTTTTTGCTGCAGCGTTAGGCGTTTGATAGAAATAAGCGTGTTTGACTTTTGCTCGCCAATCACGAGCCACCAGCCTTCATCCTTTTTATGCGGGTAAAAGGGTGCGATCACGGTTCCCACGGGAACGTCATCTTCTCTCTCCAAATCGACTACAATCACGATCGTTTTTCCTGCGAGGAAAGTCTTGGACTCCTCTTGAAGCGAGGTTATGGAGTAGCTGAGCTCAATGTTGGGGTATCTGTTGCAGAATTTGGCGACGTCAGACATCATTGCAGGGCTGAACTGGAGCAGATCGTTTCTAGCTTCCTCTTCCATTTCAATCAAATCAAAGATGTTTTCGATTCCTTTATCAGAGCAACGCTTGATGACATCAGTGGTGAAGTGAGGGATTTGCTTTAAGTAAGAATCTTTATTCCAGGTAGCTTGAGTAATCATTTGAGAGAGCTCCATGGCGAAGAGAGCTGGCTGGAGCCAACCACTACTACTCAACACATCGACACAGGCCTGCACTAGGCGAAGCACTTTCGACAAGATGAATTCGGTGTCCAACTGCAGCTCTGGGGAAAGTTGAATGCGCGAAAGATGAGCTTGTAGCAAGAAATTTGTTTTGACGTGAGCGTCACTCAACTTCGTATTCGCAGAGGGTTTGTAGTGCACCTTCGACGCCAGTTGCCGCAACACACTTTCTTCGTGATGGCGAATCGCAATATTCTCAAATTCAGAAGCACTTGATATTATTTCAATCAGGCCTCTCAGCTTCGTTTTTACACTCAACGACATGGCGAAGAGCTCAATCGTCGTATAACTGATGTAGTAGTAGGCTGCAATCATGCCCAAGTTTAGAGGCTGTGTGTATATGTCTTCTTCTATACTGATGCACTAAAAAGATAGCATGGGATGAGTGGAGACAATGAAAAGGAGTGTTTGTTCGCTTAACCCCTTTTATATTCAGGAACTAGCATCACCAAAATTGAGATAGACCTGCTGAGCATATTAAAAGGTTCTTAGAATTCCCAAAAATCAATATTACTTTATATCAATAGCAAATTGCTCATTTAAATAATATTTAAAAATTATACAATAATTACTTAATTGCTTTTAGTAATACGTGAAACAGTTTTTGTTAAGGATATATATAAATATATCTATAGATAGATAGAATTTAAATTTAATTTAAAGGCGACTATTATAAATAATGGGAAATGAAAATTCATTTTTGATATTTTACCTTTTTTTCATCTAAATTAAGACATTTTGAATTAGTTATTTTTTATACTACTCGAGATTCTTCGCTCTAATATCATTGCTATTATTTTGTTATCACTGTTTTAAACTGATAAATAAAAAGAATGTCGATTTTTCTTTTTATGAAACCGTATAAGAATATCTACACATACTTTACATTTCGAGTCAATTAGTGGAAATGGGCTTTTTCTTAAATTATTTCATTGCAAATGAAAGAAAGAAAAAAAACTTACTTTAGACTGTTCCAAATCTTTAAGCGTAGATTCTACCAGTTGGGAAAGATGATCTGACATGTGGCGATGCGTTATGCCCTGAAGGTTGTAATAGTTGGGATTTTGGGTCATTCGTCGGTACAACAAAGTCCAAGTCAGGTAGTCAACAGCATCTTGCTTGTTTTCAATGGTTTTTGTGACGATTTCAGCATTAAAGTGGTCATGCAAACAGTGGTCTAAGTGACTCTCAATAGGCAATGGCTCATAGAGAAACTTTTTAAAGAAATCTTTCTTCGAAGATTGGCAGAGAATGAGGCATTTACCTTCTTGATCTTTGAGGGGGCGATTTGCTTTTCCCACCATCTCAAGTACTTCTGTTATGGGGTAGTCGAGGTAAGCGTGAATCTTTCCGCTGTAAAACTGTGTATCCATGATGATTGTGCAGTATGCGTACAAATTCAAACTACACACAATACTACGAACACAAACCAAGACCTGAAGTTTTTCAGTGGTGAAGAGTCTTTCAACAATTTCCTTTTCAGAAAGAGAAAGGCCTTCATGGAGAAAAGCGACGCCATTGCTCAAGGTTTCAAGCAAGGCCTTATCTTTGATATGCTCCAAATATTCTTGTGGGATGGCGGTCGAAGTGAGAAGAAATCTACTAGGCTGAGCATCAGCTGCAGCAAAGGTCAGAAGCTCGATCGCTGTGATCTTGGCTTGTTTACGAGTCGCTACAAAGATCAAACACGGCTTACTAGCTCCACAGTACTTGACTATTCCAGAATAAACGGGCTTAGCCATTGCTGTTAGGCGAGATTGCGTATGGGCAATTGAAAAGCCTTGGATGTGCAATTCAAGAGGAACAGGGCGCACGTTCGGATGAAAGTTGAAGCTCGTCGCTGCAGATTGAATTCCAATCCACTGCGCAACGTCTTTAGCACAAGACAAGGGAGAACTCACAGCGATTATACGAATCTGCTCTCCCAGCTGGGAGGCCATGTATCGCATGCGAGAGCAAACAACTTCGAGAACAGGACCAATATCCCCCTCGATCATCTGGAGTTTATCGACGATGAACAAGCGAACGGCTTGAACACTTTTTCGTTGCTTCCATCGTCTAGACATGACGTCCCATTGCTGGGCAGTTGCAACTATCAGATTGGCCTTGCTGATCGCTCTAAGCTGGGCACTCGTTTCGCTTGCAATGCCTATATATACTATTTTCTTATTGAGCTGGGAAAAGCGTTCTGACCAGTAGGTGGCAATTGACTCAGCAACTTCTTCTGCAAGAGGCGTTACAAAGACAGCCTTATCATTGGCCGAACTTTTAGAAAAGAAGCGGAGCAGGGCAAACTCAATGCAGATGCTTTTGCCACTGCCATTTGGAGCGCCTATGAACACGTTTTCATCCGTGTTGTACAAAGCGTTGAATGTTTGCGTTTGAATGGGATTGAAAAGCGCAAACATCTTTTGATAAAGTGATTCATATTCTTCGTTTCGAAGCGCTGAAATAGGTAGAGGTTGTAGATCAAGCAATTCTGTAGGCGGCGGGTACTTCTCAGGCAAGATCAAATGACGAAAAGACACAGCAAGTCTCGTTTCAGGCGCTAAAACAAAAATAAGGGTTAGTCAGGAGCATGATAAAACTCAACAATTAAATTATAGACTATTTCAATAGTGATCTTTTTTCAAGTCAAAGGGCATTAGAAATGTCTTCTCAATATGTCATGCCCCTTTGTAGAGCAATGCTTTAAATAAGAAGATTGTTTAAAAAATAAAGTAAACTCTCGATAACTCGAAGCTAAATTTTAGTCCAAGTCCCACTTGTATATTACCTATTTATAATTTCCTTTTTAATTCGAAGTCTGATAAAGCAAAACTTCGCGCTTAACTCGAAGTGAACCAAAATGCGTTTGATGTCGACATCTATATTTCAACACTTGAATCAAACTTATAGTTATTGATTTTTTTGTCTATAAAATTTTCCAACGTACTATATCTATTTCTTCTTTATTAATTTTGAAAAGAAACAAATATTATTTTAATGAAAACTTTCTGCTGCCAGTATTGATATAAAATATTTAGAGAGAACTTTATCTAATTGGCTAAAATCAGCAGAAAAAACAAAAGCTTCATACAAAATATAGTAATATAACACGAAAAAGTATAAGAACAACACTTACTCTGATGTACAATAGGCCCTTCACTTGTGGTTCACAAACGCAAGAACACGTAACATACCTGTTTCGGGACCGATACTGCAGCCTAAGGAATTAAAATTTGATCAGGAGTTAGGACATTCAAATTTTGCCTGTAGTGAAGGATGATTAAATCATGTTGACAAATCGATTATGAATATTCTACCAAAGATACCAACTACACATCAGACAACATCAACAATGCAGATGAAACTGCATTATTTTACAAGCTTTTACCAAACAAATCACTTGTACACAAAAATGAACTTTGTTCTGGAGGAAAGTTATCAAAAGATAGACCTACAATTTTAATTTGTGCCACATGCCTGGAAGTGATACGTCTTTGTTTGTTCTCGAAGAGAACTTTGCTGTTTCAAAGGAATCAAGAGTCAACCTTGTGAATATAAAGCCAACAAAAAAGCATGGGCGACACAAACTTTGTTTACTGAATGTCACAATAGTGCTGGCAAACGATTTGGTCAACGAAAACAAAAAATAACACTTATCCGAGACAACGATCCATCCTATCCAAACATTAAACGCAATAACAATGAACTATTTATTTGCCATCAAATGCAACAACTCATACCCAACCATTGAATAAAGGTGTTATAAAAAAAATCAAAGAAAAGTACAGAAGAGATATTATTGAAAAATTAATTGTATCAATCGATACAAGTGGTACAGAATATACAATTTCTGTGTTACCAACATTACGCATGTTTTAAGCATGCACATTTTGCAACAAATAATGAAAGTAATACTCTTGATAATTTTGATAATGAGAATATTTCTTTAGTAGAGTTAGAGCAAAATCTCTTCGAGTTGTTTCATATTTTTTCCAGTAATTAATTTTAAATACGTTAATTAAGTATTTAAAATCATTATTTCTCCTCCATAAACAATGTATCTTTATCAGTTTGCATATGTTTCGAGGGAAGGGAGAAACAAACATGATACCAATGATCCAATATTTAGACAGAAGGGAGAAAAAAACACTCTACCAATAATCATATTTTAGTTCTAATGTTTTGATTGATTCAAATAAATAATGCAAAGAGATATGCTGAGTCAATGTCGGCCTTCTTAAAATGCCAACTTTATCGTTTAAGTAGGAAATATCTCTATACCACTTTCTAAAACAAAAAATAGAAAAATTTACTTTCAACCATTGGGTTTTTAAAACTTTGGGAGCCACTGTACTAGAGTGCTAGTAGATAAGTCTTTTATCCACGGACATTTTTACGTTAAAAGAAATCAAAGTATATAGGAAGAGTAATGCAGGATCAATTTGAATAATAATAATAGACAATACCAAAGATTGTCTCGTGAATTTGCATATTTGTTTATACTGCATGCCCAATACTATCTCTAAAAACTCGCAAATTTTTGATAAAAAAAGTTCTTGCTAACTATTACAAACAACAAATCTTGAAAACGCGGATTTTAACCCATTTTGAAAATCTTTATTAAAACTAAAACTTACAACCGGTTATTCCAAAACATATTAATTATTATTTTTAAAAATATTAAAGTATTTTTATGAAGCTTATTTAAAAGGTAGGAGAATATGTAAAATTAAATTCTAAAGACTTCCAGGGACGGATCCAGGATTTTGAAAAAGGGGAGGTGAAAGAATATTAATAAAGAGGTGGGAATTCGTCCCATTTCTTTGTATTTTAAGCTACTTCTGAAGTGTTTTTAAGTGCGTAAAACCAGCATGCCATGTTACCGTCAGAATGAAAGACTATAGCGTTTATATGAGACAAGTGTCAAACTGAACGATCTCAAATTTGATGGACCAGTCTTCTTTATAAGATTGATCGATATAGTGAATTGAAAAAGTGTATTGATAAAGTTTTACGTATAATGGCTTAAACGGAAAAGGATTCTTTTCTAAAAATTGGGTGAAGCTTTACTTCGTTTGTAAACTTTTTTAAGATTTGTATACTCGAATGATGTTAATTGACTTAAAACTGGCATATAAATGAAACTGCATAAAAAAGGTTGAGAACTAATTTTAAGAATATATAAAAAATAAATACTAACAAAAATATGAACAATTAGGACATTCAAAATCTAAAAAACACAGTTAATGTAACCATCAAGTGTTGAAAGCGAAAGAGCTTTCTTTTGTAGAATTTTTTCAACTTTTGTTCAAATATACCTCAAAGAACATTGAAGGCTTTCTATTATGCTTTTTAAGAATATGAGGTGTTATTTTTAGAATAAACGAAATGTTAACAGGGTGAAAAAATATTACGTATTGCTTTAATTTCAAAAAAGGAAAAATTTAATTTTTTGTTTGTTTATGCTAAAAGATATATAATTTATAAATGCTTGGGATATAAAAGATAGCCCGTCACTTACGCATATCATGGATGTATGACTATATTATATATCTACAAGTAATACATATGTTTCCGTAAATATATGTAATTATTTGAACATTAAAAAGTAATTTTGGGAAATTTTTGTTTACAAACCGGATTTATAATTTTCGGTTATTTTTCAACGCTACTCACAACTCTACAAAAATGTACACACTTTATGGCAAATTTTGCAAATCTACACTCTAGACTGGACGAAATGTTGATAATTAAAGCCATCAAAGAATTCGAACGTTCAGATTTAAATAATCCAGAAGTCAATTTATTTGTTGATCTTAAGAATAAAAAATCCCAAAACATTGGAGAGATACTATAATTGAAAATTTATTGTATAAATGCAAAATTGAATACCTATCCAGCGGTCAGAAACAATTCGAATAAAGTATTGAGGAGGCAAGGGCTCAAAAACAGGAACAAAAAAGGTTAATATGTGTTCGTCGCTAGCAAATTTGTCCTTAAGGAGAAAGTATTCGTGGTGTAAGATGATTTCACAATCGACATCTTCAACAAATATCCAGAAAGCCTGAAAAAGTGGCATGAAAGAGAGAAAGCAAAATAAAGATTAATGAGATCTAACTTGTGAGTTCCCGTGAACTTTTTCATCCCATTTGAAATCAGGGGTAATCGTTAGTTCCACTTTTAAAGTGGATCGTGTTATAGGCTGAATATGAGTTGACAGTTCCATCTTAGGAATTTGGTGCATGTACTTATGAATGACTTTGCCCATCTTAGGCGCTCTTATCAATTCTCCGATCTCGTTAGGACCCAAATCATAAAAGCGCTCCCACGGGAAATTTTTCTTCTCAATTTTTTTAATCACTTCTTCAGGAATCTTCTTGAACTGTCTCAAAGGACACATCGAATGCCACCTAGGATTGAATATCATGTATTAGCGTGGAGATTAATTAAAAAATAGAGTACATTCTCTTATCTATCATTTTGCTCAACTCAAGAGTCTTCTCAGTTATCTGGGCCCAGCCTCGATGAAGTACATTTTCGAATATCGCTCGCACCAAACGCCCGGCAGATTGAATAACATAAACCATGTCTGAAGCGAGAGAAAAACCTTCAAGTTTCAATTGTGAAATATACGCTTGAAGTAAGACGTTGATCTAAAGTAAAAATTTTATTATGTTTCAAGTTCAAATGCAGCTGATAATAATTAAAAGGACCTTTGCACTTGGTTCTTCTATGCCTTCTTTGATTGGAATGGGAACAAAGTCTAGAAGTTTTTGTAGTTCAAGCTTCTCCTCTTCTCGAACAGCAATATGTCTGAACTCTGAAGAAAGCGAAAAAACGCGAAACAACTCAATCTGACTCAACGTGGGCTTCAAGAGTTGGTTATAAGTTGCTACGGTTTCATGCGTGCAATAATAATGACTCGCTATCTTTCCCAGCTCTGTCATCTAAGAACAAAAAGATCATTCATTATGGTATAAGCTATTTTACCCAAATCTCATCATCTCATACACTTTTCCAGCCGATACTTGAGTCACATACACTATCCTAAAGTCTAATATAATAAAATTGCCCGTTTGATAATTGCCAGGCGCAAAATTGCCTGAGAGGAAAATTTCCATTCAGAAAATTGCCATTGGCAATTTCAAAGATTGATATCCGAGAATATACTGTTTAATCTGATGAAGAAAATAAAGACTCTTTTTACGTTTCCAATTTTTAATTTTTCCAAGTAAAGAAGACTAAAATTGTGATTCCAATCTAAAATATTTCCATTTTTTATTTATATTTCTTACGTTATATTCTTTCTTGGATATCAACCCTTGAATTTGTCAATGACAATATTTCTCACTGACAATTTTCTGAATGGAAATTTTCTTGTCGGCCAATTTTGCGTGCACGATCCTAAACTCGTGAAATAAAGACTAAATTGAAGGGTAAAAATAAACTTTCAACACAAATACTTATGAACTTTGTCTATGTGTAAGGTATAATTTTTAGAGAAACAGAGCAGTGTTAAAAGAAAGAAAAAGAATTCACTTGCATGTTTCCACTTTTTTTATCATATTTGAGAAGGTTGTTGCGATCTAAAATGAGGGATGCGGAATGAATCAAGTCAGCGCGCCTTTTTTCAAGCAAAGGATCATTTTGAACCGCACTCAACTCAATTCCATACAGAGTGGGATTTTTAAGCATTCGGATGTACAGATAAGTATAGCCGAGCCAGGAACATGCGTCACTGAAGTTTTGAATGTTACCCAGAACTATTTCCGCATTTAGATGGTCCGCCAACCTTGAAATCAATTGACTTTCTATCGGCAGCTGTTGATTCAGGAGAGAAAGGTAGAATTGCAGCTCGTTGTGATTTGTTATAAGAATTCCAACGCCTTTGGTGTCGTACTGAGGTCGGCCAGCGCGACCAAACATCTAAATGTTAGGGGTATACCAAGTGAACAAGTGAAGGAAAGAGGAGATACTTGTAGAACGTCAAGAGCGCCTAACTCAACCCACCTACTTTTTTCGGGATTGTATACTTGTGTGCCCTTTATAATGACGGTGTGTGCGGGTAAATTAACACCCCATGCTAAAGTCGAAGTTGAAACAAGGACTTGTATGTGTCTATCGGCAAATAGATCTTCAATCAAAGTTCGGTCAACTTTAGACATTCCAGCATGATGAATACCAAATCCATAAGGAAGAAGATCCTTCAATTCAAGATTCCTGACTTGCTCGGATTCGCTACGCAAAATCTCGGTTGATGCCGAACCTTCTTTAAGGAAAGAGCCTATAGTGTCTTTCGTCAGGCACGTATCTCTTATGTATCGAGCTGTCTTTCCAGTTTCCTTTCTTGAGTGCACAAAAATCAGAACCTAAATAAACAATTGACAAGGTAATGAGGCTTTATTTAAAAAATTGATATATATTATGTAACTTTAGATTTACGTTACGGTATTACTAAAAAATACTATATACATAGGTTTTACACCAAAAAATGCCACTTTTTCTATGATCCAACAAATATCTAAGTGCCTTCTGTTCTTAGATTTATTATTACCAGGCCTATTGTTGCATGAAGGATCATTTTTAGTATTTGGCAGAAGTAAGAAGGAAATAGGTTTACTTGAAGTAAACGTCGGCATTATAATTATCAAAGGTAGTTTGGATATCGCTCCAGTTAATTTGAATAATCACATGATCAACAATTGCTTGCGATGTTTTTTAAGACTACAATTAGGCATCCTAAATTTTAAAATAGTAGAAAGAAAAAGATAATACCATTTTTAAAATTGGATGGTGTAAATACTGAAATTTTTAATTCATTACATGTTTAATACCAAGAATATTACATGTATACAAGCCCCTTTAATGCTGTTTATGCCGAGGTGGAGAATGAGGTTGAGCTCTCATTTTCTATAAAATACCTCTAATGGCACATGCGTCTCCTATAGCCTATGAACAGCAAGTCTTCAGATCTGCCTTCAAGTGGCGGGGTTGTTTAAAACTAAACGATCTAAGGCGAAAGCGAGTGACAGGCGCTTAAACCTGTAGCTCCGGGTAGAATCAACTCGTTAGCCTTGGTTGGCTGTGGTTCTAGGAGAAAATAACTCTGATTTTAAATTTCCACTGCCTTGTGGTTAAGTACTTGGTTGTACAAAGGCTATTGGTTTCCAGTCCTGAATGAAAAACTGGTTTGGCGCCAGGAAGGGCATCCTGTCTGTAAAATCCCTTTGCTTCTATTTACATTATGCATAGAAAAACATGGAAAAGAAGCTGCAAACAAATGGCCAACCCTGGTTAGCTGGGAAAACGGCCATGCCCGGAAGGGCGAATGGATGATGATGATGATTACATGTATACAAACTGGAAAACATTTTTAGAGTATCAGCAAAACGAAGAAAATTTATAACATCTTGAAAAGTCTTAAGTTATAACGGTTTAAGGATGGCTAAGCCAAGTTGTAGTGAATCTAATTACAAATCGAGCATGTGTATGTGATGCAAAATAAAAAGGATTGGCCTGAAAAAATATAAAAGAGATACCTGAGACTTTCCAGCATTGTCCATAACTTTCTCATACAAAATCTCGTTGATGAGGGCAAGCTTTTTAACAGCTTTTTTCTCAGTAATCCCAATATACTGTTGTTGTAGTGGGACAGGTCTAAAACTGTTATCAAAGAAGAATAAGCCTGTCGATAAGTCAACTCTCAAAAAGGTAGCAACATCTTCGTAATTGGGGAGCGTTGCGCTGAGGCCGATTAATCTAACATCTTCCTGGCTAGTTTCGATATTGCGAATTGTTCTAGCAATAAGGCATTCCAAAACAGGACCACGATCATCGTGCAATAGATGGATTTCATCGAACACGATCAATCGAACAAGTTGCGTGTAGGAACGCTCACCTCCTTTGCGAGTGACTATGTCCCATTTTTCAGGAGTGCACACAATGACTTGCGTAGATTGGATCTGTTCTTTGTTGAGTTGGTGATCCCCAGTTAACTCAGAAACTTTTATATTATAGGGAGCCAGCTTCTATGGAATCATGAAAAAATTATGCTGGTATGAAGGTAAATAAGGTGCTTCATACTTTAGAAAAATTGCCCACCATCTCTTGAACTAAAGACTTCATTGGAGCAATGTAGACTATTTTAAACTCATCTGCATTAATTGTTCCATCCGCATTTATATACTTTCCTATGAGTCGCATCATCGCAAGCAAAGCAACATTCGTTTTACCTGCTCCTGTAGGCGCGCACAACAAAACATTTTGATCCGTTTCCATAATAACAGTCTTCAAGTGACTTTGAATGCGATTTAAGGTTTTCAAGCCTTGAAAAGCGTGCTGAGCAAACGTCGGTAGTTCACTAATCGGAAAGAGCGCCTCATTCGACTTAAACTGTTTGCATTTCAATGCAGGAATGTGAACCTCTTCAAAATCTAAAATATCATAAATGATAAATGCGGGTAATGATAATAAAAGAGACAAACTTTTTCGCTGCTTTCTGAAAGATCCAACAGGAAGATGGCACTTTTTGTTAGACATGAAATGACTGCCTTGAGAAAAGGTCAAATCTTCCAAATCTAAAATTTGTCGCGTACCAGGAATCGTCTTAGATGAGACATCTGTTTCAGTTGTATCCATTTCTTCAAGCTCAGCGCCATCCGATCGCGAATGACGAGCTGCTAAGCGCCGAGATCTTTCTTGCTATTAAAAGTAACGTCAAATGTTTACTGTGGATAAGTTATGAGGTTAATCATGCCGACCAGAGAACAATACTGCTTTTTTAAGAAACAATGACCCAAATGAGTAGATGATAAAAATTAAGGCTTTTTAATTTCTTTTAAACTTTTTTATTTTTATAAAGAGGTTTGGAATTTTTGAAAAAATACGAAATATTTTTTATGATTGCAAAAGATAAATTATTATTTAAAGATCTATGTTTATAATTAGTTAAATAAAACTTGGAAAAAATCTAATGGAGAAACAAATTTTCCTTCTTGAATGTTTACCAAAAGAAGATACAAAATTTAAAAAAGGCAATATATTGGTAATGGTACGACCTTGAGTTATCGAATCCAGCATCTAACCAACCACACTCACGCTCCTATATATAATATCAAATAAAATTCTAAAATTAGCTTTTCAGGGTAAGAATAATCTTGCAATAATTAATAAATTGCATTTATATTTTATGAAATCCTTAAAATTGAGATAAATCTAAAAACTAGAACAGATAAATCCTGACTAAGAACTATATTTATAATGAAAATTGTAGTTGAAGTCACAAATTTATATCGTCAAAATAAATTGGTGACTGCATTTGCAAGTGTCCCGTGAAAACACAGTAAATAAAAGAAAATATAATTTATCTTTACATGGACAGCGGAATCAGGCTTTTGGGTATTCTTCAACTCTTCCAAGATGAAAGCGGTTTCAGGGTCATTCCTTATTTCTTGCTCAATGCGATCTTTCTCGGCCTTGCTCTGAGCTTGATTCAGTGAAATGCACTTGACAATCATTTTGCGATGCTGCCTCAACTTTCGAATCAGAGCAAAGTGTTCGAAGCCGAGTAAGGGAACAAGCGAGTTCTCTAATTCAACGTCATCGTTTGAAGTGCGCAGTATTTGCATTATTTCCTCCGTCTTCGACTTGGCCACGATGACGTCACTGTATATTTTTGTTAGTTGCCTCTGCAGCCAATAAGCATCGATGTCACGCGCCTTCAAACTCTTTCCCGAATAGCTAGAATCCATTTTCTCCCCCGAAATATTTCTTTCAAGCTAAAAAAGATGCTTTGCAATATAAAAAATCAAATCAAAAGCATTATCATTAGGAAGCAAATATCAGATAAAATATAATGCAGGCTTCTTTTTAATAGTGATAACTTCTAATAGAACAGGATAAATAAACACTTTCGTTTATAAGTTAATGCTTATATAAAAAGTAGGCTTCCGCAGGGTAAATAAAGGATTTTGTAAAGTTCTGAATTAGTGAAGGCTTTTTTATATTTTATATAATATCATTTTCTAAATTTTTAGCGATCGAGAATAAATTTACACGAAGTCCTAAGGTGGTTAGAAGGAAATATTTAATTATTTCTTTAAAAAATATGAAAATCTTATCTTAATTAATAAGCAGTGGACATCGCAGAACAAGTGTGCACGAAAGTGTATTAAAAATAAAACTTACAAAAAGAGATTAAATTAAGGAAGCATTCAAATATATTGTGCAATGCATGCACCCATAAAAGTAAATGCAGTTATTTCAAACCTTGGCTTGAAGAGTGGCATCAAATTCAGCTTCCTCGCCCATTTCATCATCATCACTACCCTCTTTCACTTCACCAAAAGCGTCGTCGTCATCCTCATCCCCGGATTCTTCAAATTGAACATTCACTCCATAAGTTTCATCGACATTTGATTCTTAAATAGTAAGCAAACTCATTACTAACTTATTTGCTTTCCCAAAAAATCTCAATTGCATTTGTTTTCTTCTAAAAAATTTTGCCAATTCGAAAAGATTTATAAGGCCGAAAACTTATGATTTGCAAAATAAAGGCAAAGAAATGCAAACTCCAATTGTCAACTAAAATTCAATAATAAAGATTTGTGGGAAGATGACTTTATGCGTAAAGCGCAGGCCATAGATTTCATGTTCTTAGTTTGACTGCCACTCACTCACATGACATATCGATCACTTCAATTATGGAAAATTATGTTTTCCCTTTAGATGTAACATTGAGAATTTATGTCTATTGCACAAATAAAATTTTTTGACTGCCAATAAGTTTAGTAGTAAAATGTAATATTGAAAAATATACATTCAAGGTGAAAGATATATTTCAACTTATTATTATCGATTACTTACAAAATAAAATTTATCCTGCATAACACTATAAAAACCTTGAAGAGAACTACTACCAGAAACAAGACTGGTTTTACATTATTACATTCCAATTCATTTACATTATTTGCTCTTGGTTTGATTTATTACAGTCCACCCTCAGTATTGGCGGGGGTTAGGTTCCAAGACGTATTCGCGAATAATGAAAATCCGCGAATACGCGTAACTTTTCTGAAAGTAACTTAGCTAATTATTTCGATTGTATGTAGAAATTTTATACTTTTTAGAACATTAATTTGAACATGTTAGCATCTTTTAACCCATTAAACAACTTTATTTTGATACTATATACTCAAACTTGTCTATACGAAAATGTTAAGTTCTTCTGTTTTATGTAACTTATTTTTTTAAAATTTACCTCCAGAGTAAAAAATTAAAAAAAGATAAAAATTAAGACTTTTTTTAAGACTTGAGTTTCTCATATAAGAAAAATTTTCTTAACACTAAATTTAAAAACAAATTGTTTTTATGCAAATAACAAAGATGACCAAAACTTTAAAATAAGGTCTTATGAAAATAGAGAATGTATAAAATAGAGGATTGTTATATCTTCTCTGATGCTACATCCTCCTTTTTATCATCTTCAAGAATCGAATTATTAGTCTTTTTTAGAGGGTGTAAAAACATAGTGCTAGGAAGTTGAGATTGATGTTTTTAGTTTGTAAAAAAGGAAAAAAAAATGTAAATTTGGCGAATTGGTCAATTTTCCGCAAGTAGTTATATCTCTGCAAAAAACCGCGAATAAGCGGGGGTTGACTGTATTTAGCTAAGATTTTTAAATCTTATTCGTTTAAATTTTACAGCCTACTTCAATCCTCTAAGCTTTTTGAATTTTTAAAAAAAGTAAAACTGAAAAACTTTCTAATTCGAACCTATTTGTGGAAATGAATGTGCCTTTTCATCTGATTAACCTACACAAAATACACTTGCGCATCTTAGGAACATTTCTAAGTCTTTCTAGGAAACTACTTCTTGGCAAGTTTTTGTCTTGAACTCAGTAAATCCTAAACTTCTTCTCAATAAATAGATTTTGCCATAGCATTGGCTTTCTACCTAATAGGAAAAAGATTTTGGCGATATTTCTTCTTAAATATTTCATCTACATTGCATATATAGTGCAACCTCTCTATATCGAACAGAGTCCTGTGCGGGAAAAATTTTCTACCAACATTCGCAAAAATCGGACCCTCATCTGCCCGTACCCACAAGAAAAGGATTTGGGTGCCAATGTTTCGCGCAATGTGTTTACAGAATTCTAAAAGTAACTTTTAAATAAAATATCGTTGCTGACTAAAGCAAAAAATGATGATGGAAATTACAAAAACTACAAAAAATCACAATTACCGTTTTCAATAAAACACTTTTTTTAAAAATGGGAAATTTTATTCTCAAATTTTGCCTCATAAATAGAAAAAATTGAACTATCGAATTGAAACATTGTGTATAAAGTTCTTCAGAAGGCACAACAAAATTGAAGAGACATTGAGAAAAGTAATTGATAACGAGAATTGTCACAAGAAAGTAGATGTAGATGAATATTTTTTTAATTATAAGTTATCAAATCGTTAGATGTTCAAATCATCTACAACTTAGATCTCAATATCTATTTACGGAAAATAGATTTTTCCTAAGCTCTGAGATTTAGAAGAGGTAGTAGTTTATATGCGTGTAAGATGAAGAGGCATACCCATTTGCTTAGTCGTATCATCGCTATGAAAGTCCGTAATCTTCTTTCCCAAGTTAACCAAAAGAGCAAAGCGCTCATCAGGTAAAGGACCCAACAAACTTTCAACTTCAGCATGTTTGTTCTTCAGTTTATCATTTTTGAGGGATAAAAGAACTTCATCTGCTGCTCCACACAAAATATCGCGAGGCTGTAAATATAAATAAAATGTTAAAGCAAAACAACGATCGTACATGTCACCCTCAAATCAGGTGAAAATTGCGCGTGCTAAATACCACGACTGTGGAAAAGAAATATTGGAAAAATTTAGGAAAAAAGTGGGTATATCAATGAAATTCATTATTTCTTAAAAGAAAAATATTAGAAAAATTATTTTCTCTTAGCAAAAGAAAATAAAAACAGACTTAAGATTTAGTCACGCATTCCATTTGAAACAAGACCTATAGTATATCCTCTCATGTTCGAACGGCTTCATATTCCACCACAATACATTTATACCAATAATAAATAATAATCAGTGAGGACGAACAACTAAGAAAAACAAATACATCATTTACTTTATCCTACGCCTATTTCAAACTCCTCTTTCTCATATCTACATCTTTCCAAGTTATTTTGGATATTCCTTTGTATTTAATGTTTTTTTAAATAATTAATTGTGTATTGTGTCTCTTGAACGCTACGGTGTTTCCGGCTTGCAAGAGTGGTAAATATTCAAAATGCGGCCCGCGAGTTATTCAAGCTTGACATCCCCCTCTAGAATGTAACTAGGATTATGAAATAGATAAAAAAAAATATGTTCTTTTTTTAATCGAAAATGTCAATTCCTTCAAAAAACTGATCTCCAATCCCAGAAATTAAAAGGATGAAGATGAGTGTATTGATGCCAATTAAGAAGAAATAAATTGAAAAGACAAACTTCATACCTATGAATTCCCAAAGCGATTTATTGAAATCCATTAATACTAGAATTTAAATACGGTTAGAATTCATATGATTTTCCTAAATTACATGATATAATGAATCAAGTGGAAGCATAACAAATAGGAAAGGAGCTTGAAGAATATTATCCTCAATTTCTACTCAAATAAATTCAAAAAGTTCACCAATAATTTCATTTTTCTAATACATTATAGCAAAGGTCTACATGTAGGAATTCATAAACAGTGTTTAAAAATGCTAATTCTTAATGGATTTTTGAGTGGCCACAATCAAAATTCTTGGTCGCTATAGGATCAAAGAGAGGAATTACTTGATCGCCAATAGCAGCTTGAATAAAGCTGAGTAAAACTTCATATGTTTTCCGCGTCTCCGGGGTTTTGGGTTTGTAGAAAATTCCTAGCATGGTTTCGTTAGATTCAGAAACGAGGCTATAAGCTTGTGACTTGATATCGCGTTGAGCCTCATCCCTCTTAGTCCTCCTATACAAAGGAAAATATAAAAATCAATGAACAGGAATTCTTAAAATACACTTTACTTATCCTTGCACTCCTTGATCAAGGGAGGCTTGCTTCTTTGCGTCTTGTCACCCATTCTGTAGGAATTCAGCTTGCCTGCCAAAGACAAAACTTCTCCAGTAGGTTCATCTCTAGACCTCCTATCGATTAGAGATCTGTCTGCTTGCAACACCAAATTAGAGTTCTATAAATATAGGCACTATTTAACAGTATAAAAGCCATCTTTCGCGTTATTTCTTTGAAAGCGATGCTTCGCCTTCGGAATTTTTGTGGTGGCAGTTATTGAAAACTACATTTACTGAATTGGAATACGGAGAAGGACATATACGAACAAATTAATAAAAAGTTTCTGGATGAAAATAATAATGAAATTCTCGCGCTTTCTTTTAAATGCTACAATTGTGGCCATACAACTTCAAAATACAGAAATGAACTTTTGTACTGAACATATTTCCAATATTTGTGAATCTAAAGATCATTTTCACAAAGAACAAATGTTTCACATGTATATGTAAAAATAATGAGTGTTCAGTGTTCACTATAATGCTATGTCTCATTCTTGTTTTGAATGCATTAGGAATCTTAAATTGTGAAATATGTAACTCTATCCCTTGCATCATTTTAATTATAAAATTGATGTATTTGTTTATTTTTCATGAAAGACCCAAAATCGGAGGAGACGTAGCAATTTTTTATTAAAAAAAACACAGAATAGTTTAAATGAAAACCTTTACATGCGTTGAAAATTTATCGGATTTTCTCTTTGCTACTCTAAATTTATCGACACACTGAAATTGTTATTTCTAAGTTTAAAACTACGTAATTCCACAAATAATGATTTTTACATTGTAGGAGATTTTAATATAAACTTGTTTGATACATACAAAAAGTAATGAACTTTCAATGTAACTTAATGCCTAACGGATTCTCTTCCGCAATTTCTAAGCCAACTCGAGTTTCTCCTGCATCAGCTACTTTGATAGATAATATCTTCAAAATAGAACTGACATCTCTCAATATTATATCAGAGATTAGTGATCTCATTGTATCACACCACCTATAAAGCATTAAGTCTACAAAAGTTATAGGAGAAATTTTTCTTCTAAATCTTATAAATGATTTATTACATATCCTTCGTCCTATTAACCCAATCATTAATACAGAAATTATCCATTTCAAAGTAATATACCTTAGTTTTCTGAAGAAATAAAAAAGCTATATAAAAAATACAAAAATCGAGTCTATTTTTAGAATACAAATCTATATGAGATTGTATAATTGGAAAATTAAAGTTGCCAGATTTAATTACTTTAGTAAGTTTTTCCTACTTGAAATAAGACAATTTGGTTATAAGCTGAATTTTATAATGAAAAATAAAACCTCACCCCAGCTTTCAGCCAATTTATCAGATAATGGATTTAATGGTTATTCTTCTTCCCACATTGAAAACAAACCTAGACTCTTATTGTTTCATTGATGATTATATTGATTCAAACGTTTCCTCAATTTATTTTAGCGAGATATCAATTAATGACCTTTATATACTTCAATCAATAAATGACTATTTTATTAAATTTCAAATCTTGTGTGATTATTATAGCACGAAAAAAATTGACCTAAAAATTAAATGAAATTGACCTTAAAATATTGACATTATTGACTTAAAAACTTTAAAATTGACTAAAAAAATTGACTTTTTTAAATAAAGTTTACATGTATAAATGTTTATTTTTTTATGATAAATGTATATTATGCATAACATCATAATTGTAGTTCATTATCAGGTACTTTGCAACGTTTTCATCATTAAAATTTCGATTTTTGTTCAATATATTATTTAGCATTGAGAAACTTCTTTCGACTTTTATTGAAGTTGGCTGCGCATTTTCCAGCAAACTGTACAGATGTGGGCTAATATCTTCTCTTGTTTTTTTCATGATAATTTCCACATCATTATTTTCTAATCTGTTGGAAATATATTTATCCAAGTCACAAATGTCGTCCATGATTTTTAGGTGTACTATATCTTGATATGCCTCATGAACACAGTAATTCTCATCTTTGCACTTTTCCACTAAATCCAGCAACGGTTTGTACTTTAATATTTCCTTCAAGTTTTCTGATAAAGATTCTACAACAATGGCTTCTTTAGCTTTTTCAACAATAGTTCCATCATCAGAAAACTCAAGCACAATTTTCCTAACATCAACGTATTTTTGTGCATACCAAAAAGCAGCTCTCAACCAAGACGCGCATCTTGTAACAACAGGCTTAGGTGGTAAGCCAATTTCTTGGAAAATTTTCTGCCTTCTTTTGTTTTTCACCGTCAACATCTTGGGAGAAGAAATTAGATTATCAACTTTTCCAAATCTTATTCTGATATTCAAGCAACAATTATGCAAAAGATGCGCCAATCAAAATATATGGAATAAATTTGGATACAAAATTTTTAAGGTCTTTCCGGCTTTTTTCATGTATGTAGCTGCATCAGTAATAAGAAGAACAAAGTTTTCTCTTTTTGTTCCCAGGTATTTTATTTCTTCATCAATAATTTGCGTAATTTTTTGGCTATCAACTGAAGTTGAAAAACAAACGGAGTCAATTAGGTACGCTTTTTTAGGGAAATTTAAATCACCAACTAAAACATTAACATAAGACTTGTTTGCGAATGTAGACTCATCTACAATTAAAAACAAGTAGCTATCTTTCACTTTTTTCTTTATACTCTCTTTAACACATTCTGCAAGACTTTTAATGTAGTATCGACAGGAATTTGCATTGGGGCATTCATAACCCATGTATTTGAATAATTCTTTAATTGAAGGATGATTCAGTTTATTAAGAGGTATATTTGCTGATAAGAAAGATTCTGTTACTTTTTTTATGAAATTATTATCGTGAATGAAGGTTTGACTGGAAGAAGATGGAAGATAAACTTTTTTTGAGTGTTTTTCAGTTTTTCTATGACTTTCAATAAAAAACAATTTGCTGTGATTAACGAGGCACTTACAAAGCTTGCAAAAAAGTTCACTTTTAGGAGTTGTTTTGAACTCATCAGGAAACTTTACTAATATTTCTTTAACCTTTTGCGATGAACTTTTTGCAGTTTTTGGCATTTGTCAAACAAGAGAAAACATCAAAAACAACTTATACTAGCTTAGTTATGAAAAAATTCAAAAGTAGTAAGAAATTGGAATTCGAACTATAAAAAAACAAGCGAAAAGGAAATATAAATGAAAGTTTCGACAGATGTCAATGAGTTAGTGTATTACTGTTTCAATAATGATCTATAAAAGAAAAGCATCTTTGGCTTCTTACATAAGTGATAGATATCTAACGTATATCTATGTCAAAGATAAATAATTGAAAGAGATTGCTAAGCTTTTCTCAGACACAATAATGTTGTCATTTTGAGCAAACAAAATTGTCACATACGTGATATCAAACATACATAGAAAGAACATATGTCAAAAATAAATAATGGAAAAAGACTATTGAAGAAACTTTTCTCAGATTATTATTGACAATGATGTTTTCATTTTGTTCTTGATTTAGAGTAATTCGAAGGCATGAAATGTCATTCGAATGTGGGAAATGAGTGTTGTAATAGAAATAAAATCATAATGTAAGCATATTTGAGTATCAAAGATGTTCATTTAACAAATTTGCATACAGTCTATCCTAGATCTAACTTACCCTGATTTTGCGTTGAGTAAATTTCACGTCATTGCAGAATTATCGTTTAATTATTAATTTTTTTGTTATTTTATGTATCAAAAATTTTATAAATATAGGCAAGTCGTAGTCGTAAAGTTTGTTCTACAATAAGTAACATATATAAAGCTAGTTAGACAACAAAACAGTGCATTCTTAAGGAATGCAAAGGATAACAAGTCGACTCTATCGCGTAATTGTTATCCCCGATGAAATTCTACTTTGTCAATATACTTGCCACCAAATGAGTTTTCAATGTATAACACTATTTAACATCGTTCAATTTGGACCATTTGTCATCCAGGATAGGATTTTTGTGTTATATGATTGATAAGTTAAAGGTCAACCTAGACTTCACTGATCTTGTGATTTATTTCCGGGTGCCAGTCTCGTCTCGGACACAAAATGTAGGGCATCTGTGTTCTAAAAATAAGAATTTATCAAAAAAAGTCAACCCCATTTTTCTAAAATTGCTTTTATTGTCTTATTAGCTAAAAAAATTGACTTTATCCTTAAAAACTCAAAAAATTGACTTTATTGACCTTATAAATTTCTGAAAATTTAAATTTGTTTACTTTTATGCTTCTATTTCAGCGTTTCTAAAATATACTAGCATTAAAATAAAAATTGACTTTATTGACTTTTTCGCGCTCTAGTGATTATTTACTCTTTGCTGACGATATAATCTTATTTTAGCTGAAACACAAAATATTTGTTGATTTTGAAATTTATGATATGTATATAAACGAAAATATAATCACTATCTAGACTTTGTGCTCAAATGAAAATAAAATATAAAATCTAAAACTGTGTTCTTTTCAAACGGGAAAGTAAAATACTGCGTGATTTTTGATATAGAAAATGACTTAAATTTTTTGCTATTGATAAAGTGAAATAGTCATATAAAATGTATTTCTACGAGTCAAACAAAATTCTTCAATGAAAAAATCTTGGAACTGCTTTATAATACTCTAATTTTGCCCCAATTAAATCATGGACTTATCAATGGAGGTTATGCCAATCAGAACAAGCTTTTATTACAGAGGTCGATAAGAATTATTCTGAAATTACCCTACTTCAAAGAATTAAAGGTTCTCGAAATTGATGATATGTATATGCTGCAAACTTTCAAATTAATACATAATTTTTCGAATGGAAATCTACATGCGTTTTCTGGGTTTTGGTTTGAATTTAGCTCTAATAAACAAATGTTTTTCTTGTCATATAACACAATTATTAAATATTTTGACCATTGTTCATTTATAACAAACAAAAATATGTACAACAAGCACACGTGTTTTTTTTTATTACTATCTTATTCTTTATAGTTATGATTTGTTTATCTACTTATTCATTGTAACTTTTTATATTTTCACTTTTTCTCTCTCAGATTTGCATATATTTTATTTTTCTTCTAATATATCTATTTATACATTAAAAAATAAAGGTTTCTATAAAAATCTTAAAATTATTATGAACTTATCTTTGAAATAAAATTTTCAAATTGATCTTCCGATGTATACCTTGTTTTTCCAATAAATTAAAACTCACTAAAATAGTTTTCATCAAGAACTATTGATATATATTCTTTTTATACACCAATTTCTTTGCTTTCCAACTTTAATGAAATATTTGAAAAAATTATTCATTCCAAGTTAATTAACTATTCATAATTGATTTCTTGCAAATTTTTAGACACATTCTTCGCAAAGCTCGAATGGATGATGACACCTGATAACCACTCATATTTTATTATATACTAAATTGCATGCTACTCCAATGCAATTAGATGACCTCAGTAATTAATCTGACGTCTTTTTAAATAAAGTTTATTTAATATAATAAGAATTTATAGACAACGGTGTACAAATTATTGTGTTTTGGAATATTCATATAATTACACATCACTACAATATAGCTAGATCTAGTCTTTGCTTTATGATTGAGAGATATGGGTGTAAAAATAGGAATACACTCAGTTTAATTTATATTTAAATACAAAACTAAATTATTAAAAAAATATATATAACAATAATAAATAAAAGAAATGATCATACAGCTTTATACTCATACTGTTGAGCTCTTGCGGCGGCATCAGCCATTTTATAACAAGAATACAATTTATATGAAATAATTTAATAATTTTTAACTCAATATTTATATAGATGTATTTATTTTAACATAGATTGATTGTTTTGTTCGACACATATCAAAGCACAGAGAAAAGATTGGTTAGATACTGGGTTTCGATAACACAAGGTCTTGATCTCGATCGCGCATCAAGATTAAATAAAAATATATGCTACGTATTTAGATTAGTAAGACAAGGATCAAATATAGTGAATGGTTTTTTAATGGTTAAGTTCAGTGTACAGCTAAAGAACCATTGAATTTATACTCTATGCAAATAATATCACTCTTATATTTAATTGTAGTAGTTTTATAGTTAGTCCAAAATGAATTCTCTAAACTAAACAGTGAAATGTATAATTACTTCATTTTTTCTAAACGAACTAATATTATTTTTCCTACAATAGCCCGCGCCACCTAAAAATACTATACATTTAATAAAGTTTTCGATGTTAAATTTTGCAAAATATGTGTTTCATGCATAGTGTTTTAAATACTTTAAAAGTTAAAACACTAAGTTTGAAAACACGGAAAAAATATAAAGCTGAACAAATATTCTGAAAACTTAAGACTGTAAAGATTTAACCGTCATTTTCAATCGATCTAAGAAATTAGCGGATAGAATAAAGTTTGTTGCAAACCTATACAAGGTACACAAGAAGATACTATTTCACACATGTTAACTTTATCTGCAAAATTCAGATATAAATGGATTTTATTAACAAATTTATTCAGTAAATGGTCTAGTCGTGTGAGCATAGAATTTCATAAAATCGCTTTGATTTCGATTCACTGTTGTTTTTATTGCTGTCATGTGTGTAGTTATAAAAAGAGCTTTTCATTGACCGCTGATAACATAAAAAAATTATTTACCTTACATTATTAATTCATTATATTTTTACTTTTTAAAATATTTTTCAAATTGCTTGCATAAATATTGATAATACGTTTAAGATCGTGTTCTTAACAGTTGTTGTTTTGTGTTAACAAAATTGTCTTTTTTAGTTTTATATTTTGATATAAAATATTTAATACATAATTTTAAGGCTAATTTTCTACTTTCTTATTCAATTAAATTTGATATAGTTAACCTTTTAAGACCTAGGTTATTGAAAACTACCTGTCTGCTTATTTTTTCATTTTCACTTCTTGGTACATCGGAGTGTCATACTGATTGTCAAAGAGTTTACTTTCTAAAAATTTTTTATTCATTTTCTCAGTAAATTTGAAATTTGAGAAAAATGAGAATTGTCTTGAAAGATTTTTCTTTAAATTTATAAAATGGTTCTTTTTCGTTATTCTTCTTGTAATTAGCGTTTCCTTTTTTTTGCATTTTGGTAGAATTTTTATATGTAGTATGATTATTCTGAACAGAATAACGTTTATATTATTACAAGATAAAATATATCAAAAAAAAACTACTTTTTAAAATTATAAAAGTTTGCATAAATATTAATCTACCTTCTCCCCTCAACATTTTTGCTATGCTATCGTTGAAAATTTAACTATTATTAGTAACCCTAATTTTTACTAATTTATTGTCTAGGCCTTGTATATCTTTAATATAATTTCTTATTTTGGGTTTTGTTATAATGTTATAACCAAAGCACGTTTTTTTATACTGAAAAATTAACTAAATAAGCATGTTTATTTTTTAACCGGTCGCATGTTGTTGCATGTAAACTGACTAAGTTGGCTTATGTTTGGATGCAGTGGCATGCCAAGAGGTGAGTGGTCTGCTCCCTAGGGATCAAGTGTAGAATCTGACTCCAAAAAATTCAAGTGAAGAATCTTTCTCCAGAAAATTATCTTCAGCTAGTGTTTTTTTTATCTAATTTTAAAACCATCATAAATTAGATTTTATAGTTAGTGTTAGTAAAACAGGTAGAGCAGGGATGGACCGAGAGGGGGGGATATGGGGATGCATACCTCCCCCCCCCCCCCCCCCCCACCAGCAATCTATTCAAGAAAAATTAAGGTTGGAGTCCACCCTAAAATAGAAATCAAAATTGATGAAGTCATTGATCGATTTTCAAAGCAAAAAGAAAAGACTTTGTAATATAATTTTAATCATTTATTTTACATACGTTTTCAAATTTCTTCCCTAATAAAATGTGTAAAATATTTTGCTAATATTAGTATACCCCCCCCCCCCCCCCCCCCCACAAAAGATTTCTAGATCCCCCACTGAGGTAGAGTGATTTAATTTTAAAGTTAGTATTAACAAAATTTGATTTTAATTTTAGAGTTAGTATTAACAAAACCTGATTATATACATTACGTGTAAATGATTATAATTTCCAAGCTCCATAAATATATGACATATAGCCACTGACTTACTTTTAAATTTGATTTGGCCAAAAAAGAATTTTGCCTAATAGACGATGTTTTATATTTTTCACAATTTTATTATTACATTTCCATTGATATCTATCTTTTGTTGAAGTTCTTTTATTCCAATTCATTGGTAAAGTACAATAATCACAATTCATTTGGTTGAACAAAAGATTTTTTTGATTCAAAAAGTTTATAATTTGTATATTGTCTCTTTCATTAATTATTTCTTTCAACAGAAAGTTTATGTAAAAATTATTATTCATATCAATTTTATGTTTCATTTTAAACCACTTGTGTATATGAAAAGAGCAGAAAAAAAACTTTGTTCGAATTTTAAAATCAAAATCTATCAGGATCAAATAATGCCTTGAAATCGTCTGCTTAAATTTTATTAAACAAATTTGGAAAAACTCGAATTTTGAAATAAATTTAACTTTTCGAGGGAAATTTCGGAAATCACGATCAAGTGTAGAATCTGACTCTCAAAACTTTATGGAGTCAGATTCTACACCTGATCCGAATTTATTTGTATTAATATATCATCAATAAAAATTTAATCAAGATATTTAAGACTTAAATAGTAATGTAAATGGTTTGCTACACTTTTTATTTTAATTTTGCATACCTGTATTATTAATTTTGGGCGTTTTGAAATGGTGAATGACAGCAAAATTAGCATCCTCCTGGGCGGCATTAAAGATAGGTAGCCCGCTGTATCAATGGCGTATGAAACAACCTTGGACCTAAGATTATTTTTATTTTGTCTTGATTCATCATAAAGTAGACGTCTAAATTTAATCACGCATTACTTTCGTTTTCTATTTATTTTTCAAACCATATCGATTTTTATTAGAATTTTGTTGAATTGAAGTTTGTTCTTTTGTTAATAAACGCCCCAGTACATTTAATTTTCACTTTTCACGTGTTTTAAACCAGGGTCCTTAGTGAAATAAAGTTCAATGAATTCTAAGTATGGTAAATTATTACATGTGTTGTGTAGAGTCGTTACTCAGTAGACAATTTTTGACAATGCTTTTAAACATTAAGTTAATGTGGAATTTGATGATTTTTTACTTTCTATAGCTCATATTTTTTCTTTTCCCTTCCATTTCCCAAATAAAACATATTTTTCTGCGTTTACTTCTGAAATAAATCGGCTAGATAGTTTTAAGTTCTAGTTTAAGTGTCAACCTAGAAATTAATATGCAATGAAATTGTTATATACTTTTTAACTTTTTTAGAATATCTTCAAATTTCTCAATTTTTTTTTCTATATTAAAAATAGCAAGTATGGGATTATATTTAAATTAAAACGCCTGCATATCCTGGAGGAGGGGGCAAAAAAGCTTTCCGCCTCCCTCCAGTAACAAATTTGAATCCTCTTAATTCGATATCTTTTTTCAGTTATTTAAGACTTGTTTCGCTTGTGATTTGATTTTCGATATTTCTTTTCTTGTTTTATTGCGAAGACCTATTTGAAATCTATTTCTTATATTAATTTCTGGTTCATTTGATTCCAATTTTGTTTTCTATAATTTAAAACCTTAAAATTTTATCTCTATTGACTGCAGTAACTGAACGCTAAATTAATTCTATTATGCTTTGATTATATTTTCCGAATATGCCAGAGCATTCAAACAATCAAACCGTTTATCACAACATTTCAAATTAATAGTACTTTTATTCAGAGAAATTTATTTTCCTTTATTTTTTATCAATATTTCCTCGAATAGTTGGCAATGATTTTACACTTTCCCTCAAATTTATGTTAAATGAACTTATACGTATTTAAATTATTTAAATTTTATACATTAATGTTATTGGAGATGTATCGGATATCCGCATATGCGAATCATCCGCAAAAAATTTTACATCCTCATCCGCGGATTTTTTTTTCATGTTAACATCCGCATTCGCAATTTAAAATCTTTACATTATAGCTACTTTTCTAATTTTTACATTATAGCTACTTTTCTCGATCCTAGATTCAAAAGTAAATTGTTAACCAATTTTGAAACAACAAATAAAGTAAAAACTTGAATTTATATGATGGGGATACGATTGATAATAGTAGCATAGAAGTAAAAAAATGAAGAAAAGTGCTAATGAAGTTAATACCTCTTTGAATGAAGCTATGGACTATATTCTAAACTCTAGTAGTGGCGAAGAAAACGAGAAAGAAAATGAATATAACGAAGATTTTAATTAAGAAATAGCGAAGTATCAAAAAGAAAAGAGAATTGATTCATATAATTGCTTAGATTGGTGGAAAACTAAAAAAGAAGAATTTCCATTTTTATCAAAAATTGCATGTCCTTCTGGCACTGTTCAAACCGAGCAGTTATTTAGCAGAGCCGGAAATATTTATACTGACAGAAGAAAGAGATTACTAGTGGAAAAAGTAGAAAATTTTTATTTCCTAAAAAAATTTTACAGGTAATTAATTATGATTATTTTAAATAAAATTTTCTAATTATTCTGATTTAGATTTTTTAACATTGGTAAAAACAGTTAAAAAGGGATTAAAATAGTAAGATATTGTAAAATATAAAACATAATTTTTTAAAAATATTTTATATCCGCGGATGTAAAAAAATTCACATCCGATACATCTCTAGATATTATGTCTGTTGACATATTGATGCTAATGATAAATATTGATCATGGTTGTGGAGTAGCACCTTTTGAGAAGGACTCCGGTTTCATAAATACAGTAGAGTACAGATGTTTTCGGCCACAGCTAATATAGTTTTTCTTTACACTCTTTTGATAATTGAAATTTATTCGAATTCATTCTTAATTCCAAAAAAACAAATACCCTATTGATAAGCAGAAGTCTTAAATCATCATAGAGATGGTGCAGAAAAAGTTACTCAACCAATGTAAGATGCACAATGATTTTCGAATCACATTTTAGCATCTTATATAGAGTTTAGAGTTTCAAAAGAAACATTTTTTAGTTATGAAATAAAGTTGATCTAAGATGCTATGAAAATACACAAAGTAAAATATTGTAAAAAGTATATATTAAATGTAAATTCATCTTTATATTCCATATTTAAAAATCTCTGATATAATCTGACGAGTTTGCTATGGCCAATGTTATGATGTAGAGACGAGCATGTGATTAAGTGCCATCCTAGATTAACTGCAGGGCGATGAATAGTCCATATCTAGCTAGCTTGGCTGTTGCTGAATAAGTTGGAAGTCTGGTTTCCACTGCTGTACATGGTGCTCTCATGGAGATGATTTCATTTTCTCAATAGCTGTGCTGATATTTGCGTAATATCATGCCGTCATAATTGCTTCATTTACTGCTCACTTTCAATTCCGTCTGTCATAAACACAGGTGTCATAGCATTTCTTTTGTTGAAGACAGTATTGGTGTCGAGGTGTCAATGTCAAAATAACGGGAAGAAAGCATTGGAAAAATTAGTTATAATGAAAATTATATTGGATTGGGGTTGTCGGATAATAGAGTGTCCGATAAACGAGGTAAGAATGAGTATTCTAATGCAAGCTTTTTTATAGGGTCTTCAGAAGACAGCCATTTTTGACTTTGGAACACCTATCATTGGACTGGCTCAACCAATACTTTTGTTTCCTAACGGTCTACAAAAGACCTTCACTTGATTAGAGTATAGCATATCTGGCGATAAGGCTTTTGTTACGCATGCATTTGTTTTATTACTAGAGCATGCAAATATGAAAAGGCATTTGTGACCATTGATTTCATTAACTGGTGAAAAGCAATAAGAAGGGATAAGTGTTTTATTATATGCGATAAAGAGTGATCACTGTCTCCCATGTCCTAATGGGATAATTTCAAGCAAATAAAACCAGACGCATCTTGTTATAACTCTGTTCGCCAGTCTATTTTCGTCAAAAAGCGTAATTATTTGAAAATTTTCTATAAAATGTGAGATGTACTATCTAACTGTGGTAAATTTAGTTAATTTATCAAGCTCATGCTAGCTATAAATCTTACTTTAGAAAAATGCATGATGATTTTGTGAAAAGCTATAAATTTCCAAGTTTTGTCTTCCCAATCATGTGAAGAATTTTTTGGAGTTCTGGCCCAAAGCTTTATACTAATAGAATCGGGAATGCACTTAAGATGAGTGTAAAACAATAGAGCATGTGAATAATTATCAATTTGTTGTCAGTATGTTAAGGAATTTGTTGTATGTGAGCAATCTTTTTCTCTTCTTGATCCAGAAAGAAATGACGCAATCACAATTACAACATAGTAATTCCAATCGATAAAATTTCTGCAATCATCCACAATTATGGTGGGATTGGGAACTAACGGTGAAAATGTAAAGTCGGCTAATAATAAAAGTGGTGTATTCATTGGACGAAAATTCTTTCATAAAATTTAAATATTAAAAAAATCCGCACTTTCCCAAATTTTAAGGATGCACGCGGAAAATATTTCTTTAAAATTCTGACAAATGGCCCCTCTTCTTATAAAACTCAAAAAAAGTTTTGATGTATAAGGTGTTATTTTTATAGTCTTGGAATTTGTATTTTTAAGCTTTCTTTTAGTATATGAACTTTATATCTTTCTTTCAACTTTTTTTGTATAGAAGGGAAACATTTAATCGTGATTATTTTATGTTGATTTCTGGCTAAAACTTTAGTTTCGTTTTTTAATGGATAATCCAGAAGATGATTTTATTTCATCTGATAAGAGCATAAATGAAACCATAGTAAGGTTGTTGAATGAAACGCAACTGTCATCAAGTGACAAAGAAAAACTTGTTAATTTGAATCAAATTGACAAACTGATATTTGACAAAGAACCAGCCTTGCTTGATAATTTTGTTTCTGAGGTTTTAGCCTTTTGCCATGAAAGATCCTCGGAAATAAGGATCTTTGTGCTAAATTTCATTTCAAATGCTGTTCGAAAAGACAATGAGATATTATCTAAAGTAAGTGAAGTAATATGCATATCGTTGAATGATGAAAATTACTGCGTTAAAAAGAAATGCATCCAAGTTTTGACAAATATCTATCCCATTATTTTCACGGTGCTTTCACAACTCAAAAAGTCAAATAACGACACACTTAAACAACTCTGCTTCTTCACTGTCAACTTGAAAAAAACGATTCTAGATTATTTACAAAATTCCGACAATGATGGGGTTCGCACTCAAGTCATCAAATTTATCGAGTGTGCTATTCTGACTCAAAGTTTTACCTCCTACGATTCCGAAGAGTGCAAAAATGAGAGCTTTTGTTTGGATAATCTTTCTAAAAATCACCCCTTCCTTAAGTGCTACGAGTTGCAAGAAGAGAGTAGGGAGTTACTTTCTTGTCTGTTCACGTATACTACGTCTCTTTGTGTTTCTAGCTCCAATCTAAACACTCTTCTCGGAAGTCTCACTGACATAGCAAAAAAACGACCTTACCACCTGGGAAAGGTTGTTACGACTTTCGAGGCTCTTCATGCAAATCTTCCCCCGACGCTGACGAAGTCGCACGTTATCACCGTTAGAAAAGGCTTGAAAGCTAAACTTATATCTCTCGTGAAGCATCCCTCCAGCTCACAATATCACACTCAGATCACAACTCTACTGATAGATCTTGGCGCAAGTTATAGTGAAGTTAACAAGTGTATTCAAATGTCCAAAAAGCTTCTACTAGAACATAAAAAGAGGAAATACAGTTGCATCGATTTTTATGAGCAGTACACAATCGCTAAGCGTAGTGCTGCATGTTCCATGGAAAATGACAAAATTCAGAAGACGAAGCAACCTTCCCTCCAGAAAAATATGCCGTTTATAGAAGAGGAGCTCTCGCCAATCCACGTCTGCTTCAACGACCTAATTCCACGTTTGATCATTCCCAACGTTACAGATTTGGTATTAGTTTCAATGATGTTTCTACCCGAAAAAATGCCATCAAACTTTGTGTCAACCTATACTCCCATTGCAGCAGCTGGGACAGAACCTCAAATCAAACATCTCGCCACACTTATTGCTTCTCAGCTTGTTTCTGCCAAACTAGTTAAAGATAGGGATCAGCTTGCTAAGATAAAATATGAAGATGCCAAGGCCAACGAAAACATCCTAGACATAAAGGATGAAAAATCGGTGTACAATAAAGAGGCTGAGAAGATTGCACAAAAGTCTATTGAGACGATTGTTGGCTTCAACTTCAACTCTCAACCCAATGACTTTGATAAGAAAGTTCAGGTGAAACTTCAAAACCAATTCCTTTTGCCGCTCCAAGAAACAAAATGGATGCCGAAAGGAACTTTTTCTAAACAGCCTTACAAATTTGAAAAATTAAGTAAAGTTTTTTCTTCAAATGAAATTGAGTCTCTATGTCAGAGTACTATTTCGCGTATCATTGATGTGGATATCATCAGCAAATCAACAAAGTTTGTTAAATCACGAAATTACCTTTTGTCCTATTTTGCGACGGTGCCGTTCGGTTGTCAAAGTCTCAAAGATACTATTCTAGACTATGTTCTAGAAGATTTTAAGAATAATATAGATTTATCCATTTCAATGCTGTTTCAGCAATATGTAACAATGATGAAATCAACTGATCAAAGTAAACATAATAGGGAGTACAATAACCTACTTATTCGCATCTTACAAGCCATTATTGACAAGCAAATGGAGTATTTGTTATTTAAACTTCTCTCTCAAGCTCCACTTTTGACGGAGAGTGTATTTGCAATGTTGAAGTCCTGGATAAGCCCAAAAATCCATGTTGGATTATCACTTCTAAAGGAAATGTGTGTTTTCAGACCGAAGTATAGTGCCGATTTTCTTAAAGTCGTTCTGGAGTTGAGTTTACATCCTAAAAAAAACATCCAAACGCTTGCCCTAGAAGCCATATTCGATTTGTATCCTAATAAAAAGTTCAAATCCAATATAGAAAAGTTTGCTTTGAAATACGTTGACTACTTAACTTTGCCAAAAATACCGGAAGAGCTCGCTACTCTCTGGGCTTATGAAAATTTCAATGAGTGGAATGATGTTTTTGTGCGCTCTTGTTTACAGTTATTTCTCATTCTGCTTCCTTTAAATCAAAAAATGATTTTGCATTTGCCTTACGTCTACGTAAAAGCGAGCGATGAAGTTAAACGAGCGATTTTGCGTCTCATTGAAAAGCCCATTCAGATAATGGGCTTTGATTCTCCCTCTCTTTATGAGATGTGTAGAAGTATGGTGAAAGGATCAGAAACCCTGATAACGCGTGTCGTCCACATTCTCACATCTTCGTCCCCTTCAAATATCGTTCCAGAACAAATATTGTCACTTGTTCGCGATCTTTATTCTAGCAAGAATTCCGATATTCGAATGCTGATTTCTGTCTTTCATGCTTTAACCAAAGAAGAGGTTGTCAACGCATTGCCATATATAGTTGTTCTTTCTCCCACCATCATCAAAGGGGCATTCTCTAAATTGTATTATCCAACATCTCAAGTGTCTCCTGCAACTTTGTTGATTCAACTGCATATGCTTTCTCCTGAAGACGTGGATATGCGGGGTGTGATTCGGTCAACTGGCATTTGCCTGTCAAACAAGGATGTGTACACAGAAGAAGTGCTCAAAGAAGTCATAAACACTCTTCTCCAAAAGCATCCTCTTCCCGTTCTCTTCATGCGTACGGTGATGCAAGCGTTGGTGCAGTACCCCACTATGTCGCCATTCGTGCTTCAAATTCTCCAAAAACTTGTTCACAAGGAGATTTGGACCCAGCCCAAAGTCTGGCTCGGCTTCATCAAGTGTTGTGAGCGAACAAAACCTGCTTCCTTTAATATTTTGCTTTCTCTGCCCTGCGTACAACTGCATCAGTGCTTCTCTATTTGTAAGGATTTGCGAGAATCTATCATGAATCATGTGGACTTATTGCCTAAACATCAGCGAATCAAAATACACAAAAATATTCTAGAAATTATTTACGCCAGTGAAAAGAAAGAACAAGTATTGAAAGATATGATGAGTATAGAAGAAGAAGGAGTCCCATCTTCAAAGAAGAAAAAGTATTCTACTTCTTCTCCCAGTGAAGACAAGAATCAGGATATAGACACCAAAAGTACCGATTTTGACGCCATCTTTGCTAACGACACTGATGCTGATCTTACTGATTTTGGTGGTAGTCCTACTTATAATTAACAATTATTTACAATAAACTTTTTCTTATACTTTACCATTTTCCTTCAATTGTATAGCATTGCGCGTAATTACCGCCATGAACGCGCTAAAGTAGGCATGCTCTTTTATTACCATGTGCAAATAGTATACAGGGAAGCTTACCCGAACTTGGAGTATGAATTTTCGCGTATTCCTACAACTGACGTGTCCAACTAAGAAAGAATTTTCACTTATGCCAATACGCCCTTATCCGAACAACTTCTTTGTCTCCGAACGTGTTTGGATACTTGAAGTTCTACTTTATATACCAAATTGCCGGTCTAGTAATTAATGATTTCATTGCCAGTTAGAGTGATCAAAGATGCCAAATTGAACTTAAAAAGTGACAATGAATTAGCGGCGTTTTCCAAAGCATAACGCAAACACATATATGAACCTAAAAATTGAAATATTAGAAGCTCATTTAAAAACTTCGTATGAACTGTTTCTCCTTTTACTATAAAATTCGTTTACCTTTTGAATTATATAAGTGGAATTTCTCTTGTAAGCTATGAGGTATTGTGGGGATTTGGATTTTCTTACGCTATCTTTCCATTTCACCACGCCAACCAACAATCGTTTCAATGTACAGACGTGCAGTCACTGCAATGTTGTGTATTTTTAAGCCATAGAAAAATTCATTTCTTGATATAAACCTTTGAATACAATGTAAAATAAGGTTCAAACCTTTGTTTTATTCAGACTTCAAACCCTCAGTCTGGTTTATGAAAATGAGCAATTATAGAGATTCATTCCACCATCACATATAGGTAAATGTGGACAACCGTAGGATTGTCCGCATTCTTATTATAAAACTCGTCAAATAAAATATTCGTTGCGCGTAACGCGCCTCCCTCACAGCTCGACTTTCGATTCGGTCCCATCAATACCTCCCATGCTATCTATCTTGTCTTTAAAAATATTATTCCTTCTAAGCACTCAAAACTGCGCTTTTTAATTTTCTAAGCTTGAATTCGTATTGCACAGAACTCAGCTGCTCTCGAGCTATGAGTATAGAATGTTTGTTTCTAGATTAGAAATCAATACCTTGTAGTGTCAAAGCTATGTTCTAACTGTCAATCAAAATCAAAAATTAAAATTTTCACACTATCTGTAGTTAACCTTATAACTTATGGCCCATGCATGGGCAACCTACGGTCCGCGGGCCAAACCGGCCTGTGAAGTCTTTTCATCCGGCCCCCAGAGAACTTTGATTAAAATCGCTTTCCCCAAAATCATAGATTTTCAATAAAAAAATGTCACTATTTTGGAGTACTTATAACTGTGAGCAGCTGTTTATAAAAATGAAAAACAAAATCAAGACTGATGGATAAATCATCTCGAAAATATCCGAAGAGTAGCCGCCTCCAGCATTTCACCAAATATTGAGAAACTTGTGAAGAAATACCAAGCTCAAATTTCGCATTAGAATAAGGTTTTGTTACCATTTTTCTCATTTGCCATTATAAAATTAATACACAGGCCGTTTCAATATATAGTTTTAATAAGTAATCTTGTTTTCATAACCTTTCTATATAAAGCAGACCATATACAGATTGATAAATTAAAAAAAATCAGTAGTATAATAAGTGTATATATGTTTAGTATATATGAAAGTATAAGCGCGTATGCGTACATATTTTGTAAATCTATCATTAGTGCTCCTGGCCCTTACCAGTTTTTGGAAACATAATATGGCCCACATTTGGGCAAAGGTTGCCCATTCATGACTACCTTGAAAATTTATAACTATATACACTTTTCAACGCATAACACTTTATATATTTAATTTTTTCAATAATCATGGCTACTTTTTGGAAAATCTAAATCAAAATTTTGATTGATGAGGTATATATGTAATTAAATATTCTTTCAAATTTTACATAAAATATATGTTTTTATACTTAATCGGCCATTCTGGTTTCATTTCTGGACTCATTTTTTACATTTAGGATTTGAAAATACCTATAAGTGATAATCAAATTTGCAGTCTACTTCTAAAAATTGTATCCAAAAAGATTCATTTAAATTTTACATGAAATATCTATTTTTATACCAAATCGATCATGCTGGTTTCATTTATGGGCTCATTTTTCGCTATAAGTTTTAATATATCTGTCAATGTCAAACAAATTTGCGGTTTACGTCTAAAAACTATCTCCAAAAATATTCTCTCTAATTTTACATGTATATGTTTTCATACCAAATTAACCATGCTAGTTTTATTTTTGAGGGGGGGGGGTGGTTTAAAGTGCCCCCCCCCCCCCCCATATTTTTCTTAGATATTAATACGTTTTATAAATATTTTTAATGTTACATTATATATTTCAACTATGCTGAATTCAGTTATGATGTCCATTTTTTTTAAATCAAACATGTCAAAAAATTGATTTTCTCAAAAGGAAACATTTTATCCAAATAATTATGTAAAGTTTTTTTGCACATATATACCCATTATCAAGTACGCGGTGTTTACTGGTGATATTCCTTTTTTTTTTATGAAAATCAGTCAAACCTGACAAAAAATAATTTAAATATGACAGTCCATGTCAAAATTAAAATTTTTATTCTTATAAAAAGTTTTTTATACATATTTACTCATTTTTAAGTATGTAGAATTTAAATGGTGCTGTTCATTTCTTATGAAATCAATAAAACCTATCAAAAAATGTATTCAATTTGTCAATCAATTTCAAATGTATAAACTTCAAAATAAATTTTACTTGCAGTATTTCTCTGGTAATTATTTTCTTAATTTATTTAATAAACCAACTTTGGGTGTTTAATTCACTCAAAATATTTCATTTGTCAGTAAAATAAGTATCTCGGTAGGACCTCCATCTTTTTGGCTACACATTCGTTATCGGCTCGTAGTCTCTACATCAGTGTTTTTCAACCTTTTTCGTGTGCGAAACCCTAAAAGCAAAATGAAAATCTCGGAAAATCTAGTTTTAAATTTTGGATAAAAAATAAAATAGATACATAATAATATACAAAACAAGTATAATTGTGTATATATTAGTACATTGTACAACATTATTAATTAAATCATTTTGTTAGCAATAAAGAAAAAGTTCAAATTTAATTTTTTTATTGGAGCATCAAAGATGAAAAACTCCATGAGAAATCTGAGTCTGATGACTACGACATAGTTCTTTGATCTTTGGTCTGGTTTTTGACAAACAAACACGAATTTCATTTTCAACTAACAATAGTTGTGCACGCTTTTTGTTTTTAATAGTTGTAAGAGCTGAAAATGCAAATTAACATAAATATGAAGTCCAAAATTGCAGAATAATAATAATGGCTTTTTTGGCAATTGCAGGGTCTCTTTCTACTAACTGCCAAAATTGATCAAGAGTGAGCTAAAATACTTGCAAGCTCTTCCTCTTCTTTTCATTTCATACAATATATAAATGTTGATCCTTGATTCAAAAAAATTTAAATCCAAATAAAAACTAAAAAAAAATAGCTAATAAAAAAACAAAAACAATATGAATAGCTTGAATTACAGGCACTAAAAAAACTTTTATATCATAATGAATGGAAGTATATCGTGATAGCAAACGGGATTTATTTTTGGTATTTTATATATCAGATCTATCATAAAAAAACAGAAGATGAAGAACCAAACTTCGAAATCGCGGAACCCTCAGACTATTTTCGCGGAACCCTTAGGAACCCCGGTTGAAAACCACTACTCTACATCATATCTTCTATACTTTACAGTATGTAATTTTGCTATTCATTCTATTATGATCCCTTCTTGGTTGCTCTTTTTTCAATAGAAATAATCAGATATTTTTTAATGAAATTTTCTTCTACAATTTTGCCCGAAATGAGCATATTTTCTAAAACTGTATTGGTTCAGTTTCACGATAATCCTATCAATAAATGCAAAGTATTGTTGCTTAAAATCTTGTTCCGGGTTGATTGAGTTAAATGGTGCAGCGGCTCCTGTAAAGCCTTTTGGTGGTTTTTTCCCTTGGGACACTTATTGGATCTAAGCCTAGCTCATTGTTCTTTGTTATGAAATTCTTCATCTGTTCGCCAGGCAATCCTTTGTTCTGTTGTCATTTTGACTGCTTCCAGCATACCTGTATGCATTAAAAGAAAAATTTTGTGTAAACATAGAAAATGATATACCCATTTTGATTAAGGTTTAATCTAACAAAAATAATATTAAAGTATAAGGACAGCTTACCTGACCCAACAGCAGAACGAGATTGACAAGATCGAGTTAGCTGTTCAAGTGCAGCAATTGGCTTAATCACCATCTCTAAGCTAAGATAAGTCTTTCCTTTTTCAAAGCAAGCAATAATACCTTTTGCCTTTACCGTTGTTTCAAACATGCCTGATGAAGCTATTTCTCCCAAACTTTCGAGAATAGTTTCATAGTTATCTATCCTTGAAAAGAGCCTAAATGAGTCAAGATACATACGATGCGCAATGGAATTTAATGCAAGAGGTTGTTACTCTTTTGTAACAATTTTTATTGAATTTTTTTTCCATTTTTTTTTCGGAGACCGAAAAAAAAGATGGGAGATGCTGTTAAAGAAGACATGAAGAAAAGGAACCTGAAGATTGAAGATGCTGAAATGAAAGGAAGATGGAGACGTCGCTGCACATTCAAGGTCGACCTTGGCTCGCCAGGACAAAGACCTGCTCATTAGAGCGAATGGATGATGATGATGATGATGATGATGATGTTGTTACTCTTTTACTTTGGCTTGACATTCTTTATATTGGCCCAACATGTTGGCTGCTCCATCATACGTTTAAGCTCTCAAATTAGCAATTGAAAGCGCCAGGCGAGTCATAACATCAAAAATGATCTTAAAAATTATTTCATCCGATGTACATGGTAGCTCATATCGTCCTATAAATTCTTCAAAAATATCAAGATTTTCGTCGACATAGCGAAAGCAAATGACTTCTTGCTCCACCCCAGTATAATGTCTTGTGTTCTGCAACGATGATGCCAAACGGCCTTTTTTGCAGTTTCCGCAGTAATTTTTCTTACGATCTCTTTACTGAACATTGTATCATTTCTTCTTGGATCTGTGGAGATGTAAAGTTAATTGATCTTTTGAGGTATCTGTTTAGTTCATCATTATTATCATCGCGTAAAAGGTTTAACAGATGGTGGAAGTCTCCTTCCTCAATTATGTGGCTTCGAATTGTCAGACCTTGGCGTAAAAGAGAACGCAAGAAAATTTTAAAAAAGCATTTTGAGCTGCATCTGTTGACGTCGATTGACGCCCATTCTGACCTCAATCTTATCTTGAGGTTTTAGAGAAACTGTTGCCATTGCAAATGTGTGACTTTCTGAAGGCTGGTGGCTTTCGAATTTAGATAATGCTTTAGCCAATTGAAACAAAAGCTGGCTCTTTATTTTTGGTTATTTTTAAGACGCAGCGTTTTTCTGCTTGTGCACAGTAGAAACAAAGCAAACGTTTTAAAGAAAGGTCGAAATGAATCCACTAGTAATCTTGATACGATTTAACTTGTAAGAATTTTTTAGCATTTCAGTCTGTCTCTTTACACTCTCCTCGCAGAGCGGATAAATTTAACCCAGCACTATTAAGGTTAAAAATAGATTAGATGTAAGGAGGTAGCAGTTGATCGGTTAAAAAGATTTCAACTCCTCCAACTGTAATTTCCAAATACGTTATAAGAATATGGTAAAAAAAATTATTTCTAATTTAGCTTATTGCTGACGCAAATGAACTAAAGTTAATGGACTGCAGTTCCTTCTTTTAGAAATTTTATTATATTTGTATCGACCTCTCATTATTATTATATAGCTGGCGCAAATGAATTGGCTGCATTTCCTTCTTCCTTCTCCATACTCTTTTTTCTCTCTCCTTTGAGGAGTGTTTTTGTGTGGAACAAAAGCCAGCCTATAGAAACTTAGAGAAGCCACTTAGGGGAACTATTTTTCCTTAATTTGTCATGAAGAAAGTTTTCAATTATTAAACAACACTATGAAACTATTTAAGCGCCTAAAAATTTCATTTAACATGAGAGTTTTCCTTTGTGAATGATGAAGCGACAGATATGAAGCAACATTTGATATACTCTAATAATAATTTGTACAAGTGTATCCTATGAAGAACATTAGCACTTGATCATATATTTTGGAACACATAATAAAATGGATAACCTAGATCAATTTTGATTTGCTAAAGCTCATTGAAGTAACCAAAGACGAACGTTTGAAGACGAGAAGTTTGTTGCATTGCTCCACGAACACATCGGTATTGATCATAAAGTAGTCAACTTCATTGCATTACGTGCAAATTCACCGAATTTCAAGGACATCTTGAAGAAATATGAATTTCCAAGCGGAAAGTTTAAAAACATCTTTAATTACGAAATTTCTTGTCATCAACAAATGTTTAACCTGATGTGGATAAGTTTAACAAATTGCATTAAATTTGCCATTTCTGACTGCATTTCGTTTGGCAATAAAAATTAATGTTAGTTAAATTATATTTAATTCCTTTTTTCTTTTTAACCTTCAGATCAAGGCCGCTTTTTAGATAGAGTTGTGATATGGATTAAAGAAAGTTTATTTTCATTTAATTTAAAGCATTGTCCTCCTTTGAGACATTGCATAACTGCTGTTTGGTCTTCTTTCTCTCTAAAACGTTGTCTACCACTCGTATGATCGTAACACTTCTCAAATAATACATATAACATTACTTTAGCATATTTTTTTTAATATTCCTTGGTAATCTTGACGCATTGATTTTTTAGAAACTGTTATTTGTCGAAGCAATTCTTTCAAAGCCACTGCTAAAAATTCATTCCATTCTCTCTCGGCATTCAAGAGATCCAAAAAATTTCAAGCTTGAATGAATGCAATAAATGAAAGAAAAGATCTGGACGATGAAGAAAATAAAATGAAGGTAAAGAAGTTATTTTGCCTCACTGAAACTGAATTCTTTATTTTTTATCAGGTTTTGGTTGCTAATTTAACGGAAGCACAACTGAATCAGTATGAAGTTTATAGGAGATCTGCATTTCCCAAATCAGCTGTTCGTCGATTGATGCAATCAATTGCGGGGAAAGCAATTTCGCATAACGTAGTCATCTCTATGTCCGGGATAGCAAAGGTTTTCGTTGGGGATATCGTGGAAAGAGCTCTTGATGTTAAAGAAAGGATGGGAGAGAGTGGACCTTTAAAGCCGAAGCACATAAGAGAAGCCGTTATACAGCTTAATATGACTCAGATTAAAAAAGAAAGTATATTCAATTGCTAGCCCATATTGTAAGGATGATTCAAATTGCGATGTCCTTTGTTCCTGGAATGTGTAAAATTTGATAGAGAATTAGTTTTCATCAACCTGCTACTCTATTTCAAAATTCAATAAAAAGACTTTATTCAAATTCATCTGATTCTATTTTATTATCCAATCAAATGAAGCCAACGATTGTCTTTACTTACACATTATATCAATCATATTCGTCAACAATTCTGGGTTGAGGTTTATTTTCAATTTGGATTTATTGTTTTCTCAAATCCGATGCTCTTTAGGTCGACAATTAGTCTGTGCCAGCATGAAATACTCGAGATCTATTTTTATTTTATATAAGCATTTACTGAGTCATTTCTTTTTTAGTTTTCATTGGTCTAGTTTTGCTTTTATATTCACTTTCATTTTGTTATTCGGCGTACAAAAGCATAATCAAAAATTAGATAAAAATAAAAAAACAATAAAAAGGCATTTTACTTGCCAAGAAGAGACTTTAACACAATTTACAATCAAATCAAACTTTTTTGGTAACAAAATTCAATATATTAGGATGTAGTATAATTGATATTCTGTAGAGTAAAAAATAATGTAAAAAATTGAAATTAATATTAATATGCAGTAAAAATACAATATGAGTTTCTTGAGGTAGTAAGAGAGCGAGATGTATTGAAAGATCATGGATTAGTATTAATTTAATGGGAAAATAAAAAATTTTGAATCAGAAAAGGAAGTGATAGATCTTATTGATTCGGTAAGCTTATTGAAAGTAATTGAAGAAAATGAAGCATATCTTTTCTTGAAGGTGAAATTTTTAGTACGTATAGCTGCAATATTATAAAATTTTTATCTTCAGAGATTTGTTGGGATTAAGTAATTGAGATCTTTAAAACTTTGATTAGGGATTTATATTCGAGAAATTGACCCCTGGGATGTTGTTGTTGGCCTTCACTGGCAGATATCTCGTTATCACCATACCAGTGGCCACCAAACCGCTTTGGTTGGGATCAGAAGATGTGTGTGTGTATAACATCGTCTTTCCGAATGAGGTAAAACAAATTTTATATCTAGCAAAATATCAACAGAAATTTGAACCTTGCCTCTTTATTCATTAGTATGTGGAATAGAAACCACCGTAGTATACAGGTTAGAGATGACAAACAAGTTGTCTACTCTCGTTCAACCTTATATAGGTTAGAAGAATATTTCATTACATAATAGATAAGATGGTATTGGTTTAGAAAATGGCAGAATAATAAAAGAAAAGGTTTATATGGAAAAAGAAGCCAGGAAACATGCTAGAAATGAGAGATGGAAAGATCTTATAAGAGAGATTGAAAGTCAGAAAGATGAAAAAAAAATTTTTAATTGCTAAACAGAGAAAGTATGATAGGAAATGAAGAATTAAGAGCTAAAAATGAAGATGGTTCAGTAGCAAAGAACGCAGATGAGGTGATCAAAAGATGGAAAACATATTTTGAAAAATTTTTGAATGTTGAAAATGAATGTAGTTTTAAAGATGAAGGTTGTATGGTAGAAGGACTATAGAGAGTTTTCAGATAGAAGAAATTAGAAATGCAATTGGACGAACTAAAATTGGTTTAAGGCTTGGGTGGAAATGTTGGAGACAAATGGCTTGAAAGTAAATAAAAATAAAACAAAAGTAATGATTTCACGAAAAAGTAATGTTTGTAAAGATAAAATTTGTGGAAAATGGCCATGCGTTGTGTGCGGTAAGAGAGTTGCTTCAACTTCAATATATTGTAAAGAATGTAATAAATGAGTTCTCAGAAGATGTAGTAATATTGCGAAAAAAATATTGGTTGAAACTAGCTTCAGAAAGGGGTTTCAGTGAGGAAAGAAAAAACATTTTTGAAATCGAAAATAACAGATTTGAAATTGTGAAAATTTTGTTTACCTTGGAGATACTGTTAAAGAGGATGGAACGTAATATTACAGCAAGTAGAAGAATAAGAAGCGTTTGGATCAAATTCAATGAGCTGTGTGGAATCTTATAAGCAAATGATATACCAGAAAAGTTAAAAAGAAGAATTTATAAAGCATGTGTTAGACCGATATTGTTGTTGCAAGTGAAACCTGTGCTTTAAACAAATTTGATGAAAACAGACGAGTAAACTATAAAAATATAAAACTATTGAAATGATTATTTGTAGGAATCGACTAAAATGGAAGAGTCATTTGGAAAAGAAGAATGAAGAAGAATGGGTAAAGATGGTGATGTACCTTGATGTTGAAGGAAAAACTAAACATAGGAGCCCAAGCATCACATGAAATTATGTGGCTGAAAGAGATTTGAAGAAGTACAATATTAATATTGAAAAGGCTAAAGATGGAAAAAGGAATTGAAAAATAAAATATGATGAAAAATCAACCTATAATTCATATGTCAAGAGGAAGGAATTTTCCTTTGAAAAATAAATGGAAAGAAGATAATAGAGAAGAGTTTTCTAAAACACAGGAAAAATATTTCTTCAATGTGTGTGTGTGTGTGTGTGTGCGGGCGTGTGTTTGAGAACCGAAAACTAAAATTATTTTATAAAAATCTACAAACAAATTTAGGTTATTGTAGGAGAATGGTTTATAATGAAAAAAAGAATATAATTCATGCGGTTGATTATAGAGAAAAATGTATTAACACCTTTTTTGATCTTTTTCCCTTCTCATTTTTTTCTTCAGTGAACACATCCATAAGCGCAATCCAAAATCCTTCTTTTTGGAGGAATCAAAGTGTAACTGCTTTCACTGTGATTCAGATTTTCTATACCATACTGAAAACAATGAATACTTGTTATTGTGCTTATTTTGTGACATTTTATTACCTAGAAATAACATTTTAGTTGAGCAGTTTGGGGGATAATAATAAAATTCAGCATAAATGTATTTTAAATATTTTTTGAGGCTTTCAACTTTTTAAGCAGTAAACAATAATCCTCGCAAATAAAATGGCAAAAAAATGTGTGCCCCTATTTTTAATCGTATACATGAACTGACTTAATTTTTTCAAACTTGAAAGTATTTGTTTAAAATTGAAATCTCAATTAAAGAAACATGTATAGTTTAAAATATTATGCTTGGGGGGTTTTTTGAATCGAGAATAGAAATATTAGGTAGGTAGGTAGAGAGATTTCGAAGCACTTTCCGAAATTAATCGATATGCTTGTAGGACTATTTGACTGGAGTAAAGAATTAGTATAGAGGCAGTTTAAGAAAAAGCGCTTCTAGGGAATTAATTAATGTCTTTAACTTACAAAAAATGATTGGGTATGAAATGACATCAAGTAAAGAGGTTGGAGTAGGTAATTCGATTTTTTAAACTAGACGTTTTCGATGAGATGTTTTCCATTATATTTTTTCGATATATTTTCCTAATTTTTTTAACACTTATATACAACAAAAGATTGAAAAAAAATTGCTGAATTGATTGCGTTTCCTGACCTTTAATTAACCTTTTAATAGTTAAAAAGTTTAAAAGTTAAGCTGAGTCTTTTAATTCTCATTTTGCACTTCCTGAACCTGATGTTTCTTCCAATAGTTTTCTTACTTACTTAAGATCTACTGAATGTACGTTTAGTTTTTCAAAATTTTCAGCTGAAGATATTTTTAATGTTATTTTTGAACTCAAAAGTAATAATTCGAAGGACTTTTTTGGTATTTCAATCGATATTTTGAAATCTATCTTTCCTTTTATTTCCAGAGTTCTTCTAATAGGTTTTAACGCCTGCCTGGAATTTAACGTTTTTCCTGATATCTTCAAAATTTCTAAAATTGTACCTATTTTTAAAAAAGGTAATAGATTATTAGTGAATAACTATAGGCCAATATCTTTAATACCTTCTATTGGCAAAGTGTTTGAAAAGCTTCTATATAAACAGATATATAGTTATTTTTTCTCTAATAACCTTATAGATTCAAATCAATTTGGTTTTCGACATAGTCATTCCACCCAACTTTTGCATTCAGTTTTCCTCAATGATATTTATAGTTGTATCGATAATGGTACAAATGTTGCTGCGTTGTTTATTGATTTAACGAGAGCCTTTGACTCAATATCGCATTCAATACTCACTGAAAAATTAAAAATATATGGCTTTTCTTCTACTGCAATATCTCTAATTACCAGTTATTTTTCAAATAGATTTCAATGTACTTTTATTAATGATGCTTATTCAGGCTTGCTAAAAATTCTGTGTGGTGTTCCTCAAGGCTCTATCTTGGGTCCCCTTCTCTTTTTAATTTATATTAATGATATCTTCCGTATAAATTTGTTTACCAGCATGTATCTTTATGCTGATGATATTATCTCCATACTAGTTTCTCTAGATGATCCTAACTTAGGTAATAATATCTCTGCTTTATGTAAATGGTTTGAATATAACTGCTTTGAAATTAATCTCAACAAATGCAAAGCAATCTCTTTTTCTCAATCGCTTAATTACAACCTATCTAACATTGGTTTTGAGTTTGTAAATGAATATAATTTTCTTGGCATTTTAATTGATAGAAGACTTAATTGGAAAGCTCATTGTAAATACGTTTTAGCTAAGTTGAACTCTGTTACTGGCGTTATTCGCCAATATAAAACTCTCATTCCTATTGTTGTTGTTGTTGTTGTTTTATTTGACACAGCTTGTAAAATGCAAGGATTTCGAAAGCTGGCATGAGGCTTTTACAAATTTAAGATGATTAATCACAGTTTTTGTGAATTTGTTTTTTTAGCATTGGGAGCCTTGGGGATCGAACCCCTGACCTTCAACTGTTAAGCTGAGAGGTACACCCTAACAACCATGAGGCTCTCTCATTCCTATTAATACCAAATTGTTACTCTATAAAACGTTATTTTTGCCTCATTTATTGTACAGTGTTATTAATTGGGGCCATGCTGTTAATGATGCTTTTTATCTATCTCAAAAGAAAATTCTTAGAATAGTTTTTAACAAGCCTTACCTTTCTCATACTAACATGCTTTTTTTCCAAAATAATCTTTTGAAATTTAATGATTTGTATAAACTTCGTTTAGCAATTTTTCTTTTTCATGCTTTGAACGATAATCTACCTCCCTTATTTTCATCCTGGTTTCGATTTAATTCCGATAGAGAAAATTTTTTTTTGAGGAATAGTAACCATCTTTTCGTTCCGAGATACAATTTCCATAAATCGCATGGTTGTCTAAGATTCAGGGCTTGTAAGTTCTGGAATCACTTTCTTTGTATTCATTTTCAACAATTTACCCATATTCAGTCTTGTAAATATTTTCTTAGAAAGTTTTTTATTCAATATTATGATTATACATGTTCTAATGTGAACTGCTATGTTTGTCTAAACTTCCATCAACTTTAATTTAATTTTTTTTTTTTAGTAACGTGCGTGTCTTCCTTCTTATATTTGTCTTTTTTTCATTTATTTTTATTCTGTGCTAATTTAGGTTTATTCTTATCATTTTTTTTTTTACATGCTTAATTTCGATTCTTACTTTCACCTCTTTATATTGATTCATTATATTTTAATTAATGAGTGCTTGAGAATGATGTCTTTGTAACCTTTTTTATGTGTTTAATTTATTTTTTTTTCCGCTCCTTATTTTCCTCATATACGTTATATAACTTTACATCACACAGCGGCTTTAGCCTTCGGTGCAATTGTTATATAAATATTTATTTATTCCTAATGGTTGCTCTTTATTACAAACAATATTCATTCATCGCTAATATTTTTTTTTCCCGATTTCAAATAAATTCTTCTTCTTCTTCTTCTAACTCATTTTATTTTTTTACATTCCTTTTTCATTTTGTTATATTTTTATCTTTCATTGTGTTAGTAAGAGCTACCTTTACTTTAATTTTATTTGTATCGTAGATTGTCCAACTGCTAAACGTGCTAAGCCGAATGATGCTATTTATAATAGTGATTTGGTTACAACCTTAAAAAGTATAGAGGGTCTAGGCGAGTATTGTTAAGGATATCTTATCAGATGTGAAAGATGTTTTCATAGACAAAATGTCTTTATTATTATCGAATTATAAAGCACTCGAAAAACCAGATAAATGTGTCAAAACTTATTCCAATATAGTTAGTAAAAGAGAGGGACGGCTGAAAGTGTTGATCATATAGTTAATTCTATTAATATCAAAACTAACATTGTCAAGCCTAACAAAGCAAAAATTATCGAGTTGAAAAAAGACATTGTTTCTAAGATTAATCCCAAAGAAAACAATCTACAAGTATTAGATATAAAAGTAAAGAATGATGGAACAGTTTCCATTAAAGTTGATAATAATAATAAGGAACAAAATACTATAATCAATGCTATTAAAAATAGTTTTGATATTGTTCCCAAGAAAAGATTAAAACCTAGGTTTTTTATCAAAGGTATTTCAAAAGATTGGGTAAGACATTTCTTTCGGACAATTTTTAATATATGTAGATAATTTTGCAATTTATCTTGAATGAGGTTCAATATTTGAAAATATACAATTTATCTGAATATATTTGAAGCAGCGTATTAAATCCTTCACAACTTCCCAAGTAATTTTCTAGATAATATAATTCTAAATTAAATTAGAATTTTTCCATTTTTTACGTTTTTAAATTATTTATTTAAATTTGAAATTTAGACGTTTTTAAAATTTTGAAATTCAATAATGTATTTATATAATAGTTATGGGTTATATAATATATATTTGAGTTATGGCATCGTCAAAAATTGTGATTCAGGAATGTAAATTTATATTTTTGTTTTTGACATTTAAACTTAAAACAAAGACATTTTTGAATTAGCGCAAAAAACTAAGTTGATATGTCTAATATTTAGCATACGCAAAAATTTTTTTTCAAATATACAGTACTGGCAAAATTTTAGGTATATAGAAAATTTCTATGTTGAAATTTTGAGCTAAAATATCTCGAGAAGTACAAATCGTGTTTAATAACAGGTTTTTTTGGAAGCAGGAGAGAATAAAAGGAGGATCAGATTTCTTGTTGTGTCTAGTTAGAACATTGATTGTTTTCCAATGATTTTTTGGGTTTCTGAATTGAATCGAATCCAAGAGTTCTTTTTATCTTTTTTTATTGAAGCTTTGGAAGAGAGCAAAGAACTTTGATATTCGTGCAGAGAATTAGGTGTCCTACGTTTTCTAAAATACCTAAGGCATCTCGAGTTGAGTGTTTTAAAAGAGTAAGTTCAGAATTCCAAAAAAAATGTTTTTCTACAAGACGTGGTGTTCTTAGGAGTTGAAAGTAAAATGCTAGAAGAAATGGAATTGTTCAGATAAAGAGCTAATGAATCCAACTCTGACATTGAAGATATGGAAGAAGGAATTTGAAGCAGATTACTCTTGATGTTTCTGAGGAATGAAAGCCAATGAAGATGGTTTTTAGACACAAGAGTTGTGGAACAAGATATTGGAGATGAATCAATTTGAAATGTGATGATCAGATGCAGATGGATTATCAGAAATAGTCCAAGTTAGTATGTAATCAAGGGGAAATTCTGAGGTCGATGGGAAAGGAAGAGATAGAACCATTGATTGTCTTGAGAAAAGTAGGCTATGAAAAGTCTGCTATGAATAATTCTTGTGATAAAAGGAAAGATTGTAGGTTTGACACTATGATTTTCTTTAGTATCACAAAGGAGAAGCATGTGTCAAAAGAGATAATATGGTGATAGGATAAAGAAATATAAAATTTCGCCTTTGTATGTGAGATGAAAAAAGAGCTGGCTGAGTGGTGAGATGGAGGACAATATAAAGAACAGACGAGGATAGGGTTTGAATGAATAATAACAAAGTAAACATTTTTTGGTGAAAGTGGGGTGTGGGAGATTGAAGATTTTATGATGATGCAAGCGCAGTAGAAAGAGATAGGGTTTAAATAGAGAGCTGAATAGTTAGTTAGGTGGGGAAGAAGGAAGAGATGAGTTTTAAATATAAGGTTCGTTCATAGAAATTTGAAAAAAGAATATTAGAATGGTTGAACCAGGAGATAGATGAATGGTTGAAGTTTATATGTAAAAAAAATTTAGCATTTCAAGAAATTGAGAAGAGGATTGTGATTATATTGGAGATTGTCCTCTAAGCGAAGAAGAAAGGAACAGGAATTGGAAAGCGAAGAGTGATTATGGGAACAACTGAGGCAATTTGTTTTTGTTGGGTCAATCTTTAAGATGCAGTTAGGGATTGCGTGGCCTCTGTTGCCACAGTTAGGAGATGACGATTTGCAGAATTTAGAGGTGTGACCAAATTTCAGACAATTTGAGCATTGATGAATTCTGGGAGATGAGACTTTAGCTTACAAGATCGTATAGTTGAGAATAATCCTGGGATCGATATAACCGTTTTTTCAAAAGCAATTTTATTTTGAAGAAAGTTATGAAGCTGAAAAATATATTTATAAAAATAATTTTTGCTACAATCTGTGATCAAAAATTTTATCGTTACCATATAAAATTAATGTAAGATTTGATATATTCTCATAAATTAAAAATCAAGTTTATTTACATTGTTTAAATATTGATATAAAAACTTGAATTAAACTTGTTACATAATTATTTATTTTTAAAAAAGCGTCTTAAAAAACAGCATTTAACGTTTCTTCTAAGAAATTGGCACGAAAATTTGAAAGAAAAAAACTAGCTACAGAAAATGATCTTTCATTCCCAAAACTTGTTGGTTTGTCTGAGCACAAAGCATAATACAATTTATGAAGTTCTTCACTTTTTTCAGAAGTTGCCTCATACATTTACTTATTACTCAAATTTTCGAATTAAAAAAAAAGCTTTATTGATCTTTAAGAGTCAGTTATTTCGGAAAGTTTATTATGATAACGGGAAATTTTACATATCAACCTTAGATATTTTTAACCATTGTGTCTGATCTAGGATGTGGCATATCGTACGTATTGTTAGCCAAATTTTTTGTATAAATTCACTATTGCAATACAATGAAAACGAAAAACCATGTACACCAGCTAATAAAGATATTTCTTCTTCTTTTGATTTTTAATTAAAAATTCTTTGATATTTCCATCAATTTTTGGGAACCTTCTACTTGCTCAATATAAATTAATTGAACTTTTTGAATCAGTGTTTTCATACTTGATGTTTCCAATATAAAATGTCAATTCCTCCAGAACATTTTAAAGTTTTCTTACAAATGTTACAAGTTGCAGAGTCTTTGTCACTTTTTATAAAACATTTCCAAATTTTAGATTTAGAGGTTTTTTTAACCGGTTTTTCAAGACTGGCCCTTCTCAAATTTTATTTGTACCCAAACCTCATTTATGTCTTAAATTGTGAATGTTATAACTAAGGCTATTAAAAGTTTCTAAGACAGAGTAATAGTCATATTCTATAAAGTTTGTGTAAAAGAACTGAGTTATTAGGTCAAGAAAAGGCAATTTTTTAAACTTTCCACTTAGATTTTGTAAAAATTTCAGAGTTTTTAATAGTTTTGGAATATTTCTTATAATTGAAACATTTTTATTATAGGTAAAAAATTCCCAATTCCTACATTGTGGAACATAAATAAAATAATTGGAAAACACAGTCTTCGAATTTACTATTAAATTTGCGTTAGATTTGTATAGGAGTATAAGTAATTTCAAGATGATGTATGTGGAATACAAATCCACATCGAAAAAAGAATTACAAAAACGAAACCATAGACATATGAAGGAACTCTGCGTATATATTATAATTATAAGATGTCGAAGATTCACACGGAACAACAGCGCCTTTCAAATACTAATCAATTGAAAAAAGTGATTAAATAATAAATTTTTAGGTTAATTTTGTTGTCCATAGTTATGAGTGTTAAGATTGACCGGAAACATGTTTTTTATTCCTAAATATTATTTAGACAGAAAATTAATATCTCCTTTCCAATTTTGTTAAAATCTGTTTATAAAAAATCTAGAACCTGATAAATTTGGAACTTTAGTCACTTAAATCTGCTTTTTAGTTGAGATAAAATATCAAAAAAGTATGAAATAACAAAATTATTTATTTTATAAAATCATTTCATCTCAAACATGAACTTTCCAAATTCTAATGATGTTATCGGTATAACCAGCAAACAAATGTTGTCCATCTTTAGACCACGTTAAAGAGATGCAATCAGGAAGAATAGGCGGTTTGTCTGTTTTCATACTTCTATTGGATATTACTTGCGCTTTTAAATCCTCAATAGGCTTTTTGGTTTCAAGATCCTAAAAACATTCAATTAAAAAAAGTAATGTTAAAGAAAGACAAGAGAATTTTGAAAGGGTAAAGCAGAGGAAAATATGTTCATATTTGACTAATGAAACTCAGCCCATACAAAACATATACAAAGCTATGTTTTCATCTTACAACTTGCAGTCCTCTTGCTTTCACGATGACAATGAACAAAAAAGCGATGTCAAAATTGTTCTCCACAAGACTCCATAATTTTAGCATGGCCAACTGTATGTGGCGTCATACTGCGTTAGTAGCGGTCATCTATAGAGTTTTGACATATCCTTTACAACCAATGTATATTAGGCATCGGTAAAGACGCGAATACTGATGGATAAAACGATTAAAATAAGCTGATTTAGCTCCTAGGAAACTATACGTTATAGAATATGAGTTCGGAGGACTGTATAGATTTCAGTAGATAATAGTGTTAGGTGGCTACCAATCAGTCATACTGACCGGACGTTTTGTCTTCTGACACTTCGTCGAATGGATGTCAAACAGGCTTTTCGTAGAAAGAGTGTTTAAGAGACAAAAGCAATGTGCCTTTTATATTGTTGAACAGTTAACGAGGTAATTGCTTATAAGATATTAGAGCTTATGAATATATAAGAATTACCTTTTTACAAATTTAATTAGTTTGTAACACTCATGCGTTGAGAAACGCTAGTGATTTATTAGAGAAAATGTGGACAAGACCGTTGGCTAATTTAATGAGTAAGTGGAACTAATATTTTTTCACACACTGAAAGAAATGCAGTAGCTGCTACTGTATAAAGTGCGACCTTATATAATTTTAGTTAAACTATATAAAATTTATATGTATTTCAATAAAAGCAGTATTAGCCCATTTACGACCAATGTTCCTATTTTGGAACATAAGTAATTTCATCTTCGTCTGCTTTTTTCAATGAGTTTGAATATAAATCGTCTGCGTTTTTTTAGATATCGTCTGCTTTGCTTGGTCTTAAATGGGTTAATGCAATGTTCACTTTATTTTAATGTTCCTTTTACAAAAAGCATTTTTGTTTTATGTAAAACAGTAGTATTTTAAGTAAGAATCTTCTCAAGCAAATATTTCTTGGATAATAGTTGTCGCCTTTACTTCGATCGAGCCAAACCACATTGGATACACGCTTTCTCTCTCTTCACTTTTTTTAGAATCTTGTTTAAGATTGTATAGGCGTTAAATTTTTTTGCAATATTTTCAATACTGACAATTTCAAAATGTTTCAAAACAAGGAAAGTTTAAGCTGGGAAGAGCATGGTGGTCGCACGTATAGGCATGACTCCCCTAAATTACCAAGTATTATTCGATGGCAATCATTGTTCAGCTAAGGGCCTGCAATATAAAGCCAAAAGTTCTCTCGAGAAAATTCTCTTACCAAAAAGAGTCCTGTAGTCATAAGGACTCCTCCTATTCTGCAGAACTCTTTATATATGGCCCTCGCTCTATCCTAAAATATAAGAAAGTATTCTCGATACTTTAAAGCAGTGTTTCTTAACCTTTTTTTCAGCTCGCACCGTTAAAAAAAATTTTTTCCCTCGCACCACTCCAACAAAAATTCCCAAAAAAGTTGATGAAAAAAAATATTAAATTTTTTTTTTGGTTTTTGAAAATATCTTCTCGCACAACTCGGAAAGAGTTCTCGCACCACAAGTGGTGCATGCACGACTGGTTCAGAATTCCTGCTTTAAAGGTTTTGACTATTAACCACAGCAACTGGAAGAGTTAAATTAATGTTAAGGGTGCCATGTTTATATTGAATGAATAAAATGTGAACAGTGCCTTGATTATATTGAAAACAATCAAACCTTATATTACACAATTCAGATTTATAGTCGCTTTATTCAGAGATATTCATTTTATAGTTTTTATTTTGAATAGAATTATGATAATTTTGTCTTTATACTTATACTCTTGTGTTGTTGTACCCACACTTGAGTGATACCAGCTCATAGGCCAGAAGGCGCATCGATAACAGAATAAATAGAGCTTAAGCGTACCGGCGCAGTGCTCTACAATCTACATGTATATCTTATTGTTTTTTAATACTATATTCTGGCTTTATATTTCTATAAGTGATTTTTTAATTATTTGTTTTTATTCCAATAAAAGCGAAAATACAAAAGAATACCCATATTTTTATAGATGAACCGATAGCAGCACACAACCAGAACCGAGTCGGACAAAATACAAGAGCATTGATCGTTTCCTTAGATTCCAAAACATGAAGCTTTTTAACAGCGTTTAAATCCCAAAGAACAACATTTCCGTCCTTAAAGTATAAATAATTACAAGATTAAGCTTAAATTGAAGAACAAGATTATTTACACGTCCACCAGAAGCACATAAAGATCCATCTGGAGAAACAGCAATTGTATTCAAGTAGCCAGTATGACCATAATGAGTTGTTTTCAGCTTACAATAACTAAGATCCCACACCTGTGAAACATTAATTCAAATTTTACATAAATAGTACAATAATAAAACACAACGAAATTCATTTCGTGAAAACTCAAAAATAAATTTTACAACTAAAAAATTAGCTTAGAAATCGGGTTTAAAAAAGTTTCAGAAAGAGGGGAAGCAAAGTGTAACCTTTGTTTACTTTAGAGCAAGAAACCACAAGAGTGGGTCACGGGGCTTTAGCGGTAGGGGCGCGTAGCTTAGACTTGAGATGATAATAATCTATCATTTTATCTTTCCTATAAATTCTAGCAAATTTTAATCTCATTACAATCTGTTTTCTAATACCAATCTAGCATTACAATTTGGTTTGGGTAGTATAGATAATCTTATAGAAAACACCCTCACCCACTTTTTGCGTAACAATTTACTCACATCATTCTAATATTTAACATTTGTTATCTTGCTTTTCCCTTTCCCCATCCAGTATAAATAGGTTTTCAGAAAGAAAAGCTACAACTAATGGAATTATTAATGGTCAGAAGAAACTATCGTTTGCTCCAATAATTGTCAAAAAACCCCAGAGAAGTCAGATACAATATTTATATCAGTATTGGAAATATGGTATATATGTACTAGCCTCCTGGGCCCATAACTATTTTGAAACTAATTCTAACCTGGAATTTAATTCTATTGTTTCCACTTTATTTTTTTCTGAAGGAGTTTAAGTTTTCATTTTAAAATATCATTTTGGTAAATATTTTTATATTTGTTTTCCTGTGCCTTTACATGCGTACCTACGACATAGGCCTTTCAATTAAAACCATTTTGAAAGACTAAAAAAAGACTTGCCTGCTATTTATATTCATTTTTAATATACTATATATAATCTATTTTTGATGTTAGGATATTTCTAATAACAAACGAGTGGTCTTGATAAAGAGGATTTATTTTTCCAAGTTTCAAGATAAAAACTATAAAATATTAAGTACAATGAATAAAATAACGAACTTTACGGGATAAGTTGTTTATTCGTCTTTTCAAAGAAAAAAGTAGGGCATACCTTGACAGTTTTATCCCAACTACATGATACGATCATCGGTAGTTGGGGAGAAAATTTAACGCAAGAAACCCAATCCGTGTGTCCATTTTCCTGAAAACAAAACAAATATATGTCACGATCTATAAATCGAATAAAGAAAGGAACCCTAAAAGTGAATTTACAAGCACCAAGTGTATTCCATAGATTAATAGTGTTATCTCTGGAACCAGAAACAATCTGTCGATTATCAGCAGAGAATGCAACATTTAAAATATCCTTCGTATGACCAACAAACCTTTTCGTACTTTTTCCACTAAAAATTCATGTAAAAATATTTACAATTAACTAAATCATAAATCAGATGCGCCCCCCCCCCCTTCATAATTTTGAATTCTCTCAATTCTATATCTTTTTTATAGTATTTATTAGACTTGTTTGGCGCATGAAAACATGTATTAGATGAAAACACCCTACGGTACCATTACCATTACCATGAGTAGATTTTCGATATTACTTTTCTTGTTTTAGCTATAAGTAAAATCTATTTTTTTTATTTCCATTTCTTTTTTATAGTAATGAAAATTTGAGCTATATTTGATCAGAGGCAGTAATGCAACCAGTCATTTAAATAAGAGTCCATGAGCGAGGCGAATATTTTTATAGCACATAACTATATAAGAACTCTATAATTTAAAGCTTAACATATTTATCCCTATTAGTTATTGTAACCAAGCCCGTCGATAAAGGAGGGAGGCAAGGATGCTAGGACCCTTGGGATTTATTTCGAAACTCCTTTGAAATATATAAATGTATACACTTTCTTATATTGCCGGCCCCATTAAAACCAGTTTTGCCCCCTCCCCCAGTAGGCCACAGGGCTAATTTAAACAATGAAGTCTTTTATTCTAGAAATCCATATATAGCATCTTTATCCTTAGGTATTCGGTTTATTTAATGTTTTACTTTTTTTTTATCAAGATTTCTTAAAATATTTGGCAATGTTTTATACTTTGCTTAAAATTTTTGTTAGTAAAACTTAGTACAAATCATTTCACTTTCATGTTATTTATAACGTATAACTTAGGGAATGGAATGGCTAATTTATATAAATTTAAGGTTTGTTAGATATTTTCTTCCAAAAATTTTAAACCTTCAATTTATATTTTAAACTATACCTATCAATTCATAGACCTATGTCTTAAACATATTTTCAAAAAATTTACTAACCGAATATATGTGTAGGTAGAATATGAAGATGATATAAGATGATTCTTTGTTTTCTGTGTAACTAACAAAGCTTGGTAACATTTCGTTGCTAAAAATTTTAAAATTTAATTTTAAGCAAGAATGCATTTCAGTACAGAGTAATCAATCAATCCACCTAACCAATTCATTTGATATGAACCAAGCTTGTTGACAATTACTGAGATGAGAAGCGGAGAAATATCTTTTAGTTCCTAATCAATTTGCATTAGATAGTGGAGTTGTAGTACTGAGTAGTTTTTTGTGCTGTAAAGGAAGTTCGCTTAGATTAAAGGGTTTGGTTTATTCATCTTGGGTGAGATCCGTGCTTATTTATGGAGCTCAAAACTGGCCACTAAAAGAAAGCTACAAACAAATGAAATGAGAGTGTTAAGATTGCTATGTGGAATAACTTTGAAAGATAAAATAAGTAATGAAAAAGTTAGAAGTCAAACTGGTGTTATTGATATCAATAGAGTTACAAAACGGAAAGACTGAGATGGTTTGGTCATGTCTCGAGACGTGACAGCGGCGTATAAAGGATGCTTCAGAACTAAGTTTTAATAGAAAACTGAAAGCTACACCAAAAATGACCTGGACGGAAAATATAAAGAAATATATACGTTTAGCACTCAAACTTGGGATGAAAAAGGCAGGATCTAGTGGAGGTACAAAATCAACTTTACGTGAATCGGTTTTGCTAAATTTGTTATCCATTGGTGACTCACCTCAGTTAGCTGGCACAAATTACGGCGGTTAAATGATGATGATAGTGGAGTTGCAGTATCATCTTCTGGCGAATAAATTAGGTTTGATAAAAATTCTTGTAAAAAATGTTTATTCTAACACAACCCTCTCCATATTGTCTTTAGAAGAAGACAAGGACACTTTTAACCTTTAAACACCAAATATAAAATCGTTCTATAAAAAATTGTATCGTTCAAATATAAAATTTGTTCTCTCGTTGAGCAAACTTTCTAAAAATTTTCCGCATAGCGGTCTAATTACAATTTTTTAATAGCTCGAGGTCACATTTAAAAAAATAAATCAACATATAAACTATTGTACTAAAAATTGACACAATTGTTTATTCAAAAATTGTCTGAATATAATCCAACCAATGTCAATGGGATGGATGCTTCTGCTTTGTCTAAGTTTGGCTGTTTTGGCCAATGCAACTCTTATATCATTACACACATTTTTTTAAATTTTTTATTCATGTTACTCCTACTCTTACTCGTCAATGAGAGCTCATTTCATCTCATGACTCAATAAACACATTCGAGAGTGTGCTTAGGTTACTTGTTTTAGCAAATAAGCGTACTTCAATTTTAGCGAGTAATAACTATGATACTTGGATAACGTGTGTCGGTTATTCAGAGCCGAATGATCGATTTCAATGCGATTACTTTGCACCCACACTCTAGCCAATTAGCTTATAACTTGATACAAAAGGCATAAAAGTGATTTTTCAACAAAACCCACAGTCGAAAAAATTAAATCAAAACTACAATGTTTTGACTAAATATCCAAATATAATTGAAAATTATAAAATATTTGATTAGATGACGATTGAATTCAAATGACATAAAAGTTACGAAGTTTATGTATTTTAAAAAGCAAAAAGTGGCGAAGAGTTCATTTTGTAGAAAAAATGGCGTGAAAGCGCGGTTAGAAAATATTTGAAAACGGGCGGGATTAAAAAATATTCAAAAATTTTGGGCGGGCTCAAAAAAATATTTGAAAATACCGGGACACCTAAGATATCTATCTAAATTTAAATATGTAGTTTCTAAAAATAAATAACAGAACTACAGCATACCTAGCTTTAATTTGTTTTTAAGTTTAGAAAAAAAAACGAATTTTTAGTTAACAGCACTAAAAAGACTTTATATCTCAACATTTTCTTTATCTACATCTATGCGAATTATAGAAAAATATTTAGATTATAAAATGGGAAAAGATCTACTCGCCTGCGTTTCATTAAAAAAACAAGGACTTTGAATTGAATACCCATTAGACGTCTTTCAAACTGTGGATCCCGACCATTCAGTTGGTCGCGTGAAAAATAAAACAGGTCGTGACAAAAAAGAAAGGACATGTAAATAGGCAATGCTGAATAAATGAACCTAGTGATCAGAGTTTGTCTTATTACACCTAAGTATTACGGGTCGCGATGCAAGCTGTGCTTCTCTTGCTATGGGTCGCAGTAAAAAAAGTTTGAAAAACGCTGACTTAGAGGGCTAGAATTTTGAATTGTAAATATCTCAAGATGATTATTATTTCTTGGCACAGCGGTGTGGCACTGATCCTCAAACGACTAAAATAAAATTCCTCTAATGTCACCATAAGAAAGCAGATACGTAAAAATGAAGGTAAATAAAATTGTCTAAATAAACCAAGGTAGCTAAATTGTCGCTAATAAATCGTAAAAAATTTTCCTTTCGTAAATTGTTTTGATGAAGTCAAAATTTAGTATGAAAAAGATTAATATCAAATTTAAATTTTTCGAGCATTTAAAAAATTCAAATCGATCTTAAAAACAAACTTAAAAACTTTTCCTGCAGATTTCGAAAATTCCTCCCACGATAATTTATTCACTGCTCTCCTTCTTTTGCGACTAAAATTGGAATGAATAAAAATTAAATTACGTCGTCAAATCCCAAAGTCTTAGCGTCTTATCCCAAGAACCTGAAAGAGCAAACTGTCCGTCTGATGATAAGACTACATCTGAAACAAAGTGATCATGTCCTTTCAGCGCTTTATGAGGTACTCCAAAATTTTCTCTTTCATTCGTTAATTTCCAAACGATCAATTGTTTATCTAAAGGAAAAAAATTATATTTTAAATTTTTTATACACACCCGAATTGTTTACGAGAGAGGGAACGACTATTACTTATAATTTGAGACGAAGCTGACATATTCCTACTTGATACTTACTATCTGTTTCAGCTAAATATTTTTTAGAAAATATCTATTAATGAATACAGATAAGGGCTGTCATGTTAGCAAAGTGTATCAAACAGGTTAGCCAGAAGAAAGAGTCAGTGTTAAAAGTTTTAGGTTTTTAGAGTCGAAGTTTGATTAGGAGGCCGAGTTGGATATTTTCACTTGGAATTCGGAGCCCAGCGAAATAGTATTTTATTTCATGCAACTAACCATAAATTTTAAACTTTTTCCTCACCTCGCAGGACACAGTTGGGCTTTTTACTCCAGTTGATTTATTCAACTTAATTTTTCTCCATTAATTAAATATTACATGTTTTTTCATGATGTAAATAGTATAATATCTAAAGATTTATAAGTAAAAAAAATTATTACATTATTTTGTATAGTGCAAAATGACATAATTTAGCTTTATGGAATAATAAAAGTGTCAAAAAATAATGCTGCTGTGTCTATGTAATTAGAAAATGTTGACACTTTTTAAGCAATAGTACTCGGTTTATAGGAAGCATATTCTCTTTCCATTCTATTGAAACAGTCGACTCCACTTTTATGTTGATTATATATCAAAATTTCAGGCTTATTTTTATATAAACAAAATTAAAACCACGTAGATACATTGGCTTCAAAAGGTTAGGTACGAAGCGGTGAAATTAATTTATTGTGCCATAGACTGTTAGATTATAGTTGAGTGCTCACTCTGCTAAAACATGAGATGTGCCACAACCAACTGGCAAATGACAATTTACTATCAGGCGTATATTTATATCTAAACTTGAAAAATATTCTTTTGTCGACGACACATGAGACACGTATTTTAAGTTTCATTATATAAAAAGTCTTAGAATCATTCAAATGGTAAATTTTTATTGTTCGGATTTTTTAAAATGATATATTTTAACCTCGAAACTTTACTCATTGTTCATCGATGATTACAGCATCATGGGGAGTAGTATCTTTGACTTTTTACATAAAAGTTGTCATGTCTTACAGCAGCTTTCTGTCGTTAGAGTTCCTTCTTCTCTAACATCATCATACGAATAAAAATATTTATAAAGAACATTTTTTCCTATCCTCCCATCCCAAGAAAACAGACTCGTTGTGGCGATTTTCTGATCTTTTGCGTGTTCCATAAATAGAATACCACCGAAATAGGTCACACGATCGATAACAACAAATTTATAATACCATACATTCAAACTTGCCCATTTAGGACCTATTTTTCTAAATAAAATAAATTTAACCCAAAGAATATGCAGTTTCCTAAACAAAATTTTTTACCTTGCTTTTATATATAATTAAAGTTAGGATAAAAATAGTTAAAACTATAAAAAAAAACAAAATTTACGTGTATTCTCTGCGGCTTTTCTTGACATTTCAAAAATACGAGAAAACAATCAATTGTCGAAAATAGATTAAAATTTCGGTTTTTTCTTTGATTTCGGCGCAAAGAAAGATTTCTACTAGTTTCATTTCTGGACTCAGATTTTAGATTTAAGGGTTGAAAATATCTGAGTGTTAATAAAATTTGCGGTGTACTTGTGAAAACTATCTCTCTAATTTTACATAAAATATGTTATATATCAAATCAACCATGCTAGTTTCATTTCTGGACTGTTTTCGCTTTTAAGGTTTGAAAATATCTGCAAGTGTCACTCAAATCTTCGGATTACACCTGAAGACTGTCTTCAGAAATATTATCTCAAATTTTATATGATATATGTTTTTATACCAAATCAACCCCAATGCTTGTTTGATTAAAAAATTTTCATTTTAAGAGAATTTTAAAAATGTCAACATCAAAACAAATTTATTTTTAGTGTTATGGGTCGTTCACAATTGACGTCAACCTTTTTTTTTGAAAAATTTCAACCCCCCCCCCCCCCTTCATGTCAACTTTTAGATATATCATCACTTAACAAAATCGACTTATGTCAACTTTGGATACCCCCCCCCCCTGTTTTAGTTGACGTCAATTATGAACGACCCCTTATGATATTTTAAAACATATTTACCGGTCAATTGACCGGCTTAGTCGTTATAGGGTTAAAAAACAAATTCACTCTCTAATAGTCCATTATTTTTTTTTGAATGTTTTTAAGGTGTAGCATAATAATTGTTTCAAAAAGCATCTTTTTCTTTGCTGTGAAAACTTTGACAAATGATTATTGGAATATTAAAGTTCTTGATCTAAAATTACTCACTAATATTTTGATCTTTCTTGAATTCAAACAGAGAAATTTATTTATTTTTTTCTTTTGTTTAACATTTTATAAACAATAAAAGAATTACTATTGATGTTTTGAAAAGATAAAAAATTCTCAAATAGAACTTGTTAACAGATTTGTGACCAAAATTATAATTGACTCCATTCATAAAGTGACTTTAATAGAAAGTCATTGAAGAAGGATATTTTAGATGATGGCTTCACATTATTCTCTTTTCTTTTCGCAGCTTATTTTTTGTTTATTTGGTGGGAAACAAATGTCCTTTATTTTCAGTTTTAAAATAATCTCTATCCCCTTTTATGACATTAATATCAATGTCTTTTTTCAAACCGCAAGGAAGAATTCTACGAATTTCTCGTATAATTCCGAAAAAAAAGTCATAACTAAAGAACAGAAGATCTCACTCTTTTGACCAATAATCTCTGAGTTTTGGTAAAGTTTGATATCCCATTATTAAATGCACGTATTTCAGAAAAATCAATTTAAAATAAACACTCTTATGATATGCATATAAGTTGGTTTGAGGAATCATTAAGGTATTAACCGAATATTCAAAATTACAACACCAAACCCTCCATAAGGATCAGGATCATTTGTAGACTGCATAAGGGTCGTTCACAATTGACGTCAACCTTTTTTTTGATAAATTTCAACCCCCCCCCCCCCCTCATTTAAACTTTTTAGATATATCATCACTTAACAAAATCGACTTATGTCAACTTTGGATACCCCCCCCCCCTTTAGTTGACGTCAATTGTGAACGACCCCTAAGCGTTTCGATTTTAGGTTTAAACTTTCCGTATGAAAAAGGATAAAACAAGTAGTAGTTGTCAAAATAATGTATGCACAAGTGCAGTAGAGAAATGTGAGCAAGCTGGTAAAGACAAAGAAAAATTATGCTCATTTCTACGCTCCGCTTCTTTTTTTAGTATATTTAATAATTGGAGTTGCATTTTGAATTCCAAAGAGCTCTGCAAAGATGTCTTCTAAAGAATCAACTATAGCAGTGAAATAAAGAGTTGGTCCACCTTTCTTTTTCAAAATATTTCGATGAAGAAGAAAAAGTTTTCCATAGAGTTTAAATCTTTGGTTTGAAAACATGAATTTAAACTTGATCAACAGAATTAATTGAATCAGATGAAGACTCGTTTTCTTCAGAATAAAAACTTCCTTCAACCGAAGAAGCACAACTTGAATGCACAGACTTATCTGAATCCGTAGTGTAGTCTATGTTATCAGTCATTGACAATATTTAAAAAAAATCAATGAGATATAAGAACAAGAATAAAATCCGGGTGAAGCAAGCCGAAAAGAAAAGTAGAAAAAAATATGTGAAACTTGCTATTGCATTGTCTTTGACAAGATGATTGATGAACTATCACATAAGTAATGCATTTTATTATGAGTATTATAATATAGCTACATATTGTTATATAAATAAATAAAGCATAAAAGAAATTTTAAGATAAATGACCCGTCAATTGACCCATGCAGTCTTTGTTGATATATTAAAATCACCGTCTTTCTAGGGTTAAATAGTAAATTCATGATTAAATATATATAGCACAAAATATTATCTTTTTTTTGTCAAAGTTTAATGAAATGAGCTCAAATTTAGGATAAGACAATGGTTCACTCATGACCTAAGTAAAAAAATGAACATTACAATAAGTGACAATGGATCAGCTGTGACACATGAAATTTTTAAAGCAAAATTAATTTTTTGTTATCTACTTTTAGTCAAGTTATAAAATGGTAAAAAATGAAGAGTTTTCTTTTTACTATGTATCACTTTTCAAAACTCTGTGGATTAGTGGAATTTGATTAGTTATAATTTTTTGCTAAAACTACAAAGGACAGAAATTTGCGGAATTTTTTTCCATGTTTCTATTCAAAAAAAAAGTGGAATATAAATTTCCTTAAACATTTGATTTTCTATAATTTAGCAGATGATTTTCACTATCTTATGATGTTGTGTTAAGACAAATAAACTCTGATAAAAATAATTTTAGAAAAAATATTACACTGGCGGATTTAAAGGGGTCAGAACCGGCGTACGACCCCCCAAATTGCATGAAAATTTTTGTTGATCAATATAGAGCTCAAATATTATGATTTCTGCAACTCGTTTTGGTACTTTCCTGTTATCGCCCCACCACCCATCGCTCTTCTACCACGATAAATATTCTTGTATTGTTTTAACCTAACCTACATTAAACTCACTATATATCATTTATAATATTTTATAACCTACATTGAATTTTATCCACCTACAGATTAAAAGATTTTTCACTTGTTTTTTAATACATTTGTGTACTTTAATACATGTTTTATAACATTTTGGAGTGGTGGGGCGATAACAGGAAAGTACCCTCGTTTTTTAGATTGAATCATTCTCTAAAGTAAGAAGCCCTAAAAAGTTTTTATATTTCAATCGTAGTTAAGTGTGACACTTATTACTTTCATATTATCCCATTTTTTTTGCAAATTTATTATTTAAACACATCAATTCACTTTTCAGTTCAATGAATGAGGATCGTTTTAATGCTCTCATTCTTCTTTTTATGCAGAGAGACATTCGATTGAATTGACGCCATTTGTATATATGCTAGTGTCCTAGACGGATGAGGCTCCTTAATCCTCTTAGTTCTTAATCTAGTTACTTTCTTATAATAAACTTAATTTTTGATATATTATGATAGTCTAAGATTTATGATAAAAAGTCAATTTTCGCTTTTTATTAAACTATTACCCAAAATAAGATAAAAATAGCTTAAAATTTTTGATAAAGCTTAAATTTATATGCTTCAAATTTGAGTTGTAGTTTAGTAAAATCCGCCCCTAATGCCAATTTCTAGATCCGCCTCTGAAATATATAAAAGATTCAAGAAATATAACATTTTTTCGTTGATTGTAGATAAATTAAAAAAGATATAGTCAAATTATTTTTTAATATATAAATGTCTTTGCAGTTTAAAAATTTTTATACTCAAACTCTTATAACAATATAACTATTTGAAATAAAATTTTGAAAAAACCTCTAGAAGAAGAAATAATAAAATCTGATGGAACAGATGATGTTGCAATTTGTGTAACCCAACCATTGTGCCCTCGAAGTGAACCAGCAAAAGATATCTCATGTCGTGTGGGTTCCATATTTAACGTTGTAGTAATATTTATTTTTCAAAAATATTTTAAAATAACGAAAATTTTGAAATTATAATAACTTATAGAAAACTAAAAGGAAAATATAATAAAATAGATTTATGCTACAATTTTATTACAATTTTCAATATATATATATATATATATAGGTAAATTAAACAAACTTTTGATACTTTTAGGATAAATATACGGGTGTTAAAACCACTTTCTTCAGTTCTTTGCAAGGTACTGAATAAGGTTTTTTTGGACTCTTGAAATATTTTCATTTGTTAAGAAGAATATTTATTTGCAAATAGTAAAAACTACACTTAGTAATTATAATAAAAGATATAAATAGTTCTAGAATTTAGATTTGACAGTTGATATAAGCAAAAGGTTTTATTTTTCTCTTGTGGGATATGCAAAAGGCGGGGAAACCTGCTGTTATGAAATATCCCAACAAATTATCAATTGAAATAAAATATATTGATAGCGATAAAATACATACAAACATATCTGTATAAACAAAAATATATACAGTAAAACCTGAAAGATGTGACCGAGCTAAAATCTACCCTTTTAAAGTCGCATCTAAGAAGTGGTCGTTATATAAAGGTGAAAAAATAAATTGAAAATAAGCGTGATTTATTTATTCATGATTCTTATTTATTAATAAAAAAATTTTTTATATCGAGTTATTTCAGGTGGGGAAATTTATGTTCTTTAACAATTTTAGTTGCCTTCTGGAAGAGTTTCAGAAGCTCTTCAGAATTAATTTGAAAAGAAAAGTTCTTCAAATTTCTAAGGCTTTCAAATACTTTTTCGCTTGTGGTTATTCTTTCTACTTTATGCGTAGTTTGCTCCTCATCAATAGAAGTCATTTCAATACTCTTTTCACCAAATAGTTCTTCCTCGATAAATGTTTGAATATTTTCATCACAATTTATATAATCCTTCCATGATATTTTCTCCAACAAAACTGAGCATTCTTTTGGCAGTATTGTGGATATTTGAGGAGAAGATGACAAATTTGGATAATTAAATCCACAATTCTTGAAACAATTTTTTATTGTCAAAACTTCAACTTCGTTCCAAGCTTGAGAAACCCATTGACAGTTATCAAATAAATCGATTTTATTCGTAACATCTGTTGCCATTTCGATTTCATCTACTCGTGAAATAATGTGCTTTAGTAACTTGACTCTATATTTGAAAATTTTGATTATACCATAATCAAGAGCTTGAAGTACAGCAGGTGGGAGGGGTGAGACTTTTTACCCAAATACACCCATATATACCCAAATAAACCCAAACAGATGAAAACAAATTTAAATATATAAGTTAAATATACATAGAAAAATTATTCCCAGCATAAAACTAATATAAATTATTAATTTGAAATTGAATTATAATTTAAAACATTAAAATACGAGAAGCCTAATTTAAGAATAGAAAGAATATCTAATTTTATAGATATTCTATTTTTTTTAAATTTGTCTATATTTTAATAATAACTTAAAATATAATAATTATTTCTAAATAATTTTATAATTATTTCTAAATAATTATATAATTATTTTATAATAGTAAGTTTGATAACACAAAATAATTTTTTAATTTAAAAATTACTAATATATGTGACCTGGTAAGAAAATGGGAGATATAAAAATCTATTGTTCAAACTTAAATATCTGTGTATCTTTTTTATTTTAAGCATTTATTTAATATTATTTTTAATTTAAAATTCTTATTTGTAAATAAAGAACATATTTGTGTGTATTTGGGTAAAAAGTCCTACCGGGTGGGAACTTTATTTTTACATTTGAAAGCTTCATGACCATATGGTAAGAAAGATTATCAACGAATAAAAGAACTGATATTTTTTCTTTAATCATTTTGTTGTTGACAGATTTAAGCCATGTAGAAAAAATAGTTGATGTCATCCATGATTTTTTGTTGAAGTAATAGTTGACTACTAAGGATTTGGCAGACTAGTTTTTGAAACATCTTGGCTTTTTATATTTTCCTATAACAATCGGTAAAAAATTTTCCCCTGCAGCAGTGCAAGCCAATAATACAGTAATCTTGAACTTTTACAAAGAGGGCTGTTTGGTCAGCGTTGAAAACATCCTTAAACTCATAATCTTCACAAAGTGAAGCGAGTTCTTCCTTCCAGCGCTCAACAACAACTGGATCAACTGATGACGACTAACAATGTAAGTATGAACAATTGATATTGTGTTTTTTTTTGGAAACTCTGTAACGAGCTGTTGGACGCTCTGAGGTCGGATATATTTATTTCTTCTGTAATTTGCCTTTCTTTTTCTTGTATCAGAACTCCATTAATAGGAATTTTTTACTTCGAGAAAGGCAAAACCATTCAAAATCTCTTTCGTTGACATCATGCTGAGCAGTTTTTTGTAGATTTACAAGTTTCATTTTTTCACTTGTACCCGATTTCCATAAAGAAATAATTTTATCTTTGTTTTTTATTACATTTTGAATCTGAGTTTTACCAACTCCGTAATAAGATTCAATGGAACAACAAGTTTGTTTATTTTCATATTTTTTCAAAACTTCTACTTTTTGCTTAAGTTTAAATGAATTCGTGGTTTGGTTTTTATATCCTGAAAAAAATAAGTTTTTTCACTATATTTGATCATATCAATAAAAGTGAAAGATAAAGTTAGAAAAATAAGAGGTCATACCTATTTGACGTCCCAAAAATGGAGAGGGCATATAAATTTTAAATGTTTTGCGATGGAGAGGGGAGGTGGACGTGAGGAAGGATAGTTATCACCAAGACGTAGCCTTTTTACAAAATTTTTACTTACAATAATTAGATAAGGAATTGAAAGAAATTGTATTGTTGTTTTTAAAAACAGTGAAAAAAAAAATAAAATTTAACATTATGTTACTATTTAAAACTAATGAAATGAGCTTTGTTTTTTTCCAATAATTTTTAAGTTAAGGCCGTCATATCTTTGCTTGATGCCATTTTATAATAATTTTTTTGTGAAATTTATAACCTCCGGCTATTAAAATAAACAATAAGAACATTGTTTAGTTGCATAATAAAACAAAAAATATATCTGGAAGCAAAAATTAAAAAAAAAGATAATAATTATTTAAGTGAAAATAAATTATATAATTAAAAGTAACTAATACTGGGAACGTGGGTAGATCCGTTAAAGTCATGGACTTGTTACCAAAGGGCTTGAATTCAAGTTCAGTATCCTCACACCTATTTATTTAAAAATCGATACAAGTGGTCTTATTAGGCCTTCTCGATTTGAATAGGCAATGGTACCGCTACTAACACTAGAAGTGTATAGATTTTTAGATACACTTAGATAAGGAGAAAGGGGTAAAATTTCAAATTAAAAAAAAATAGATCTTAAAATGCAGGTTTTTTCTTTAACATTAATGAAAAGAGGGTGTTAGTTGTAACTCAAAGGATTGCTTGCGAGAGGTAATACATACAGTATCAAGTATAAGAAAGTAAAAAAAAAATTTTTTTTCACCGTATCTAGAAAGATAGCGCTTTTCAAAGGTACCGTTTTATCCAGGTTTTACTCTATAAGATTTAAGTTACACCGATAATCAAAATGCACAAATAAAGAGTTATAAGTAGGAACATATTATGTAACACAAAAAAATTCTCATAAGCGAACTTTATAGAAAAAGAACATCAGGAAAATGGAAGTCCATACGAAGCACTTAGCCGAATAAAATGTTATATCTTATCTCTTTAATAAAATAAAACTCTTTAATAAAATTATTTTTTATTTTGACTTTAAAAAGATTGATTTTGGAAAACTGTAATGTAAAATTGAACATAAATGAATTATAAAAGAAATTTTACACTTCAAGGATTGTTCCAATAAATTTTTACTATGAAAAGATAGTGTAGATTTGAGCTTGTCATTTAAAATTTTGGAAATTGATAAAAAGTTATCAAATATAGTAGGTAAATATCCATAAAAGACATTTATACAATGATAGGTTAAATGTACTACGATAAAAAAAACAAAAAATTCCTTCAATTATTTATTAAAAAATGGTTTTTTTTTAAATTTTCTCATAATAATGACGGAATGAGGGGGAGGGGGGGGGGGGGGTCTTTTTAACCCCCCCCCCCCCCCCTCCCTCTCCCCCACCTGATCTTATTCATGATATTAAAGGTAAATGTACCGTAGGGTGTTTTCATTGAGAAAACGCAATAGCGCCGCTTGTATCGAACTATCAGAAAAGTAGGCTTGATACGAGATCGAACCCAAGAACTTGAGTTATCTAAACCCAGTATCTAAGCGACCTACCTCCTGTCCCTTATCTCATCCGCGATATTAAGCCCTTTTAATATTCAAAATCCAAAAAATTCAATTTCATTTCAATGCCAAAGTTTTCTATGATTAAGTCTATGGTTGTTTATTTATTTATTTATTTAAATTCTTATATTAAAAAAGATAATAAATTTCTAATTTTGAAGATTTTCAAAATTATTAAAAATGAAGATTTTATTCAGAGGCGCATTAATAATTTTTTTTAAGGAGAAGGGGATATAAGCGTACCTAGGATTTTTAAAGAGGCCATTTTAATTCCGTATATCATGTCTAATATTCACTATAGATTTATAAAACTTTCAAAATAATTGATTTGATCAATATTTTGCTTTTCTTTTCTTTGCTTGTCTTAATTAGGAATCCTTCTTTACGTAGATCTCTGGTTAAGTTCTGGTTGTGTGTATTTAATAAATAAAAAATTAAAATAAGCCAAAGACATTGACGAAAACATTTTTATATTGAATAAGAGAAAAAAATCATCGGAATAACCCTGAGAAAAGTTAGAGTTGTTGCTGATAAAAGTAAGGAGATGATTCATGAAGATTCTCTCCTTGTGGAGTAGAGTGAGGGAAGTTCGTGAATATATGTTTTGTTGTTTTGAATTAGAATAAGAATACGATGGCTTAGGCAATTGTGTATGAACTTTTTCATGTATTTGGGATAAGTGTTGTCTATGAGGTCGTTAACGATAGCTGGGTTCCAGGCAGTGTTAAAAACATACTCGATTTCTAGGAATAAAGTTAAAGCTACTTTATGATATGTCAGTGCAGATTTAAGATAAAGTTTGATTCGAGAAAGTGCTAATTGTGAGTTTTTTTTTGTTGCAAAACATAATCAAAAAGTATCAAGTACTAATCTTTTTCCAGCCGGATGAAATTTAATAAGGATTACAAGTATTTGAAAATTCTTTCACCAAAAAAGCAGTATTATTCAAAAATGTCATGTTTTAAACAACATAGAATTAACTTTTTTTGAAATTATTGTATAACATTATTCTTCAAAACAAAACTTTTCATGATACCTAAGTGCTTCTATAAAAAACACATTTTAAACTGCTTTTTCATGTTCACAAAGCATCAAAAAGATAACCATAAATTCTCTACAAAGTTTAATTTGCAATCTTGAAATTTCTTCTACTATCTCCTTAAAATATATAATTGGAAATAAAAATAGGTGTACGTCTTCTTGAAGTTATATTATTTTTTCATAAGCGTTCAGGGGCGCACATCCTCAAACTTATTTGGGGGAGGAAATTTTTTTGTTGCAATTTTCAAAATTAGTGGTGAGAAACAGGGGCGCACATCCTTAAAATTATTGAATGGCGAAATTTTTTTGTTGCAATTTTCAAAATTAGTAGTCTGGAAATACCACGGGAGACCAAATATTCAAGCAATCCTTTAAAATAAAGTGTATTCAGCGCATACCTAAAGTCCTAAATTTATAAGACTACTTTATATATTTTTTTACAAAATTGGTGAATTTAAATACTATACTTCCAGCGAAAATTTTTAATTAAATTTGCATATCGAATATGGTGCGCAGAAAAAATACCCCCGCAAAAAATGCTCCCAGAAAAAATGCCCCAATTAAAAAGTAGGAAAAAATTCGACTAAAAAAATGCCCCAACACAAAAAATTTCAAAAAATTATTAATTAAAATTAAAAAAAAAAAAAAGATATGTCAAATAAAGATTTTTCTAAAAAAAACAAAAAGTTAACTTTTTATCTAAAACATTTCAAATTTAATTAACGTAAACTAAAAAACTCAGCATACGACAATTTTTTAAATACAAAAATTTTTTTTATAAAATAGCAAATATTTTTGGACTTTGTGTGTATCAGAACACTTTCTAAATATAATTTGTGTTTTACCTGATTTTAAAAACCATTCCCACAAATCTGCACCTTTGCTATTGTTTTCAAGAACTATAAAGAAAAAAAACACTATAGATTAAGAAATTTTAGAAATTTAGCCTTTCAAAACGGTACAAAATAAAAATATTTATATAATTAGAAAAATCCTGAAAATCAAAAATTAGGGGGCATTTTTTCCTACTTTTTAATTGGGGCATTTTTTCTGGGGGCATTTTTTCTTGGGGATTTTTTCCATGGGCATTTTTTCTGGGGGTATTTTTCCCTATATACACAAGTTTAAAAAAATCCAATATTGTTAGGGGTGGAATAGGCTTTCATTTTAAAAATGAAGTAGTCTACTAGACACTTACAGGAATTGATAAAATGATATTTGATTCATAAAGAAAACAAATAACTGAAGGTTGGATAGTTTTATATGAGTGAATGTAGTCAATAGGCAAAGAGTCTACTAGACACCCTGTGATGTTTATATGAAAAAATGTGATTGATTCAGAGGCAAGGGTATAAAATGAAGTTCTAATTGTTCAAACAAAAATAAAACAAAAAATTAAGATCGCATTATTTCATTTTACTCAGCATCATTCAAAAATAGTTTAAAAGCTAAATTGATAGAAGCTAAAAAAATCTACAAAAAGTAAAATAACTTTTAACATTTTGCAATGATTTGCCTTTTATTATAACTTTTAAGAAAAAAAGTCTATTAGAAAAAGTTATAGAGCTTCAAAAAAATAAAAAATTTTAGAGAAGTTTTTTGAAAACTAATTTGACGTATCCCCTACAGCAGTGGTTCCCAACCCTATTTATCCCGTTCCCCCTTTTTCAGTCACTTTTTTTACCTATGGACCCCTACAACTGAATAGTTTGAGCCACCAAAATTAATCAAAGATTTTTATGCAAAAAATGATTGTAGTCATCTGATTAAATCGTATGCTTATTCATATGAAATCAGAGAAATCGTAAAGCTTGACGTAAAATGTGAATAAAAATTTTTTCCAATTAAAATATAAATTTTTCAAAAATATTGTAACTAATAAAAGCATATATAAACATTCAAAATATGAAACTTTAAAAAAGGGAAGAAAAAATTTATTTAAAAAAGCTCGTATCATATACGATACGCAATTGAATACTATCATTTGTGTCCAACGTATCACATATGATACCTTAACAAATATAAATAGTTTTTACACATATAATCACAACTGAGTTTTTTTACATTAAACATATCTTTAAAACTCCTAGATAAAACACGATTTTATAAAAACAGATGAGTACTTGTCTCATGATAGTTTTTATTTCAAATTATAAAGTGTAGTTTACTTGAAGTATACTATCACTTAGAAATTTCGATGTTTTGAAAAGGAGTAGCTACACATATGACATGATTCATGATAAATATTTAGAACAAACAGATAGCATATAATAGGTCACCATCAAATTTTATCTCATGATGTTGTGTTTAGATATGAAGAGGAAAAAATGTTAAAGTATCATATGTGATACGTATGACTTGACGATGAAAATCATATTCAGTGAACGACAACTCAGTTGTCATATTGCAATCTTAAAAACAGATAACAGTGATCAATAAAATGTATGAAGTAATTTTCATTTATCTTTTTCAATTTTAAGCCTTCTTATTTGACTTTTCTGCAAAGCTCTGTTTGTTTTTTATTCAGCAACTACACTCTTATTACTTTTCTCATAATAACGATCAATGGTACTAAAATTTGAATGTACTCGTATTCATGAAATTGGTAACCATTAAAAATCGAAAAATAACTGAAATTTTTTTACATTCATGTTTACATGAGAAACAATGTTTTGATCATCAATTGCCATGATACTCCATTTTTTAGTTCAAATTAAAAAAGTTGTGGCTAATTTTGATGAAGAAATAAAAAATAGTTCTAAATGTTTCTGTTGATGCATTTTTTTATGGTCAGCGTAGTTTTTTAATGGTTGGTTTATACTGTGTCTAATAGGAAGTTTTGGTCTAGTTGGTTTTTGGATAGTAATAATTGAATTAACTCGCTGTAGCTATAATGTATCTAGAAAAATTTTAAAAAGAGAGAAATGCCCCTACCCCCTAATTATTTATTCTTTTCTCTATAACTGTCTGATATAGGTTTCGGTAATGTTATACTCTGGCGTAAATCAAAAGATTATTGGCTGCTCAAAGAATATACTAAAACAGTGAACTGCTTTCAGAATATTATAAGCATCTCTCCTTGCATATCACCATTTTTCGCGTCCTAATACTTCTCGCTATTTTTTACTTGAGCCATTGATAAATTTGCTTACTTTCCACTTTTTCGAAATCTACGATGTAAAATAGGGGATGCTATAGTACAAGCATGTCAAACTGGTATTTGGTATTGGGTCGCATTGAATAAAAAAAAATTCCTAGAGCCGCATAATTTTCATTGATAAAAATTACATAAATTAATTTCAATTAAAAAAACAATGAAAACTTTATTATTCAAAATCTTTAAGTGTTTCACTAAGAGCTAGGCTGTACTGATTTTTGACACCTTTTTTGTTCACTAATTCCTTTATGTTCGATTTCACGGTTTGTGCCGTACCAACTTTTATTAAAGATGATAAATGTTGATCTGTGAATTTACTTCTTGTTAATGATTTTGTCGTTTTCATCAATGAAAACAACTGTTCGCATATATATATGTTGAACCAAACATCCGTTTTCAAAAAATTACACATTAACAAATTTCTGAATACTCCTTTCCGTATTATTTACAATTTGTTTTTTATTTGAAATTATAATAAAACTTATTTATTACATAAATAATTAAATTTTGGTTCGCGAGCCACTAGTATAATTTTCATAATTATATGAAAATTCATTAATATAATGATTTACCGATTTGTTTTTTATCATAAAGTGAAAGAAAGGCCAAAACATAAATGTTTGTTTCATATTCTAGAGACGCTTGCTCTTTGGTTTCCGACGAAGATTCTGGGGTTGAAGAAAATTTTTCATTCGATAACTTGACGACAAATCAAATTGCTGCGTCTGGAGTAGTCACGAACTTGGATGAAAATAATGATAATGATGATGAATTCCAAGAAACTCTAAAATCGAATGGGAAAAAGTCAAGTGTTCAATGGAGTGTTATGAATACTGGCCGAAACTTGAAAAATGAATTTCTTCCAGTTCATGGGCCTTTTATTCATGATCAACCTCTGTCTCCTTATTCGTTTGTCTTCTTTTTTTTCAACTTAGAATTGATTGATGCAATTGTTTGATTTACCAATCTTTATGCTGCCCAAAAAAATAATGCCTTGAATTCATCAAGAGAGGAAATTCTTTGTTTTCTCGGAATTTTGATAATGCGAGGGTATACTATTTTGCCTAGAACAAGAATGTACTGGGAAAAAACAAGATTGCTTTAACTCATTTATAGCAAGCTCCATGGGAAGACAAAGATTTGAAGAAATCAAAAAGTATCTTCATTTTTGTGATATTACAAAGCTTGAACCTCTGACAAATTCGCCAAAATCAGGATGCTTGTGAAGGAATTGAAAGAGAAGTATCAGTTGTTTATGCCTTTCAGAGAATTCAATTCAATTGATGAAACAATGATTCCGTACTTCGGTAATCATTGTAGTAAACAGTTTATCAAAGGCAAACCTATCAGTTTCGGCTACAAACAATGGTCTCATTGTGTCTTGCCAGGATATTGTGTAAACTTCGATCTGTACCAAGGAAAGAGTCCAGACAGGTCTCAATTTGGTGTCGGACCATAAATACTACTGAAGTTTGCCAATTCTCTCAATGAAAAAATGCTCAATAATTATCATTTTATTACTGACAAGTACTTCTCCACTTATGATATTTTGAAAAGAATGAAAGAATTGAACTTTAAAGTCACTTAGACATTAAGATCAAGAAATTTCCCAATAATTTCTCTGAAAGATCTCAAAAAAGAAAAAAGAGGATTTTATAAAATACTGACTAGCAAGGATGGAGTAAATTTGTGTCAGTGGTTCGATAATGATATCATATGATGAATGTATATAACAACGAGATGGGATGGGTTGATCAAATGGACCAAAATATAGCAAAGTACCGCTGTTGTGTGCGTTGCAAGAATTGGTACTAGCCTATATTTATCCACCTTGTTGATATGAATGTGAATCAAGCATGGATTCTGTACAGGTTATTTCCAGGAGATAAACTAGACCAATTGGGTTTTAGGAGATATATTGTGGATTTGCCCCCCCCCCCCCTATGAAAAATGGCTTCGAAAATTACCCTTACTAGTTTTGCTTTTTTCTAAAACAATACTTGTTGGTAGTTGATTACATGTTAAAAATATGAAAACCTACGTAATTAGTGATTCTAAAGGACATAATACAGCTGTTGTATTTTCTGAAGACTCTTAGCAAAATTGCAAAAAAATTTAAATAGATTTCACCCCCATCCCCCCTGAAATTAGCCAAGCAAAGCATTGGCAATAAATAATGGAACCATCTCAATCAAAAAGATTCAATCAACTAGGGCATTTTGTTTCTTCGATTGAAAAAAAAACCGATTGAAGTGCAGAAAATGTTACAGATTAACTCAAACTATGTGTGTTAAGTGAAAAGTTTGAGTTCATGTTGATTGTTTTGTGAATTATCATACAAAATATAACCCATTTTTTGCTAGAGAAAATGCAAAAACGCCAAAGTGTAAAATGTATTATGGATCAAGTATGCGTTAGAGTCGTGTTGGTATAAATGTAAATCTTTTATAAGTTATCATAAATACTAAGGTTCGACTTTTTTAATGTTTTTTTGTAATACCTTTCTTTGTTTTGCCAAGTTTCTTCGTTCTTTCATCCAATTGTTTTTTCTCATCAAATGTCGTTGTGCCCAACGTATCATATATATGATACGTCTATTTTCATGGAAAATAAAAATAATTTTTTATTTTTTCAAAAACATTGGTGAATAGTTAACCAAATGCGATAAATATGTAAAGTTACCTAAAATTTTGAGGAAAAAAATCTTTGGCCATAAGGCCTATTTTTTCTTCAAAAATACGTTGTCATTAAGGAGATAAAGCGTTCAAACATTAAATACTCTTTTATTTCTAAGCACCATTTGATTATGAAAACACATCGAAAATCATAATAATTATTCTAAAGTTTTTCTAGAAAACCTAAAGTTTAAAGTTTGATGAAAATTCATTCTCAAAAAAACTAATATATCTTAACTCTAAAAATTTTAATAATTAACACTATTTTTAATAAATTATATAGTCACAATAGCTAACATAATACTAATACTCAAAATATATATTTGAAAAGTATTTTCAACAATAGAAAACTTTTTATAGTATCGTCTAAAGAAGTCAATATTTAAACATAATTCATTTACTATATTCAATTTAAACAACATTTTCAACAAAAAATTTTAAAGGATGAAATTTCTTAAAGTTAAAAAATTCTTTCGATAAAAGTGGTATTCCATAGTGCAATGAAATTAAATACTACCATATCATTATTAAAAGGCCCCAAAATAGCAACTCTAGTTTCAAAGAAATTCTCCAGACTTTTAAAAAGAAAACAATGGGTAAAAACATCTTTTTTTCACTTTTCGTGTTTTGTTGATTTTAATGTATACATTTATAAAGTTCATAAAATAAGCTCTAATCTGGTGTTTTACTCGCTAAATTTGTGTAAGAAATGCAAAAACCTTATAATATTTGACCAATATCTTAATTACTCATAAATGAATGGAAAATGAGGGTAACAGGTGTGGTGAGACGCGTACCCATAAACAGAAAAATTCATATGTGCACATAAAGCATCGCGTTGCATAGCGGAATAATCGATATTCACATCGCACACACGCATGAGCATATCGCTATAATAAATGCAAAAGACAAGCGAGACTGTAATAATACGAAATCAGTACTCATTAGGAGCAACATACAGCGCCTGAAAGATGTATAATGAGTTGCGACTAAAGTACTGATGAATTTGGAGTTTTTGTATTAAGTATATATAAGAGGTACGATGAGTTAAATCATTTTGTTTTACCTTCCTTAATAACTCAAAAACTATAAAATATTTTTGAAAAAATTTAGAGATATGCAATATACATAACTATAGTAACCTATCTATGCAAAAACCGAAAAATTTAATTTTGTAGTTTTTTTGAAAATGACAACCGATAAAAGTGGTGGCTATATCGTTCTATCTATATCAAATCAATTTTTTATTGGGATCAAACAAAAGTTTGTAATGAGTGAATCACTTAAGTAAATACAACGAAAGGAAAATGAGAAAAGATTAAGTATATTTATATGTTAAAAATAATAGTAATATATGATAAAGAGAATAGAATTGATGCTTATGAACAGTGATTTAGTGTGTGGGTACATTGAGTAGATGGATAAAAAGGTCGTGTTTAAATTTAGAGTAGGATGAGATATTTCTTAAAGATCTGGGTAAGGAGTTGAAAAGAAGAGATGAGCAGAAGTAAAATGTCTTTTTTCGTTTTTTAATCTGGCGCTGACTGGTGGGATAAAATTTTTTTATCTTGAGTAGGTTTTTATTTTTTTGTTGTGGGAATGAGGTGAGTGCTGTATAGATAAGATAAAGTGATATGAATAGTACATGTTCATCAAAAGTGATCAGAGAAAAATTGATAAAAAAAGAGCATTCAAATATAAAATTATAAACAAATTAGATAAATATAAAAAAATAAAAGATTTAAATCTACAAGTTAACAAAACAGATTTAAAATAATTAATATATATGATATAAAACTTTACCAACAATATATATCACTTTTTCGAAAATTTTGATGTTTTATAACTTTTTCAAAATTAGTTCAATTGTTTTGAAACTTTGAAACAAGGTTTTCTTGGTCTATATTAAAATCTATGTAAATTTTGTGAGTTTACATTTTGTCGGGAAAAAGTTATAAGCGCTCAAAATTTGTTACAAAAACATATATATATATAGTGGCTTTTACTTCTAAAGCATAGGGGCGTGAGTATGGTTGGTTAGATGCTGGATTCGATAACTCAAGGTGTTAGGTTTGATCCTACATCTACATCTACTAAAAAGCAATTGTGCCTTTTCGATGAAAACACCATATAAAAAACCATGATGATTTAAAAAATAAGTTTTTTGGTGTATATATGTATATTTACGTGTATTGGGTATACTTGTATGTATATGTTGAAGTTTTCCCATATGTTAATTTTTCTTATGAATTTTGATGAATGTTTGAATTGGTGTTTGAGGTTGTTCAGGTAGGAATTCTAGAAGTAGGCGTTTTTTTGTTTTGTGAATGGGTTGTTTGGAGTAGAAGTGAGAATGGAAGTTGAACTGTTTTGTTGAAGCATATGGCTGATTTTTCTAGTTCTGATGTTGTGTTGGTTTTTATTTCAGTATTAGCTATTTTTAATTGCACTGTTTTTAGGAAAGCACTCCAGAAAATGTGTTTGCCAATGGGGTGGTTGTATTGGGTCTTTTTGTGTACATGATTGGAAGATTGACTTGGAAAGATATTAAAGAGTGATCTAAAGCTGAGTGTGTGTCGCGAATCTTCCATTTCTTTATGATTTCATTGGTTTTGGCATTGATATATTATGTCTAGGTGCTTGCGTTGAAATGATGCAGATGTGTTAGAATATGCTATAGTGAGGTTAAGGGAAGAAAGAGAATTGAGGGTTTGCAGACAACCAAGATTTTGTTTTGTATCCAAAAATATGAGCGTGTATTGAGGTCTGTAGAAATAATGAGGGAAAAACTTTTGTCTATATTATTTTTTATTTTGGTTAATATGTTGTCAAGTCAATCAGGAATGGGTTGTGAGTAAAGATAGCAGGATAGTAGTTGGGTAGTAGTGGAGTTGATAAGAGTGAAGATGTAGTTAGAATTAGAAAATTGGTATAATGGTGTATTGAAAATGTATGTTTTTATCATGTTGCAAGGCGAATAATCGTCTAAGGGGGTATGTGCATAAGTTTGTATTAGTCAATCAGGTTTTAAAAAATCAATCAATCACAATAAATGTTATCTTTTTATTTTTTATTATTGAAATGGCTGTAAATTTGAAATTTAAATTTCAAAATTTATTCCAAAAAGAGAAATCTCTGACTCCAATAAATTTTTGATTGATATTCTTTCAAAGTATATTATAAGAAGGACGAGGTTGAAGTTTTGTCATTTTATTTATAATATTTAAATTAGTAAAAAGGGTAATAATATCATAACTTTTTATTTCTAATTTAGGTTTTATATATCATCCATTGTTTTTTTACTGAAATTTCTGTGATTAAAGAATCTAGGTTATGAATAAATGTTGGCTGGTTGGTTGGAGATATCAAAGCACTTTCAGACGTAAGGATATATGCTCCCATTATGCTTAAGATGGTTAATCAAAGTTTTTGTAAATTTAGTTGTGAGCCTTTGAGATCGAACCCCTGACCTTCAACCGTTAAGCTGAGACGAGTAACGCCCATTAAGGCTCTATGAATAACGGTTATTAATTTAAAAATTTGTGGCCCATTTATTTAAAAAAAATCTTCATATTCTGATGCTGCTAAAAAATCCTCAAATTTTCTTAATCATAAATTTCATAATCCTGTTGAGATTCTTAATTTTAAGAAAATTTTTCTGATGAGGTGTTTTTTCAAAGTTTCTATTGTAAAAATTTACCCTTAAATTTATTTTTCCTCATTCAACCTCCTTAGAATCAAGTTAACAAAAATCCTATCTTTAATCCTAAAATTATCATAAAAAAAATCTTTGTTCTGAAGTGAAGGATGAGGAAGTCAATATTGGATAAAAATGATTATATCAAAAAATCTATGGAAAGTAAAAAAAACTTTTAAGATTCTCTTCTTCAAAATTAATCAGAAAATTAAAAAATTTGTTGTCTTTACCTTGGATCCTTAGATTAAACACTTTATAAAAAACAACGGTGTTTTTCTATTTATTATGTTTTTGATTTTTATTCCTTTAAACAGCGTTCTATATGTTATAAATAGGGGCACAATTATTTATCTTGTAAATATATCTCTACTCCGGTCGGCAAATACTGTTCGGGTAACCATAAATCTAAATCATGTATTGTTTCCCAAATAGAGAATAATTTAAATGTACTAACTGAATGTTGAAAAAATGAGTAATTTTAACCAAGCTGATTTTGATCTGAACTACCCTATTAGGAAGAACAATTATGATTGTATGAAAAATATGACTATTTTTTATAGCTTTAATTCGTTTGAAAACAAAAGAATAATATGAACTCTACTATCAGCATAATTGGAGCTTCCATTGTTTATAAGAAAAGTAAAAATTTTATTTTTTACTTTGACAACGTTGGTAATAGGGGAGAAATTTTGCCTTGGATAACGTGAGCTAGTGTCACATCAGAAGTAGAAGAACAAAGGTTTGATGAAGCAGAACGGCATACTTTAACAAATTGGCCCAGTTTGCCATATTTTAGACATACCTCATATTTTGCAGGACAATAACCACGATTATATTTTGGATGACGACTTCCTCCGAAGTTGAAACATTTGCCATTCGAAAAATACGTTTTTGGAAATATAGAAGAAAGCTTTACCGATTCACACAGCTGAATCGTTTGAATCAGCCAGAATATTCTCAGAAAAAGTAGAAATAGTAGGTAGTTCTAGTAGTAGTAGTTACAACCTCTACATGTGTAATTTGTGAGTCATAAGCCTTAGTTCCAAAGTTCTAGCACATTCTGTGGCTTCTTTAAGGCTCAAATCATCACTTTGTTAGAGTCTAGCACGTATTGCAGAAAAGCGAAGTCCATGCATGAAAGAATCGCGAACAGACTCATCACTGTATATTGTAGCACTTACGTCTTTAAAGCAACAAACACAGCAAAACGTTTCAAATCTTGAAATTATTGATCCACATATAAATTTTCCTGCTGCAGCCGTGTTGAAAGCAAATGTCTAGCATGAATGATACATGAGGGTTTTCGTTAAAAAAAGTTTATAAATACTATAACTTCTGTGTTTGTTTCAATAGTCTCTTTTTGCTGAATAAATTGATGTAAAATTGGCAGAAAGGAAAGGAATAACCTAACAAGGGTTTATTCAGCAAAAAGAGACTATGGAAACAAACACATAAGTCATAGTATTTATACACTTTTTATTCACAAAATAGCATTCAAACTAGTCAACAAAAATCAGAATAGAATGAGGGAAAACTTGAAGTTAGAATAGAAGCCAAATGCTCGCAATGTTCAGACATTAGAATAAAATGAGGAAAAATTAGGTGTAAAGTAAAATTAGAATATACGCTAAATATTCGCTCACAATGTTCATACAACAATACGCATGCTAAAGACAGATAAAGCCATGAGAATTGGGTAAATAGAAGAGCAAGAATCTTTTGAGCATACTTTTTTACATTCTTCGTTTATCTACACCGTCTAAATTTCAAGCATTATTCCCTTATTTTTATAAAAGTTCCTGAATAAATTTAGCTCAACTGCTGTTTTAAATCTAATTTTATTGGCCAAAAATTTATTTTCAACCATAACAAGTGATAAGTAATTGACAATTTCCATTACCTGTTTTTATGATTAGCTTTTACTTGAAAAGTCAGATAAATTTAAAGATAATTCATCACTATTTTGAGACGAAATAAACCCTATCTATGAGTATTTTTTAGAAAGGGAAATATTTCTTTTCTTAACAGAATAAATTCCCTCAATAAAGCAATCTGCTGTTGTAAAAAGTAGAATTGTTTGAAAATTAATTCTTTTAATTGCATCAGAAAAATAAAATGTATTATAAGATGGATAATATTCAAAGCAAAAAAACTGATGAAAGAAAATGATAAGCTTGAACTGAACACAATATTTAACAAGAAGAATCATAATTTTTCTCGCATAATAGACATTTTGCAAAGCTTGATTTAATTTTACAAGAGCAGATTCCACATATCATAACGCCATCCCTTAAAAAAAGACATTTTATAGGCATATTTATTATGTAAAAAGTAAGAAGTATGTAGAGGTTTAGCTAAGGGGGACAAAGCCAAAAAGTTTATTTGTCCTTCCCGCTAAAAATATATTAGCACCTTGAATGTAGCTAGGAGGATATCAATAAGTTGACATTCTGTTCTATGTAATATGTTAATAGTGTTTATGAATTGCAAATAGTAAAAGATCTGCGAAAAAGTTAGACATAAATTGTAGTAAAAAGTCCGGGCAACGCCTCTGCAAGTACGTAGAAATAAAGATCAGAGTGTAACTTAGCATAATTTATTTGTAATAAACTAATAAAGAAAATTCCTCATCTTATACTTCTACAAATGAATTCCTTTATCTAAACTAACTCTATGTCACATTTGATGATTGAAAGTTTTATTACTAATAGTTATTCACGGAAAGATTAGGAAGGAAAAAGAGTTTAAGAAAAAAATTTTCAAGCGAGTAACACTTTTGTGGCCCTTTTTTACTTTTTTTGACAAACAAAGAAAAGTGCTGCTACTTCACAATTATTGATATTTTTATGTCATATTCTAAAAAGAAGTGAAAATATTTCAATCCATTCATCTACAATACTTACATCTAGGCTTTATTTAACCACAAATCATATATGATTTTATGGAAAATCTAGATTTCTAAGAAGATAGTCACGCTTTAGAAGCCTCATCATTTGATTTTTCAGAAAACTTTATTGCTTTTGCTATAATGAATGCCCATTTAGAAATTGTAGGCATTTTATAACTTCATTGTAAAATTTCTATACATGCAATTTAAAGTACCAGATTTAAAAGATGTAAAAACTTTGAATGAAAAGGATTAGACAAATGATGAATAGGAGAGATGATCTTTAGTGGTGATTAGATGCTGAGTTGTAATGAGATTTACTGGGTTGAAAGGAGAACTGTTTAACGTTGAAAGCCAGATAAAATCTAAGATGGAGTTCATAATCAAGGCAAACTGTTGTGAAGAGTTGTGTCATAAGTATGATGTACATAAGTAAAAAACTACATATAGTAATGTATCAAGATGCCAGGGATTAAAGGAGAATAAGATTGAGTAGAGAAAGTTATGGAGCAACAAATAGGACTTATACTTAAATAGGTCCTACTTTATTGGTTTTTAGTTTTTAGGTTTTAGGATGGGCCACCCATACATAAGCCACCTATGTTGGTTTACAGGCAACTGCACATTACCCGGCATACTACTTTATAGGTAAAATAAAATAAGTATAAAAAAATATTTTATTATTATTTATTTTTTATTTCGATGAACGGCTCCAACGAATTTGAAAATTTTTCTGTTCAATCATTATACAAGAAGTTTGCTACTGTAAACTTATATATTTTTTATAGTAATATAAATAAATCCTTAAATAATAGTTATATAGAAATGAGATCAATTCCCCCACTATCCAACCATGTGATGAAGATTTAATAGAAATTATGATAGATCAAATTCTAGAAATGCAATCAAACATCAGTAGAAGCAATCACAAAGATCTTAAAATTTCACTTCATCAATTAGAAGTAGTTAATTATTTTTTAAATAACATTATAATATTTCATTTTTTAGATTGAAAGGATAAAATATCTCATCAAGCGATATATTAATTGTAGAATTCATAAGGTAATAACAGTTTCAGATCCTTTCTTTAATATTGATTTTTATTATTATTAAATAGATAGAAAAATTTTTCCCATATCTTTTTTTGTCTTCTCAGTTAAATAACTCCACTTCTCTTGAAAGCATTCTAACAGAAGATGAGATAACCTATTCTAAAAGGTATTGTTAAACTGAAAATATTCTATATAAACTTTTCAGATATTTTTTATAGATTGTAAATATCACGCTTTTATAAATTGTATTCAAATAATATTTATTTTTTATATGTGACATTTGTGTTACACTATGGATACAAAGCAAATCTTATTTGATAGCAAGAACAAAATGGTTTAATGATGATTATACCTAATATCGGCTGTTGAGTTATTGATCAGTTTTTTCTTCAATCCTTGAAATTAAAAGCGTATAACGTGTTCAACTAACGTCATTTATGCCTTATTTGATTCACCACATGAGTTCTTTTAGTTCTTCAAGTCGTGGAAATTCTTTATATTCTCACTTTTCAAACTTCACATAACTTTTGTGATACGTGATCCTTGTTTACACTCTGTTGTTGTTAAAGGTTATATGAGAAAATTTTTTTGACATTAATTGTGAATGACTCTATAGTATATTTAATATGAAATCATTGTTTTCTAATATAAGTACAAATGTCGTGTAAACACAGCGAACAAAATGGTTAAAGGTAATACGCCTTATAGACAATCCAGAGGGCATATGCCTATTTTTACCAATCTTCACATTTCAACTTTGAATATTTGGATAAAACCTACTCTAATTTGTTTCTAAACTAAAGATGTATGAGAGAAATTATGTTCTAGTTTGACCATCGATGCTCTTTAGATCAAACAGTTCTTCTTTGAGTAGTATTAGATGAAATATATTGGTTTTTTTGGATTTTATACAAATATTTAAATAGGAGAGCCACTATATCATCTAGTGGATTTCAGTACAAAGCTGCAAACCAAAAAGCATAGTGACTAGTAAATGTAATCAATGTTAAAAGTTACAAGTATTTGTAAAACGTATACAAGTATGTATGCCTGTCTTATCAATAAAATAGATTTTTCACTTATCCAATTTCATTTTTTTTATTGTATAATTTGGCAAAAATAAAATAAACTTTGACTTGACTTTGAAAATATTATGCGGAAATTTAATGCTATAAATTTAGTTTTTATTTTATTCGTATAAACAGTTTTAGGTAGAAAAAATTACATACTATTTTCACCCTAACCCTAACCTTATATTTTTCACTTTTTAGAAAGTACTTTCATATTTTATATCTAGGGAGGGAAGGACTTTTACTCTCATGATTATTTTAACATTCTAACCTTATTGATTTTGATCTTTAGATATTATAATTTGATAAAGTCATATCTTAAAGAAAAGTGCCTAGACAATCTTCCTCAAAATTTTCAAAACTGTGAATTAAAAAATGGTATGATTTTTTATTTCAAGAGTGCCTTAAAGTAAAGACTGTTTTCTCTTTTAGCGATTAAACCTGAATTGGATCAGTTTGTTTTTGTTCGTGCTTGTCAAGATATTGACTCAATTTTGATGGAATCTCAAACTTTTACAACGGAGTATGTATAATCAGTGATGAATTTTGGGCTAGAGCGCTGGATACTCCAAAGCAACAACTTTGTTAAAAAAAATTTTCTTGGAAATTAAATTTATGAATATGCAAGGAAAATTCATATTCTGAAGATAAAATGTTGAGCGAAAATCTCGTTTTACCGTAGATAAAATAGTTTGACGCGCATAATGAGATTATCTCCAGTGCTGCATGCCTTATATCTGACACTCCTGGTCTATACTATCATGAACACTGGATTTGCATTAACGCATCTATTCTATCTATCCTATCTATTCTAAACTTTCAATATGTCTTTTATAGTGATCAGTTAATACAAAAATGAGAAATGACGTTATTTTTTCGACTGTAAGGAGTTAAAGGCCTGGCCAAGTTCTTTTTAAAATATTCACCGCCACACTTGCCAAAATTCATCATTGGTATAACGCGTATATGTAATTAATCTTGCGTATCCTTAATCAATCTTCTTTTTCAGAAGTGATATAATCGACATGCCGAAGAATTCTCAATTTTTGGTAAAGTTTAGTTGCATTTCAAATTTATTAAAGGATAATCAAGTTTCATTGGTATAAAAAGAGAGATCCTTAGGCGCCAAATCCGATTTGCTTGTAAAGATCGGGAACGGAGTCGTCGTATTGCGCTCTATAGTATTGCCAAGCAACAAGGTCTCCAATTCCATATTTTGCTACAAATTTTTTATAGCTTCCTTTTTCTCTTCCTTTGTTTTCTCTAAATAAAAATATTTTTATTAAATATGCTGATACTTTTCAACATATTGTTTCTTGAAAAAGAATACAATTAGTTTTGATTTCGCCGCCCCAAATCGATCCATCACAGCAAACATTCCCCATTAAAACAAGATCACTTGCACAACCGAATCACCGCTACTTCGCGAATATCTCCACAAAATCGATCCCCAAACACACATCTGCCCACTTTGCAATCAACACACACATTACACAACATCTTTTCAATTTTCGACATGCACACAGTAGACAAAACCCATTCATGTGTGTGGTCCAAGCCGTGCCGAGTGGTAAGCCATATGGAGGAGGCAGCAGCACCTAATGGTGGCTTTTATGTAGATTGGCTGAATTTACATTTATTTATAACACCTATTAATTTTTATCGTAGATAACTGTTTCCATAAACATCGATACGTTTCAGAAATTTTACTTAAGCTGACTGAAAATTGATTTGTCATTTCAAAGTGAATGTATTTATAGAGTATTTTATTAAAAAATGTGAAATATAAAGTAATGAGCAAACTAAAATGATAATTATTACGTAAAGACATTCTTCGAGAGTGTTTTTTTGCAAATTATAAAACTACTTGATCTTCATCTATATTTATCCTTCTATGTATGCTTAATAATGTTAAGGCCGGACATCTTCCCTGTCCCATAGAAGATCTTAGTTTTGTTTTCACAAGGCCTAGGCTAATTATGCTTCTTTTACACTCGCAAAATGTGACTGGTAACACACTTGTAGGTGAAAGTATTGTATGTATGTTTGGATATAACTGTTTATAACATTATTTTAAGCCTTTCTTAACTATTAATGGTGTTTCATTTACTAATTTCCACTTTTGTTTTCAAAGATGTAGTTCAGCGTTGAGGAGCTGGAAGAGTTTGATCTATAGCTAATTTCACAGTCCTTTAAAAATTCAAGGACTAATTTTGATCCCGTTTCTGCTTTTGTCTGAAGTTCGTTGAATCTAAGTTTCATTTGTTTAATTACTCGTATGCCGAAGAATTCAACAGTTCGATTTTTTTGCTTCTTCTGATGCTTCTGCATCTACAATTACTTCCATTACTATCGGCAATTTCTACTTCGTTAAAACGTATTTTATGGCGCATTTGAATATGATTGCGTAAATCATATAAAGCATTTTTAACAACGTCTACTTCTTTTGTTCCTTTGACAACATCAATAGTTCTTCCTTGCAAAGCCACAACAGAAGGCTCAATGTATGCTAAGTAGCGCGAGTCACGATAATTAATACTACTATAAATTGAAACGAGGTGATAGCCATCATAAATTCAGATGTTTCAGGTTCATTTGAAAGAATTTTAGACATTGCGTCAACCATTGATGATAAGAAATAATAATAAACAATTGCGGCGCTGATGATATAATTCAAGTAAAATGGGTTCTAGAATTAACAGATTTGTATTACTTTCAATACAAGAATATCTTAATAAGTAAACATTTAATATTCATCTCCAATAAGATAAAATAATTCTTATCTAGCGCGCGTACTCTGTCAATTGTACGTGTGCCCATCATGTTTCTTACAAAAGCGCTTTCTAAAAAATGCATTACCATTTTTGTCTGTAAACAGGAAACAAATTTCTCTTTATTGGACACGTCTCTAACTTCATCAGCAGTACTTGTAATATAGCCCTTCTTTTATATCATCGACAATCTTTCTTTCAATAATGTAACCCATGATTTCAGTCAGCTTGTTTTTGCACCACTGAAGATTTATCCTTCAGTTATTTTCAGCATTTTCAAAATATTCCTATAAAAAACTAAGTCACCAGCATCTATCCTAAAGTCAAGTAGCGCTTGAAAATTTCCATAGTTTATGTTAGCTCTATTAATATATTTTGAAGGAATCATAGTCTCCACGTATGGCAATATTTTATCTTTCATAGTTTTAATAATTGGTTTTAAATTTTGAGCATTTTTTCTCTCAACGAATTTTTAGTTTCACGTGGGCCTGATAAATTTTTGTATCTGCAATATAGTACGAGGCAAACATATCCAATGCTTTTTTTCCAATTGCGAAAAGATTCTGATACAAATTTTCCATGTTTTGTTTCACTGGAAATGCAACACAATAAACAGCATCTTCTTCCAAACTAGGAAACTTTTATAGTCATGAGAATTGAAAAGACCGTTCTAGTTTTTCTTTTTGGAAAAATTAAAGCTTTCTGCAAGTGACCAGTTTTTCTGCAAAATATATAATTTCTCTCAACAGTTAAATTCCATTGTTTCTTTATATATTTGCAGATCTAATCTGGATCAATTCTGTATTTATTTAAAAAACAGTTTAAAATTAGTTTTGAGGAGCATGATAAATTTTCACAAGGGACTACAACAGATGTGTTTCTCAGGAGGTTGTTTTGATTTAGTTTCACTCTACAAGATCATTTTAATTTTTCTTTAATTCTTATAAAGATAATGCCAAAATTAACTTTTGAAAACATCATATATTTGTTTAGTGACGATTTACAAATGATATAATAAAAAAATTAATTTAAACCTTAACTGGGGGCAGGGAGTCCAGACCCTAGTTAAATACGTCCCTGGGTAAGTTTGAATGTCAAAAGAGTATGCTTGAATTGCAAATGGGGGAGGGGGGAGTAAAAATGGTATAATTTAGCCATATCAATTTATCTTATGTTAATTAAAATATTATCTTACCTATTTGATATCTTTTCGTTTTCATCAATATTTGAAATTTTTCCATTTTGCTCAAATATCAAGAAGAAGTATTTGTGTAATCCTTAAAAAGTATTATGAAGCTGAATTTCAATAAATTTTGAAAAAAAGAATTTCAAATTAAATCATTTTAATTTTGAAAAATAGACGTCGTGGATGAATCATGAAAAATGAAATTTTAGATTTATTTAAAAAATTGTTTTATATTTATTAGAAAGCTTTAATTTTAAGTTTACTTTTTGTGATTTGTATAATAGTTGCCAGGGGTTGGCAACATGGCACACGTTCAAAGTGTGGCACGCAGACAAATATACAATGGCACACAAACCTCTGTATAGGCAAAAAATAAATGAATATTTTGTTATAACTGGAGCACTTATCAGTCACCTTTTGAATTCTAGTAGCACTTATTCTAAAACTTGTAAATAGTCTTATTTTATAAAGTTTGTCTAAAAGAAGCCCAAGTTATGGTCAACAAAAGTCCACTTTTTCTTAATAGGCAAATCACGTTAACAAAAACAAAGAATACGTATTTAACAATTATTGAATTGCTTAGTCCACAAAGCAGCTAAAAAATATATATTTCATTTTTATAATTATTTGAGAGGTCATTTTTAATATAGATAAAAACTTTGCCTCATCCATTCTGGCACATAAATAAAACAATTGAAAAACATAAACTTCGTATCCTACAATGAAAGATGCATTTGATTTATATAGAGATATCGAATTTGAAGATACTGTTGAATAAGGAACATATGAAAAAAGAAATATCTATTCTCTAACACAGGCAGCAGACAAGGGAAAGATAAATTACAGTGATTAAAAAGTTTTTGTCCAAAGATCGCGCCTTTTCAGAGGAGAATACTTAAAAATATTACATGGTAGCTGACCATATTGAATATAGAATAATTTTTTATGTCAATTTTTTTGCAAATCGAGTCAACTTTGTGAGGTCTTTAGGTCAATTTTTGAAGGATTTACAGTTCAACTTTTTTGGCCCCTAGTTATACCTATATTTCAAGAATGGAAAGGCTTTAACTTTTAGTTTGTAGGATGACGCTGTACACTCATTTTTTGAATTCACTTCTGTTTAGTCCAGAGGCGCACATCCTTAAAATTTTAGGGAGGGCGAACTCAATTTCAAAATTAATTATAAAAGAATTTTTGTCCAGTGAACACACCACCATTATTACCCGATAACTGTAGGTTTCAATCCCACCATAACTGCGGATAACTTCACGGATTTTATCAAGTTTGTAATACTGATTGCATTACTTACTTCTAGCTCAGTGGTTTTAAAACTGGAGCCTGCAGTGACCTATGGATACGCGATCATTTCCATTCGGACCGAAAAGAGGTCACTCAATGAATCCCGTTTTGCGCAACATATTAATCCAATTTTGGGCCATTTGTGATTTTTGCTAATAAGTCACTTTTAAAGGAATAAATAATTTAGTCTTTGAATTGAGTACCATTTTTATTTTTATTGCTTTTCAAGCTTGATTTTATAGATGTAAATTGGGAATGTTCAATTTTCTTGTTCAGTAAATATAACCATTGACTATTTTAAACGTCAAGCTGAAAGATTGAATAAGCCAGTATAGGAATATTTTTGCAAAATATTTTAAGTGTGGTTTGAAAGACTTCTATAAAGTTTCAAAAAAATAACTGTTGTCAAAAAGTCTCACAACATAAAAGAAGTTGATACCTTGGTACAAAGATATCATATTGAATGTGTTAAGAAGTACTGAACTTGTAAAGTTGAAGCATATCTTCTTGTAGCAGGCTAATTTGAGAAGGATGACATAATATCAGAGATGGTTTTATTGATTCGAAATTCGATTTTCAACTTTTTGCCATTCAGCTTGATGAAACGATGGATGTTGGAAACTTAGCTCAGACTCGCGTTTACGTACAATATGTATATGACTAGCACCTGGTGGACAAATTTTTGTTTTGCTAATCATAGTTCGATACAAGCGGCGCGATTGTGCCTTCTCGATGAAAACACCCCATGGTATCTTTACATTTTTTTCTCAGAGAATTTTTCCTTTACTAAAGAGACTGTGGATCCACTGTCAAAAAAATATTTATGCTAGAAAAATTATGTTTATAAACCTTCTTTCAGGAAGTAGAGTTTACGAAGAAGTAGATATTATAAGAATGTGAATACCACTTCCTTTTCCTGGCCCCGAACCGATGTATTCCATAAGTGTATCGCCTTGATCGATTTCATTTCCAGGTATATTGAGGACAGACCAGTGCCTATATTCTGCCAAGGAATGATCAGTTACACTTGGAGCATCTGGGTCTTTGTAAAGAAAAAATAGACATTCGGGAAGTGAAGTAACGCTATGATTCAAATACCTGTCATCATCAGGGCGTAAAATTTGCTGGGTTGTGTTTCCCATTTTAATTTTGGAGGCTCTCGCACCTAAATAAATTTAATTTCACATCCTTTTCACTTTATTTAGATGAGAAATTGTGTCCAAAAAGTGATTAATAACAATCGATACATTTTTTATCTTAATCATATTTACCTACAATTTGAGTTTACATCAAAAATACTTGTTAATTATTAAGCCCAAGAATGTTTCAAACTAAATAACTCCAAATATTGAAAGTATGATGTCATTTTGTAATACTAAATTTTGTAAATTTGTTGCAGTTTATTAATAATTATTGCATGTAATTAGATATTTCGTGCACTGCAATATCTTCAGGATTCATCCAAACCCAAATATGCGCGTTTTAAGCTTTTTCAATTTTTTTTGAATTGAATTGAATTTATTGAAACAATGAAAAGTAAGGTAAGTAACGTAAAATAAGTTTCGCAAATCCATCGCCATCAGACACAATGATATAAAATGGAGTTTACAAAAAACTACCATCGAGATGATCAACTTCTAAGCGAGATAAATGTATAATATATAGATACAAAAAAAGTATATAGATATAGATAGACGTATTCATAAGTATATATATATATATATCGAGAGAAGACAAATAATAATTTATAAGCAGGCAAAAAATTAAAACTACATTAGCATTTTCTTTAAAGAAGAATTATAATATTCTTTATAAGTATACAAGAATAATGTTTTAAATTGCGAAATATAAATTAAAAAATTTTATACAGTTCAATAAAGTTTTACGGAAAACACTTTTCCTATTGGTAAGTTTTAGCTTTTTCAAATTAAAATAAAATCAGAAGTCATTTGCGACCATGTTAGTCAATTTGCTTGTATTAGTCGCGGATTTTTCCCGAAATTGTGGGTAAGGATGATAAGCACCAACAGATATTTCCACTCAATAAAAGTTGATTAATTATTATTGATTAATCACTTAAACGCTCAACCTACTAATTCACTCATTCCCATAAACATACAAATTGTTCTTTTCGAGATTCTCTTTCTTACCCATTTGTCTATAAACTAACTAATCAATCTTCCTATAATTTTATATTTTACAAACTATAGACGTATCATTCAAAAGTTTCCAGATGCCCATTACCTAAGAAAGTGTTTTTCTCGAGACAAATGCCTAGTCCAATTTCTATAAAATAAAATTTTTCACAACTTCTATATTTAACAGGATTAACTTGAAATCGATGACATTTTTTGACAGTTAAGAAATTTTAAATGGACTCTCATGCCATTATATCTGGCAAAATGTTGGCTCCCCTAAAAAACATAGTTGTAGGAACCATAGTACACGTGGCAGCAAAATTCCATATAAAATCCTTTTCGATCATGAACACAAAAATGCAAATTTTATTGATCACTAATAACAGTGTGGTATTCGACGCTTGAATCAAAATTTGAACACTTCTGTCCTAGATGCTACAATTCAATTTACGTTGAAATATTCATTTTCAGGCAGATGAAGTTGCATGAAAGACAGTAAAGTTCAAATAGTGTATTTTCAAGTTATTTTTGTGGAATTTTGAGACGAAAGTATTCATTTGGCTGAAGGAATGTTTTGGCATTTATTATGTTTGTAAAAGAGTAAATAAACTAAATTTAATAACTTAATGTCCGATGAATATGCTATGGGGAAACATATGTGAGTTGCATGATTTTTACTAGTGCATGAAAATTAAATTCCAAGAAATAAAAAAAAAGTCTAAATTACTTCCCTAGGCGTGATTTCTTCTCCATCTTTCACTATTCTGTTGTTGAATTGAATCTAAAATGAAAATTCCAGGAAAACAAAAATGAGACGACGTTAAGATATGCTTACAACCAAGTTTTTTTTCTCTTCTTGAGCAAATAGATCCTCAAAGTCCTGTTCTAGTGAAGTGGATCCTTTAAGGAAGGAAGCATTGCAAAGAAGGAGCAGCTTTAAAATCAAAACGAAAACAATCATCTCTAAGAATAAAATGAACTATTATTATTATTATTATCTTTAGGATCGAGTGATCTGATCATGTGCTTGACCTTGCTCGCATCTCACTTGTATCGTCTAGCTTAGAGCTGATAAATAAATATATATCTATCTATCTATTTATACACAATACAATAGCAAGGGCCTGAAACGACAATTTACTTTTTAATATGATAGCATTTATTTGCTTTCTTGAAAGGTAAGATTAGCGGAAGCGTGAAACAGTACCCAGGTCACGGTATAATGACCCCATTGCCCTTCTTTCTTTCTTGACGCACTTTATGTAAGAAGGCATAGCTCAAGCTTTTTCAACTGGAGTCAGGCTTTAAAAGAGGCTCACTGACCTTCGACCGAAGGGCAACGAGCTGACGCCCGAAAAATGTAATTCAGAATGCAGATTGTGATGTACAATTAAGATGACGTGTCTCTCGGCATAGTATCAAAGTAAAAAGGGTGTATGAGTTTAACCATGATTTTAAAAAGAAAAAATGAGCCCCATCGCATTCATAGTAAAGCTGTAAAGATGCATAAGTGTCTTACTCTTGAGATATAAATCTTGGCGATGGCATGCGTTAATACACCCAAAAATAAGTGAAAGACGGTGGTGGGGGCGGGAAGGAGCTACTAGCCTTGCTGCCAGTGGCTTGACGTCTTCAATTAACTAACATATTCTGTCACTCTTTAAAGCTTTTTTATTTCTTCTTTGTTTTACTGTTTTTATATCTTAGAATGGCTGACATTCTATGTTAAAATGCTTTTTTTCATTTCAATATTGTTGTCTTTTTACTGTTTATTAAATAAATATAAGAATATTAAAGCTGGAACACAACATAATAGCCTAATTTCAACAATTCTAACATTAAAGAAACGAGTATATTAAAAAGTGAAATATGATAGCAGATGGCCTAATAATATTCCAGAAATTCTAATTTGAATCCTTCTCTCCTTTTCATTTCTAGTTCCTTTCTTATTTTTTATCTCTACTCCTTTTCTTCCTCATCCCTTCAGAGCACTTTTCTAAACCTAATTTTCAACTTGCTATACTGCCGTTACAAAAGTAAATAATTCGTAAATGTAATTTTTCTCAAATATCGAAGGTTCGAAAATGGAATGAAAGCTATGTCAAGTTTAGATTCACGAATGTTAGTCGAGAAGGCGGGGACTGAGCCCAATGTCGCTCTGCAAGGTATCAAATGCTTCACTTCCAAACGATGCCGACAAGATGCATCCCGAAAGGAGGGAGGGAGGATAATATCGATGCTCTGTCTGCTAAACAATCACGATATGACCGTGAAGCAACACTTCTCAAATTTGGGATTCGGCGTGGAGAACAAACCTGCTCCTCAATCCAACTACAAAGTGGCATGCGAAGTGCCAGTCGCTGCACACTTTTGCTGAGGACCTTATCAAGCGGTGTTCAGCCGAAATGGTTGAATTGGTGATCGGTCCCGAGCCGTTTGCTCTCTAATGCCACGATCCAACGAATTGGCAATACACGGGTGTGAATTCCCAAAATGCGTGTGTAAAAATGTCTTTATAAGTGTAACAGTTTTACATGTATTTTGAGGTAAAGGATTTATTGAAATTTAATCATAATTTTGACAGGTCTTATCAACTTTGATTGATGTTTTCAGATAGCTACAAAGTATTTTGTGTTAAATAAGTAAGGCCACCAACGTATTGAGCGTACCTGAAAAAGGTAGTTTATATGTATTTTGAGATAATATCAGTTTACTGAAATTTTACTCTATTTTTGACAGATTTTATCAAGTTTGATTGACATTTGGAGATTAGCTACATGGAATTTGTATGAAAAAAATATCCTCAATAAATTCAGCGTACCTAAAAATCGTAGTTTATCCCTATTTTTGGATAAAAAAAGTTTACAGTACTTATAATATTTTGACAGGTCCTGTTAACTTTGATTGATAAATACAAATTTTTTGTTAGGATATGATGAAAAATGAATACGGCCATTGAATTCAACATACTTGAAATATATGCATTTATTCTGAATTACCTTTAAAAATTCCAATTTTTTCGACGTTGCAAAATTCTTAACTCCTATCTAGTGATTCTTTCCTTGGAAAATGGAATCCAAGAAAACCAGGATCCCGCCTCAAAAAATGAAAATTTGCATTTCCGAGGGCTCGATCGACAATAATGTGTACTTTGCAATGTAGTGTTTTCCAACTTCAATTTGAAGCCATGAAAACTGAAAGAACAGTTTCAAAATCAACATGTAGGGGTAAAAACAGGGCTAACTGCTGAATATTTGAAGGCTAAAAGAAAGAAATTTGATCAAGTAGGCAAAATAACTTCTTTTGGATTTCTAAAAACCGATAAGCCAATATTGAAAGCCTCATATTTCGTTGCTTACCAAGTTGCCAAATGCAAAAAGCCGCACACAATTGCTGAGGATTTAATAAAACCATGTGCCATAGAAATGGCTAAAATCCTCATTGGAAAGGAAGCCGTTAAAAGTTTTCAAAAAGTATCCATTTCAAATGATACCATTCACGATAGAATTTATGATATAAGTTAAGATATTTTGGATCAAATAGTTACAGGCATAAATGATAGCGCGCTTAAAGTAAGTATACAGCTTGATGAGTCTACTGATGGTTATAATTATAGCCAGCTACTCGCCATGGTAAGATACATCAAAGAAAGCAAAATTAAAGAAAATTTTCTGTTTTGTGAAGCACTGAAAAAACAACAAAGGCTAAAGATATTCATGAGATGGTCAAAAGGTTTTTCAACAAACAAAATATTCCATTGGAAAAAATCGCTTCAATTTGCACAGATGGTGCACCCGTGATGCTGGGTAACAAATCTGGATTTGGAGAGTTAATGAAGAAAGATGTTCCAGATTTGAAGATCACCCATTGTTTTTTACATCGATATTCACTAGCAACTATGTCTGCCTTCCAGTCTGAAACAAACACTTAATACTTGTGTCAAAATTGTCATTTATATACGTACTCGTGCCCTCAATAATCGATTGTTTCAAGCATTATGTGAGGAAATGGGTCAACAACACACTTCACTTCTAGGGGTTTGGCTTTAACGAGAGTTTTCGAATTGAAAAATCAGTTAAATCTTTTTTTGCAAGATCAATCACATGAACTTCAAGGCGTCTTTGAAGACAATGACTTCATAATAAAGTTGGCTTATCTTGCTGATATTTTCTCCTCCTTGAATGAAGTTAATCTTGTTTTGCAGGGTAAAGGTGTCACAATAATAAAAGCCAAGCAAAAAATAAACTCATTCAGAGAAAAACGTCAATTATGGGTTTCTAGAATTGATAAAGGAAATTTCACAAATTTTCCCTGTTTGGCAAAATCTCTCAATGATAATAATATTTCATTGGAAAGCGAATTAGTTGAAAGTTTCAAAAATCATTTGAATATGCTGTCTGATTCTTTCCACAACTACTTTTCGACAGGTGAACTACAAAAAGATGAAGTTTGGATTTTGAATCCATATTTACCAAATTTCAACTCTGTCGATGATGAAAATCATTTTAAGGATCAACTCATTGGAATCTGAAGTTCTTTTTAAAAGTTTGTCTCTGGAGGAGTTTTGGGCATGGCATATCAATTGTCCTATCGTCATGCATTATCGAAAAAAGCTCTCGAAGTTCTTTTGCCATTTTCCACAGCATATTTGTGTGAGCAAGATTTTTACACTTTGGTACAAATCAAAACAAAAGCAAGAAATCGTCATGATATGCGCAACGCTTTGAGTCCAAATTTGCCGAGATTTGATTCATTAATTAATAAAAAGCAGCAACAGGAAAGTCATTGATTAATTATTAAAATTTGAATTTTTTTTGTTGAATAAATTATTAAAAAAATTTTTGTTGGAGTGGTGCAAAGAAAAAAAATTTTTTAATGGTGCGAGCTGAAAAAAGGTTAATAAACACTGATTTATGGACTCAATTTTTGCAGTTTGGATTTGAAAATACCTATAAGTATCAATCAAATTTGCGTTTAGTTCTAAAATTTGTTTCCAAAAATATTGATTCAAATTTTACATGAAATATATGTATTTATAGCAAATAGATCATGATGGTTTCATTTCTGGACGCAGTTTTCGCATTTGGAGGTTTTACTGGTGTCAATCAAATTTGCGGTTTATGTCTGAAAACTATGTCCCAAAATATTCTCTCTAATTTTACATGAAATATATGTTTTTATACCAATTCGATCATGATAATTATATTTCTGAAATTAGTTTTTGCATTTAGAGGTTTTAAATGTCTGAAAGTGTCAATCAAATGTTCGATTTACGTCTAATGTCAACAAAAATATTTTTGAAATTTAAATAAAATATCTGTTTTTATTCCAAATGGAAAATGTTTCATTTTTGAAGTCAAGTTTGGCATTTATGGTTTTAAAATATCTGAAAGCTTCAATCAGATTTGCGGTTTACTTTTAGATACTGTCCTCAAAAATAATTTCAAAAAAATAAAATATCTGTTTTTATACCAAATCGACTATGCTTATTTTATTCCTGTCCTCCATTTTGGCTAATACGGTTAAAAAATATCTCAAAGTGGCAATTGAATTATTAATGTATATCTGAAAATCAGTTCTGTAAAACTTTTTCAAAAAATCTCTGCATATTAGGTATATAGTAAAAAGATACCTTTTTTTGTATATTTTGGCTTATAATACTTTCTTCAATCATCTTGAGTATGAAATATTTATTTAAAAAAAAATAAACGTATTATAAAAATTTTTAAAGATTAGTATGAGAGAAGGAACCAAGTTGAAAACTGATTGAAAAGAGAACATGTGATCAAAACAAATAATTAAAAAAAATATGTATCTTGACTAAATGGAAGATCTACAATGTTCTAATGAACTAGGAAGTGGTTTAATTATATAATATTAGATGCTTCAAAAAAGATTTTGACTGTGAAAAAGAAGTTCCTCTTTTACAAATGAGAAATTTTTTTTACAAATATTTAAATCTATAGCTTATCATCTAGGATAACAATTATCATTTAACTAAGATGGGTTGGAAATTTGAAACTTTAGAATATGTCAGATTTATCAAAAATGGCACAGATGCCAATATGTGAGAATTTAGTCACTATCAAGATATTTTTAAAAATTGAATTTGTCCATCTTTTTCTTTTTGCGTCAAAGAGAGAATTTTTTAGATGAAGAACGTGGACAACTTTTTGTAATTGAACAATGAACATCACGAATGATTCATCAGAAAAAAAACCTTTGAACTGAGATTGGTTGACAAATATTCAGGCATGATAATAAAATACACGCAGATGCTTTGAGAGAGGAAAAAAGTAATTTTATCCTTATAAAAAATTTATCAAACACACATTGAAGAATATAAATTTTTAACGAAAAAAGCTACTAAGAAAGGATTATCATAGAATGAATAGCATAATTACATACTGTAAATTATAATATGACGTAGAGACTACGAGCCGATAACGAATATGTAGCCAAAAAGATGGAGGTCCTATCGAGATATATAATTTACTGAAAAATGGAAAAATTTGAGTGAATTAAACACCTAAAGTGAGTTGATTAAATAAATTAAGAAAATAATTACCAGAGAAATACTGCAAGTAGAAGTTATTTTTATGTTTATATATTTGACATTGATTTACAGGTTTAATCGATTTTTTGACAGGTTTTATTGATTTCATAAAAAATGAACATCACCATTAAATTCTACATACTTGAAATGTATAAAAAACTTTATAAGAATAAAAATTTTAATTTTGACATGGGCTGTCATATTTAAATTATTTTGTCAGGTTGACTAATTTTTATAAAAAAAGGAATATAACCAGTAAATACAGCCTACTTGAAAATGGGTATATGTGTGTAAAAAACTTTATATAATTAATGGGATAAGATGTTTCTTTTTGAGATAAATCAATTTTTGACAGTTTTGATTGATTTTAATAAAAAAATGAATATCACCACTGAACTCAGAATATTTGAAAATGGGTATACATGCGTAAAAAAATTTATATAATTATTTAAATAAAAAGTTCCTTTTTGAGATGAGCTGTCAAATATAAATCAATATTTAGACAGGTTTGATTGATTTTGATAAAAAAAATGGACATAACCACTGAATTCAGCATAATTGAAATATATATGTAACATTAAAAATATTTATAAAAATTATTAATATCTGAGAAAAATAGGCACTTGAGCGGACAAATTTAGCCCAGCACTAATAGGTTTAAAATCGTGCTAGTGATGCTGAAAGCCTTAAAAGGGGTTGAAAACAAGTGCAGCAGGAATCAGACAGCTTAATTTGAATCTAATAAAATTAACTTACTTTTGGTTTTTTCAAGAGATTTAATCATTTAATTTTTTTTACAATAATTTTGACCTTGAAAATCTTGGCCCATTTTAGAAATACCATATAGCAAAGAATTATCTTTTGTGCTCTGCTTATTGTTATGCAAATATAGCTACACAATGAAATAAACCTACAGGCACTTGAAATCTCTTGACCACGTATTTCTTCAAAGAAATTAATCTTGGCTGATGCTGTGTTTTGACGTCGAGACTGAAATGATGAATTGGCTTTGCTTTGCTACCTTGAATTGTTGCTCGACAAATAAAATCGGGGTTTCGGCATTAACTTCGCTCAAAAATTTAACCTTCTTGCTACCATATCAGTGAAACACTTATTCTTTGATTCTACCAGTACTGCAAATATGCAACAGGATTTTGAGAGGATTCAATTTCATAGAGCAGGTTTTTAAATCCTAAAAATAGGATAAACTTTATTAAATCTTTTCAAATGACCAATAGTTTTTGAAATTTTGCTTTGTTATCCTATTTATTTGATTCTGTAATTTCGGTGCCGGTTTTTTACCCTGGTTTTCTTCCTCTAAAGAATTCAAAGGTTTTTACGGTTAGGTACTAGCGACCCGATTTTACGTGGTTAGTAATCAAGTTATCACTAGACAATAAGTTTGTTTCCCAAATTGGGGGCGTTCGTGTTAGGATAGTATCGATCACTCAGCTGTATTTATATATTGTAACATAAATTCTTGTAAAATAATATATATAACAAGCTATGCAGTAACAAGGGCCGGTAGGCGTTTAGTGGGATGGAAAGTCCAGGTAGACTTGGACTCAACATTCCGGGCGGGCCACGATATCCGAAAGGATGGGTGCGAACGCCACAAACAACTTAATTAATTAATTAATAATGTAATTTCAATTTTAATGTCTTATAAGATTGTTCACTTGTTTTCAATAAAATTGATGGCAAATATTGTGTTGAGACTTCGAATAGTGAAAATGGCAGGTTATTTTTGAAAATTCAGAAATTTAATCCTAAAGCTTTGCATTCATTCTGTTGCTTTGCAGTTATATATAACACTCGGATTTATCCTGTACATAAAATGAATGACACAAAGAAAAGGCTAAGTTTCATTTTTCGATGAATATCAACCCAAAAAGGATTCCTAGCATATATTCTATAATTATCACGTGTCTATAATGTAAAAAGAGTCATTATTCCATTTTACTCTGACAGCTTACTGGCTTCAGGAACACTAAGTACACCAATCTAGGAAGGCCTCCTAGATGGAAGGGTCTATAAGACCCTAAAGGTAGGTAAATTAACTTACTAAGTTAACCTATCCTTAACTTACGTTAAGAAGTAAGTTATGCAAGGTTTCTAGCCCTTGGACCTAGCTTAGGCAGGAGGGAAGACGGCAGGTGACTACACCACCTAGGTAGGTAAGGGGAACTGTAAGGAGAGGGTCTTGCACTAGGCAGACCTCCGGTATCAGAAGGTAGGAGAGCCTCTCTCCCTGGTAACCTAGGGCCTAGTTTGTACTCTGGACCTAGGCACTTAAGGGAGGTAAGAGACCGATCTGTCTGACTACGGTGAAAGGGGACCTTTTGCCCTTACTCTTGCTCCCTCACGATATGTCCAACTATGGGGCTACGCCTACAGCAGGACGAGGAGGGAGGAATACGGATGGTGATGCATTATAGGTGATGTAGAATTAGGGTACTTGCGTAAGCTAGACCTCATTCGTAGGTTAACTTAGGAGTGTAGGTAAGTTAACTTACTAAGTTAACCTATCCTTAACTTACGTTAAGAAGTAAGTTATGCAAGGCTTGTATAAGGTAAAGAGGCTACCCTGTTGGTTCGCTACAGAGCTCTCCTACAGGATACCCTAGGATCTTAACTAAAACTACAGAGGCCTTCCTAGATTGGTGTACTTAGTGTTCCTGAAGCCAGTAAGCTGTCAGAGAGCTAGGACTTCTGCTATGAAGGTGGCCTAGAGAGGGTAGGGGAAGTAGGGGTACCTTAAGTTAAGGTACTTAGTGTATTAGATTGTAAGGTAAGCCATATTTGAGTGACTTAGAAGATTTATTCTTCTCTATCATCTCCTTTTTATCATTGACGGGGTGGGGGCATTTTAGTCTTCAAACTTAGTGACTTTTGTTAAAATCGCTAACTGTATGGATTGAGCCTCTCATGTAAAAAATTCTCAAGTACAGTTTTTTAACAAAATTTTGATAATATAATGTCTCTATATGACTTATAACTTGGTGTTTGCATTAGACACACCCTTGAAAATTTATAATCATATATATATTGGAACACATAATACTTATATATACATATTTTTCCCACAAATATGGCACCTTTATAGCAAATATTATAAAAAAAAATTTGATTGATGATAAAATTACTTACGAAAAATTTTAAATGAAATTAATATTTTTCACTTCAAATCTACCATGCTGATTCCATTTCCCGACTCAGCCTTCCCAATTATGATGTGCAAATTTGTGAAAGTGTCACTCAAATTTAAGGTTAACGCCTGAAAATTGTGTCTAAAATGTTATACAAATTTTAAATAAAATATGAATCTTTATACTGATAATGGTGACTTCATTTCCATACTCAATTTTTGCAATTTGTATTTCAAAAAGTCTCAAAGTGTCAATCAATTTTGACGTTTACATCTTAAATTGTGTCTCCAGAGAACATTTTTTAAATTATATTTTTTTAAATAAATCGAACATTCTGATTTTAATTCTGAACTCACATTTCGCAATTAGAGTGTAAAAGAGACCATCATGTTTGTGTTTGAAGGCTAGAAATTAGTTCCTAGAATATTATTTGTATTTTTAATTCTTCTTAATTAGGGTATGAAAATGTAAATTAATTTACTGGTATCGCCTGAAAATATCCTTCAAAAGCATTTTTTTCAAATTTTAAGTAAACTAATTTTTATACTAAATTGACGATGCTTATTCCATTTTTTGCTTCAGTTTTGATCATTTGTAGCAAAAAATGTGTCAAAGTGCAAATAGAATTAGTGATATATGCCTGAAAATGATCTCAAAATATACTTTGATATTTTTAAGCGAATATATTTTTCATTATGATGCTCTGTCCATTTCCGGCGGTGTAAGAATGCGTAAAATTATCTATCAAGTTTTTACATTTTGGAAAAATCATATTCTACAGTTTTTGATTGAAAATCATTCATCAAAATTTCATTGAGGACAAAATTTACACTAAAAATGTCCTTCAAATTTAAAATAATTTTTAATACAATATCATGTATGTTTTTAATTTCAGTACTTCTTGTTGGCCATTACAATGTAAAAATGGGTGAAAGTGTACATTGAATTGGTAAAAAACAGTTTCTTCCAAAAAATAATTTTTTCAAGTTTTTTTTCATTATTTATGGTTTATATAGTACACATATATGAGTATGAGAGAAGTAAGGGACCTGGAGGCACATTGAAATAAGAACGCGTTTAGTATCTCATTTAATAAAATGTGTAATAGGCCATACTTTACATTTTCAATATAGTAGTCCTTTAATTAGATATACAGTTTTAAGAAAAAAGTATGTAACTTGTCTACCATACAAGATATACTGTTTTCTAATGAACTAATAATCTAGTATTGAGTGCTTCAAAAAAGATATTTAACGGGAAGAAGAAGTTCCTCCCTTGCCAATTATAAATATTTGAAACTTTATCTTATAAGCTAATAATTCAAACATCAATTCAACCCAGCCATTGAGTTTCTCATTTTGAATCTCAGTGCCGGTTCCAAGCTCGGATAAATGGGGAGGGTTGGCGTCAAGAAGGGCATCCGACCATGAAAATTTTTTGCCAAAACCAAAAGATGAGTCTCAATAAAATTTCTCAAGCAAAGGCTAGGACGTATCCCGTAGACGACGTACAAAGGCCTCGCACTGTGAAAATACGGGGGCTACCGCAACGAGCGTGCACGGCTAGAAGCAAGCTCAAAGTGGTCTCAGAGTAGGAAGAATGAACCCCGACGCTATGAAAGACGAGGTAGAGAAGTGGTGGAATTGGTGATGATGAGATTACATATATTGTGTACAAAGAGCTTTAAAAGGATAGAAATTGTACTAGAGTAGCGCAACACCACAAGGAAGAAATGGAAGTGGGATAATACTCTCACCCACCATGAAAGAAAATCTTATAAGTGTTACTAGAGAAGGAGATAGGATGATGATAATCAAGTTGATGTATGGGAGAAATTCGTTACACCTGATAAGTGCATATGCCCCGCAACCTGGGGATATTTATAAGGAGGCTTTTTGGAGAAAGTTAGAAATGCTAATAGCGAGTATTCCTGCAGAAGAATCTTGGCCATATCGGTCAAAATAGCAAAGACATCGAAGAATACATGGAGGTCATGGATATGGGGAAAGAGTGATAGAAGTCGCTACTGCAATGGATTTAATGATTGCAAAGACATTTTTAAGTGTTGAAACAATGTAATTTTCATAAAGAGCGAAATTATAAAAACGAGCTACTTACGACCATTTGGTTTAGCCTGTGTTATTTTTAAAAGAGCGAAAGTGATTAGAGAGGGCAATAAAAGTAGGAAGTATTGACCCGGTTAATTGCTTGAACATTTTTCCACAAAAAACAGATGCTTTTATATAATGTATTTTTATAAACGTTTTATATCTTTTTTTATGTGTTTAGACTTAAATCTTGACTTCTTGCAATTCACGTTGCCACTGAAACGACATATAACCTCCAACTCCGTTGGCAAAAAAACTAAGCTTTAATATGTTAAAACAAGGATAGGAAAAATCACTGTTGCTCCTCAATTAGGGATCAATAAAAGAATGAATCGATCGATTTGAGGTTGTAAGAAAGTGATTAGAGAAAGTGCTGCTACATGTTTGAGTCAGCTTGCCAAAACAAGCAAAGCAGTCAGAGTCCTTCGGGGAGGGATTCATGGAGTTGAGGAGGGGATCGGTTCTGGACACTTATTCTCCGAACAAAACGGACGGAAGGTAAAATTCACAAACATATTATTTTCAAAATTATTGAGATATGAACTTTAAATGAAATTAAAATTTTCAAGCTACATTTTAATAAATATAAAATTGTTTTAATAAATTAATACTTTAACGAACGATTATTATTAAATCTTCAATTGTTTCTGGATGCAAATTCCTTCTTTTATTGGTAATAAAATTTAATCTAGCTGGTATTGAAATATTTTTTTACCAAACTACATAAAAATGATAAATTCTCTTCCTACTGTCTCCTCCAGAACAAGATGTTATTTTTTGGCATCTGTAATGCTTTATATGTGTCGATTCCTTCAATTAATTTTGATTGGCGATGAGAATGTTTGTGTTTTTAATTGTCTAAAAGATTTTTTAGTCTTTGATGAACTGATTCATACAATCACAATGGTAAAAAAGTTTTCCAGTGATCACACAGTTATCATAAAATTTCCATTAAATTACAATACCAAAACAAAAAGGAAAAGTGATAAACAAGGCAATAGCAATGCCTACGGAAAATTTTGGGGAAAACAGTGCGTGATATAAGTTAGGTTAAAAAGGAATCAGTTTTATCCTTCTTGATTTCTGTCAGAAGAGTAAACCTCCTCTCTATTTCAAATGATCATATGTTAGGATTTCTCTGAATTTTATGACCTTTTTTTGAAGAAAAAATTTTTGACAGAAAAATTGGAAGAATTCTGACTTTTGACAGTGTTATCACTTTAGAAAAATAAAATAAACAAAAGAGGATGCCATTAATGAGTTTGTGATTTTTAAGGTAAAAATATTTCTAAACATTCAAATCTAGTCTATTTTTCAAAAAATTGGGGTATATCGGAACCGATTCACCTCGGAAAAGTTGTGTTTACTCTACTTTAAAAATGTTTTTTGAAAAGTAAGCTTCTCTCTTCAAATATTTTGATATTGATGAGACCATGCTTCCTTAATTCAGAGGATATAGTTGTAGAATAAAGCAACTAGCTAGGAACAAGTCCATACATTTTGGATACAAGATTATTATTCTTTGATATTTGATTGTCGTTATTTAAAAAATTTTTAAAGTTTAACACGCAATAATGAAGACTAAATTTTATTCAATAAAATTTTAAGATTGCGGGCAGTGCCGTATTCAGCGGTGATCTTTTATATTTGTTTAAAATAGTTATTTTTGTAGATAGAAATAAATTAGAAATTCAATGGGATACGAATGATCTTTTAAAAGTCCAACTTCATTTATAAAAACCATCTAGTTATGATGATTTTATACCCCTCCTAAAATTTTTAAAGCCTCCCCCTATAATAATTTCATGAATACACTACTTTTGGGATCAAATGCTCTTTTAAGTCTGTTAGATCAAAATTGTCTTCGCAAGCAATTGTTTATGGACAAATATTTTGCTTCTTCAAGACTAATCGATGAAATGAATAAAAAAAAAGAAATTAACTGGGGTGATAAGAATAGACAGAATCCAAAAATGTGCGATTGAAAAAAAAATTCAGAAAGAGGATATTTTAATTCAAAAGTAAATAGTGCTTCCATCTTTCTTCGGAAGATAGTGTGATCCTTTAAGAAAAACAAAACAATGGAATGTTGTTTTAAAAAGAAAAAATTTAAGTTTCAATTCCTAACTCTTTCTACTTATATAACAAAACATGGGGTCTACAGATTTGATGAATTTTATTTGCCATACCAACAATAATCAAGTCTAAGAAAGGGAACTTTCCTGTCGCGATTTTCCTATTGCAAGCTCCCATTTGAAATACCTTAATTTAAAAAGTTTTGCAGACTTCACCAAATAAGTTGCTACGGTATGGAGTTGTCAATCAAAAAATTTGCGCAAAAAGACAGTGTTAAGAATTTAAACAAATTAAGAATTTTAAACAAAACCTGGATATGATGATCAACACCATGTTTTAGAGAGAGAAATTGAACTAGATGTGGATAAGGAGGGTGCGATTGTTGCCCTAATGTGTTCTTAGTAAAGAAATTTTCCACCTCCCTTGCCCAATAAGCTTAAATTGTTTCCATCAAGTTTTTTTCGAATGAATTATTTAAATGTATTTGGGGAATAAATTTCCACAAAATTGATATATCTTCAGATAACATTTTTTAAAATTTACATAAATCTTAAGAATGTGCCCTCCTGCTCATCCATTGGCGAAAACAGATTCTAGGAGTGGGAAATAATGGAAATTTTATTAATTTTTATATTTCATTTATATAAATGTTTGGTTGTGAGAAGAGATGTATTGGGTGTGAATTTTTTACATTCGCGGATGCGGATATTAGATTTGACATCCTAGCGAATGAGGATATCCAAAATAAATGTTATGCGGATGCGGATATAAAATATTTTTAAAAATTATAGGTTTTATATTTTACAGTATCTTACCATTTTAATCCCTTTTTTACATTTTTTACTGTTTTTTAATCCACCAATGTAAAAAAATCGAAATGAGAATAATTAGAAAGATTTATTTAAAATAATCATAATTAATTACCTGTAAATTTTTTTTAAGAAATAACAATTTTCTCATTTTTCCACTAGTAATCTCTTTCTTTTGGCTGTATAAATATTTACGGCGCTGCTAAAGAGCTACTCGGTTTGAACAGTGCCAGAAGGACAGGTAAGGTAATGTTACATGCAATTTTTGATAAAAATGAAAATTCTTCTTTTTTAGTTTTCCACCAATCTAAGGAATTATATGAATCAATTCTTTTTTTCTTTTTGATACTTCGCTATTTCTTCATTAAAAGCTTCATTATCTTCATTTTCTTTTTTGTTTTCTTCTTCATTACTAGAATTTAGATAGAGTCCATAGCTTGATTCAAAGAGGTAAAAATTTCATTAGCACTTTTCATTTTTGCAGCTTTTTACTTCTATGCTACTATTATCAATCTTATCCTCATCATATAAATTCAAAAGGAAAGTTTTTACTTTATTTCTTGTTTCAAAATTGGTGAACAATTTAATTTGAATCTCGGATCGAAAAAAGTAGCTATAATTTAAAAATGAGAAAAGTCGCTATGATGTAAATATTTTAAATTGCGGATGTTAACATAAAAAAATTCGCGGATGATGATGTAAGCGGATGATCTGCATATATCTCTAGTTGTGAGTCGTTTTTCAATCGTGATTGGCACTCATAATTCAACTTGTTAGAATATTATATGTTATTAAAAAAACACAGGAATCAGTTCATATAAATCAAATTACATAAAAATCTTTAAAGAAGAGAGGAGAAAAAAATGTTGCTTTTGGAGCGTTGTTATTTTCTATTATTACTTTGTATAGATATTTTAAAAATACGTATTTCAGGGACTCACATTTAATGCGGGAAAAGTTATGCTTTTTTTTAAACATAAATGAATTTTTTTGCATTATTATATTGATCAAAAGGGCCAAAATTTTTTGCAAAGTTTGCTCTTTTGTACACACACCTTTGACGTACGTCTAAAATCTTTTCTGATCTCCGATCATACATTTCGTGTTTTTTTCATTCATTATCCCTAACAAATTCACCATTTCATTCTATTCAAAAATAAAACAACCTTTTGCGTCCATCTGAGATTCGATTAAAATAAACGAGCTTTCCATTGCCACTAATCATGTATTTCCGAAAATATCACTTTTATTTGGTTTTGCTTTTTTAAATACACGTGTTTTCTACTACCTCACAATGCGCATGAAAATCTTTATTATTCCTCATATTAAATATATGAACATAGTTTGGGGCTCAAGCAATATAACCTTATTAAACAAAGTCAGTTACCTTAAAAAAGATTTTTTATTTATTTTCAAATGTTCTTATAGTTAACGTGATTTAGAAATCTCTGCTCACTGAGGGAACAAATCAGCATCACTTACTAATTAGAAGATTAGTAAACTTAGTTTTTGGATCAGTAAACGATGACTACACTAACTTAATTTACTTTCTTCAATGTTTGAGGATGTGAATTAATTACAAACACCTTATGCACTCATGAAGATACAGATAACGCCTCATTCCAAGTATGCAAAGAGAAATTAACATGCTGTTAAAGGTAAAGGATACATATTTTTAAATAATGAATTTGCATTATATATTCTTTCAATGTTATTTTTGGAGATATCATTACAACAAAACCTTAAAAAACTTTAAAGAAGTATTATGAGTATTGTCCATTTATTCAATAAGTGTGTTTCATAACTTTTAAAACAAATTATTTATTTTAATTTTCCAATTTGAATTGTCGTAACTTCACGGAATTCTTTATTAGATTAATTATGATAAAGTTGACTGCTGTAGTAATTCTAGGGCCATTAATGCAAAAGTATTTTCTAGTTATTTGAACTAGTTTTTTATCTTTCAAGTTTATTTGAAAATACTTACATTTTAATAATTGATTTAGCAAAGGGTCAAAACTATGATTAATCGTTGGGCTTATCTTTTTGCTATTTTGCTGCCAGATGCTTTCAAAGGATAGAATACTATACTTTGCTAATTCAGCAGTGAATTTTTGGAGAAGAGCCTTTACTGATTAGTGAGTATGCGTTGGGAAATTTCACTAATTCATTAGTGAAAATTAGGGCAAGATCATTTACTTATTTAATTTGTAAGTCTAATTACTTTTTTTCTTCGTGCTAGATGGAAACCAGCGTTACTTCAAAAATAAAATTACAAAATTTGGTCGGTTTTCTTACCTGCGTAAAATAATATTAAAACTGAAATCAAACGAACATTAGAATGCACAAAGTAATCAACGAACCTTGTTTTATATATCGTTGGAAGTTTATTCTGTAGCTAGATAGGAAGTGCTTCAAAGTTTGTGCAATGTTTTTAAAATGATGAATAGAGTAATAGCGTGGGAAAGTGAAAAATGAATTTTTAATATGTGATGTCACTTTAAAAGACTCTCATTTCAAGACTAGACGTGCAAATGATTTTCGCTTCTTGCTGTTGTCATGCCCAAGTTTAGATGAATACTTTCTCATTCAAACTTCTTTAACAAAATTCATTTTATATTATGGTCGCTTATATACCTTTGTCAGTTCATAGTCTCTAAATAAAAAAATTAAAAATCTCCAAAGCAAAAATTTTTTACTTTTAATGTCTAGACGTTACTTAATTAATTATTATTATCGTTAAAAATGGATTCCCGCTTTGAATCTTCGGGGAACTATCTACTTTATCCTCAGTATACAATAAAACTAAAAATGTTCATTATTTATATACATTAAATTTGTATATTTAGAAAATTCATACTTTGATTACCTTCTTTCATAACCAAATTTCGTGATACTGTGGTGAACACTTAAAAGTTTTAAATTTTAAGTAAATTCTTTGTCCAGCAAATCCCTTCTTTATGTCAACAAATGTAAAATAAAATTTTAAATATTTAATATTAATGACTTTAAATAATTTTCAGTGATTTTCTTGGAAAAGTTCTGTACTCCTTCTGATCAGAACATGCTAATCCTTCATACTTAATAAAAGATTAAGAATTCATCTAAAGTAAAAATGTGTATTAGAGAAATTATGTGTTCACTAGTTTTATGTAAGCAATACATGTTCTTTTTGAACTAGGTTTGTGGGAGTAGTAATCATTTTTTCGTCTTTTTCTTTCCATATTTGAATCATGTCATTTTTCACTATGATGTTTATACTTTTTCTTTTTATAGCAAAACAATCGATCATTTTTGTTTGATTTTATGTTCAGAGAAATTTTTAATATGTATCACATATGATGAGCTGGTCACCAACGATATGTAGCTTAAGTTTCAGATCAAATAAACTCTTTTTTGCCAATTATTTCATTCTATTCGCGTGAATTATTGAAATAAATAAAAATTTAAACTTATACTCAATCTTTTAAAGCTTAATAGATAAAAAATATTTTTAAAAGCTTTTTTAATGCTTCCCAGTCATCACATATTTTATTCAAGCTGAATAAATTCCTATATAGTAAATAAAAATGATTGATATTCATGACTCCCATTAAAAAAGTGGAGATTTTAGTTTTATAGATTTGCAGATGGAGAAAGCAGTTTTGACAAATCCTTTATTACAAAGCTCTGTCTACGTGCCTGACTCAAAAGGTATAGGCATACGAGAAGATCTTAAGATTGGCATTATTGCATTTTGCTTTTCTGAGCATCGTTGACATTCGTAGCTGTCGTGGTGCTTCATCGGGCAATTTCGCTAAATTTCCCCAACATTTCCTTATTTCTTGTATAGACAACTTAAGCAACTTTATTGGTATATAAGTGCCTGCAAAATGTAGTGAATTCTTAAATTATATTTATAATCGTTTTTTACATATAAGCATATGTAAAAATTTTGTATTTTTTGACCAAATATCTGTTTAAAAAGTAAAAATATACCTTTATTCTCCAACTTGAAAACAATAATAACCAAAACAAAATGGATAAATTTGAAAATTCACACCTGTATTTGGACATTTGGGACAATGCACAGAAGGTCTTGATTCAATTTAATTCTAAGTTAAAAATTTTAGTTTTCAAGCGTTGACTGACAAAATCAAACGAAAGTTGATATGACCATGTTTTTTAAAGTTTTTCTAGTGTATTTTTAGCGCTTTATTTTACCCAACTAAATATGCAATATGCGCTAAGAAACATCCATTTTACAATTGAGAACCGCTGGCCTCCTACTGTAAACACACGTGGTTAATCCACTAACGTGGATAATCGGCATTAAAATTTTACGCTATTTTTTCAGTAGCATGCGAGTATGTGGATAATTCGCCCCGTATAACCTTAGAAACATTGAGATAAATAGATGATAATTCATTATGTGATGCTAATATTATACGTTTAATATAATTATAAAAATGGAAAAATAGTTTTCCTATAAGCTCATGTTATATTATACGCGTTTTGCTTATGTTCGTTCACACACATTTCTATTTCAACTTTTTTTCTTGTCTTGTTTACGTAGATATCCAGTACCTCCCTTAATTCTGGCAAAAAGAGGGGATTAAACGCGAGTGTTTACGGTATTTGTTTTTTGACCAGAAGTAAATAATGATTTAAACTAGGCACTACAAAATGTTGTTGCTTTGACGAATAAAGGTGATTTATAGATTCAAACTACAAATATCTTATGAAATATAGCATTCATCCTCCTAGAGGGATGAGGTTCTCCTAAAATTTTTAAGAGTTATAGCTAGATTATTTTGGGATAAGTGACATTTCATTTCCCATCCAATGCTGACGAAACGATTTGACGAGGTTGCAATTATCTGCTTAAGATCGTTTTGCAAAAGCTTGCACTCTCATTGTTGATCTGAAGAATAACAAAATAGGATTTTTGGCAGTGAATACAAAGCTTGATATTTTTCAAGATTGTAGAAGTATCCTTTGACGGGTTTTAGAACAAAGAGAAAATGATCCTTTAAAATTTGGAGTGATGTGGGTATTAATGTTTGTTAGGGATAGGACAACAGATGTGTTTTCATTATTATTTCAACCACTTATTCAGATAAAACTTTAAAACAGGCTCTCAGATATTCTAGCCAATAAAAAATTAGTATAGCGCAGGCGAATAGATTTTTTATTTGCAAAAAAGAGATGAGAGACTTTGATCTTATGAATCAAAATATTTCTTTCAATAGGAGATAAAAAACTTTTAGTACATGATTAGGCATCTTGTTGACAATAACTCATTTTGGAGAAAATTTCAGACTGTCTCCTAACGATAAAATTGACCAGCTTCGTATTAGAAGGAGTTTCGTTGACTTGCTCCTCAATAACTATGGTAAATTTTCACAAGCAGTTAATCCTGACAAAAACATTATATATGATTCGATCACACATTTTGCTTTGAGATTGAAGGATAAAAGAGAAAAAATGAGAGTATTCTCGTGCGAGAGGATTTATTGAATTTCACAACAGCTTAAAAGTAAACTTTAGATTTGACGACTCATAGCCTTTACTTTTTGTTAACTGTCTGTAGGTGTTATGCATAGTTTTTCTCTTATTAATCATACACATTTAAGTAATTTAAAAACACTTTGTATTTTATTATCTATATCGACTAATATACCTTCCTGCCTTTTAAAAAACTTTAGCTCTCTTTATTTTTAAAGAAATCTTTCAAAGCATTTGTAATTTTTCACAATTGACGTCAACTAAAACGGGGGGGGGGGGTGAGGAGTATCCAAAGTTGACATAAGTCTATTTTGTTAAGTGACGATATATCTAAACGTTGACAAGAGAGGGGGAGGGGTTTGAAATTTATCAAAAAAAAGGTTGACGTCAATTGTGAACGACCCCCTTATATATGCTAGATATCAGGTGAAACAAATAGTAGTAATCTAATTTTATTCTCAAAAATTGTAATAATACATATGTGAAAAAATTCCACTATCATAATATCGAAAAAATGTACGCGTCAAATAAACATTCTAATAAAAAGTTCTTTTTTATTTATATTCAAAAAACGTTGCTTTTTTCATGGTTAGTCAAAAATGTCGGTATCGGTTCGCATTCGTCGTCATGGCCAGCTCGTGATATATGATACGGCTATTTTCATAATGTTGAGATACTTCTTCTAGCTAACTTTAATGGAAATAATGGAGTTTTTTTATCAAGTATAATATTTTTATTGTGATTGAAATTTGTTCTCTCATCTGATGAGCTTGCAGATGCCAGTTTTGCCCTGATCTGGTCACGGTTCTAAGTTTAACTTAGTTTAAAACCGTTTTACTAGTTTAATTTTATTTTAACAAACAGCTTTCATTATCTTTCAACCCTAGAAAACATACAGATACATTTGACATTATATTTTTTGTATGATTTAATTCTCTAATAAAAATAGGAAATTGATTGCATTAAATTTCGCTGAATAGATTCAATGAGATGTCACAAGGTATATCCATGGATTTTCGACACGCAAAAACCAAAATTCCCTACCAACTACTCGCTGATAGCAAGGATACTTTTATTCGTTTCCGCATATTCTATGGTAGAAAGTGTGTTTAGTGATGTAAGTAAAATTTTAATTATTCAGCCAAACGTATAAAAGATAAATGCGGAGATGGCGATATTAGATTTTATTTCACACCTAACATCAAAATTTTGAGAATAAACACCAAACATGACATTCACAAGGAAAGAAGGATGAAAATTTTCCATAAAAGCTATTCCATTTTGCCATTATATTTAATTTTTCTATCTTTTTTTTCATTGTGAAAAAAATCATATTTCATTAGATTATATTTTTACAAGTAAGAGACGTTTCTTTGAAATAATGTCGTATAATGAAAAGTTGAGTAAAAAAAAGTTTTAAAAACTCTGAATTATAGGGAAAAAACGTAGTTATTACTTTATATGGTTGCGGCTATCACATTTTTCAGTGTATGCAACATGACTGCTGTGAATAAAATTGCAATGTTCATAGTAGTTAGAATAACATGAACGTTAAAAGTACTCATAACTTATAAAGTTTCAATGATTTTGTCTTCAGAATCAGGACTAAATCATTAAAATCAGGTAAATAGATAGCGATAGCTTGGCAAAGCTTTGGAGGCATTTTATATGCTTTAGAAGCAAAAGCCACTATATATACGTAAATGTAAAAATTTTTATGCGCTTATAACTTTTTTTCGACAAAATGTAAACTCACCAAGCTTTGCATAACTGTTAATATCAACCAAGAAAACCTTGTTTCAAAATTTCATAAAAAATGAACTAAATTTGAAAAAGTTATTAAACATCTAATTTTTAGAAAAAAAAATGATCTATGTAGTACATATATAGAATTTTTTGAGGGTACCACTTTTTTAGGTGGTCATTTGCAAAAAAAACAATAAAATAACATTTTTAAAATTTTACATAGATAGGTTACTATAGTTATGTATATTGAATATCTCCAAATTTGTGGGAACATTTTTTTAGTTTTCGAGTAATTAACGTAAAACAAAAGATTATACTCATCAGGTCTATATACAAAATTTCACTACTCATCATAACTTTTTGCACTTTTAGATCCTTTAGCTATATGCTATACCGTTATCAAAGAAGCGCTTAGCTCTTACCATAATAAGTATACACCACACATAAACATACCAGCGAAAAATAGTGACCAGTTACAAAAAGGACAGTTGCACGCAACAGTCTTTGGTCTATAACGAGTTCTATATACTATTAAATTTTATAAGTTTTTTATTTATAACTTTTTTTTGTTTCTTAACCGTTTTAGACAAGTGACATGTCAAATTAAAGCTCTAACTAAGCTTATTAATATTACTTAGAATATAACCTAAATTCTCATGAAACTTGACATTTTAAACTTGATTCAACTGTATCACATTAATATAAACTCTAAAAAATAACTTTGAAATTTAAATTATTGTTTTGAATAAGTTTAAATTTAAAAAATTTTAAGCTTTGTGCAACAAGTTTAGCTTTTTGAGTTCATAATTTTTTCTTTTTCTTAGCTTTATTTCTCAAGGAAACCTCAAAATGAAGCTCAATTTATACTTTTCAATTGTACTTAGATTGCAAATTTAACTTTGAAGAGAATTTAAAATAGTCTTTTCGAAGGCAGTATATAGTTTGATTAATTAGGTATCATGAAAAGTTCCATTTTGGAGAATAAAGTTACACAATACTTTTAATTTTGTTTTGAATGACATTTTTACAAAATATCAAATCTTTATAGGTTATGATATTTATATACATAACCAACCACATATGGAGACATTTTTATCTATGCTCCCATTTGTGTGTTTAAAGTAGATGATATTAATTTTAAGGAGGCATACTCTAGTAGAGGTAGTTATCATTTGTGTGTTTAGAAGAGTTTATATTAATTTGAAGGAATATATATATATATATCTACTTTTGTGAAATTATTTATGCATTTTTTATCATGGGTGAAAAAAAAAATAATTATTAGTTGTACGACTTACTTAAAAAAGTGTCATTTATTTTTTGTTGCATTTGTGAAGAGTAAAACAAATCTCAGACTAGATTGAATAAATAATTGAATATTTTTGCTCTCAAAGTTTGACCAAGGTATATTAAAAATAAAGATTTATTTTGCATTTTAAAAAATGTAAGTTGAAAATTTCAAAACATTGTATAACAAAAGAAATGTCAAAAAAAGAATCAAAAATACGAATGTAAACTGTTGCAATACTTTGATAATAACAGTAAAGGATGAATTTGAAGCTTCCTTGACAATATATTATATAATATAAATAAAATGAAAACAATTAAATAATAGGGAAGGTCGTGGAGATGAGCATTTTGGAATAGTTTGGAATTTAAAAATAAATAATAAGAACAGAGCGATTTTGGGGAAAGGCATCATTCAGAAATTTCTAAAACTTTGGGTGCGTTTGCAGAACTAACATTAATGATTTCTTTGAGGGCGGTTGAATTATTAACTCCAAATAAGCTTTGTAAACCGCACATGCTTTTTTCTTCAGCTAAATCCTTGCTTGCTTCGTTATTACGATTTTCATCATCTAAGTTTGTGCTTCCATCAACTTCATTTTTTATATGGCTTTTAATGTGTTTCTGCAACGACTCTTCTAGGTGGAATTTACAATCACAGATTTTGCAATTAAATGATTCTTCGCTATGAACACTGATGTGTGTTTCATACTCGGAAAGGGATAAAAACTTTAATGGACAAAGGGAACATTTTTTAATACTTTTGTCATCGTTATTATCAACTCCATTCACAAGTTCCTCCTCTGCCCCTCTGTATTTTTCTTCTTTATCGTCTGTCGTATCAGGAGGTTGTTTTTTGATTAATGTAGGTAGTATATCTTTTATTCTGGCGTATTTTTCAGGGTGAGATTTTTCCATGTGATTCATACAAAGTTGTTTGCTTTCATAAGAACTCTTGCATAAATGACAAGAATATAAGAGGATGGATTTATTTTTTTCATGTAGCTTTTTACCTTGTTCACACTTATCTTCACCTGAATCATGACATGTTTTTAGCAGCTTGTCAAGCTGATCTGCGTTTTGGCAAGGCGAATCTTGCTTGCGCTTGTTTCCACCATTAATGGCGCTTTGTTCAAGTAAGAGATCTGGACTCATTTTCACGCTCGCCCAGGCTGCTTTTCTTTCAGTATCATTAAATTTATGTTTGCGCATCATATGTCGGTTGCAATTGGATCGCGTTGAAAACGTCAGTCTGCAAACAGGACAGATATGCGGCTTAGCGCCACTATGCGTCATTATGTGTCTTTCCAAAGAACTGATCCATGGAAAAACTCTCGGGCAGTAAGGACAAAAGACTCTTCTTGGCGAACTTCTGTAGGAGTTGGCCCATTTGTCATGCATTGAATAAGTGTCTATATTCTCTAGTGTGTTATTGTCAAGGAGGTAGCCAATGGCATTTTGGAAAAAAGGCCCACTATCTGTAGTTTGTTTGGGCGTATCTTTAAAATCCTTCTGATTAGATTCCTTATTTATGCTACTCTCGTCAGTATCAAGATGAACACGAACTACATCATCTGCACATTCGTAATCACTGTTCGAAGTTGTTTTATTCCATCTCCGTGCTTCTTCCTTTTCATCGATTTGAAGGGATGAAGTGGAATCTGTTTGAGATTCTTCTTCAAGTTCATTATCTGCCTCCATCTGGTTTTCATTTTTTTCATCAAATTTCTGAGAATTGTCATAACCTGGAAACAATTGAGATATAGTAGTGGGAGCAGAATCATCGCAATCATCATCATTATTTTTATCAAAGTCATGTGCTATGTCTTGCTCATTTTTGTAATGAGTTATTCTAACATGTCTATTAAGATTACCTCTAGACGAGTAATAGCTATTGCAGTATTGGCACAGATGCTTCTTTCCTCGACTTTCCAAATGATTTTTTAATTTTTCTGTAATGCTATTGATATTATTCTCTTTACTTCGGAGAGTTTCGTCTATTTTCGTTTTGTGATCAAAAAGCGGAGTGTAGGAAACATCATTATAAATTTTATGATCATTATCTTCATTTGAAAGTTGTTGTAACAGAGAGGATCTATTTTCTTCTAAATCTTTACTATCTTTCATTGTTTTGATGATATTTTCAACCTTAAAACAAGTTTATTATTTAAATAGAAGTCTTTTATACATGTAAAAAATCATACGTTTGGATGAGTGTAGACGATATGCCTGATAACCGGATCCTGCTTCTCATTTGAGTAGAAACAAAGATAACACCAATATTCGCCATTTTTTATTGAGCTTAAGTTGTCTAATTTTTTCCTATTAAAAAGTTAATTTCAATTTTAATTCTAAAGGAAGCAGATGTATACAACTAAGCAAAATATATATTTAGTTTCCGTGATTTTTATAACATTCTCTTTTCTTTGATATTTAATAAAACTTCTGTGTTACTCAAACTAACTACTGAATAGTTTACGCTATAAGTACAAACAATTGATAACTAAGATAATTCTTTGAGCAACAATTGCATTAAAAGTCATTTAACTCCATTTCGACAATAGCAGCAGATAAATCAGCAAAACTCATGCAGACAACATTAGAAACTATCAAAAGAGTAGCAATAAATAAGACAAAAATAGCATACTCTGAAATGAACTCACAAAACTACTCTTGGACTTAAGAGGATATATTGCATAAGGTAAAATTTTTGAATATATATGTATAATGGTTTTCAACATAAATCTCCTCTTCAAAAATCGTCCCTTAAATAATTGAACATTTTTCACTCTCAAAGTTTGACCAAAATATATTCAAAATAAATTTATCGTTGCAGGAGTGGATCTAGAAATTGGCATTAGGGGGCGGGCGGATTTTACTAAACTAGAACTCAAATTTAGAGCATATAAATTTAAGATTTATCAAAATTTTTAAGCCATTTTTATCTTATTTTGGGTAATAGTTTAATAAAAAGCGAAAATTGTTTTTTATCATAAAACTTAGAGTATCATAATAATATATCAAAAAATTATAAGTTTATTATAATAAAGTAACTAGATTGAGTCTCATCCGTCCAGGACACTTTTTAGCATACATATGAATAATGGTGTCAATATCCAATCGAATATCTGTGAACAAAAAGAAGAATGATAGCATTAAAAAGATCCTCATTCATTGAACTGCGAAGTGAATTGATGTGGTAAAACTTGTTGTGTTTAAATAATAAATTTTCAAAAAAAAATAGGATAATATAAAGGTAATAAGTGTCGCACTTAACTACGATTGAAACATCAAAAACTTTTTAGGGCTTCGTACTTTAAAGAAAGATTGAATCTAAAAAATGAGTTGCAGAAATATTTGAGTTCTACGAAAAGAATTAGATCAAGAAAAATTTTCAAGCAATTGGCAATGCAATTGGGGGGGGGGGGGGGGGGCGTACGCCGGTTCTTCCCCCTTTAAATCCACCAGTGCGTTGATATTCATAAAGGAAATATGATCCATAATATAACAAAATATTCATAAGCAAATTTTCAAAAAAATTATTTACCGTATTTGTCGGGCTATAGGTCAAGGTATCTATTTTATACAATACAGACAAAATGGCCATGGAAAAGTTTAGTTCTGATGATAAATCGAAGTTCACAAATACACTTCTTTCTTGTGAATGAAGATTATGTTGCATTAGAAATTTGAAGAATTGGGTTAAATTTTACGCAGACAAAAATTCAATTAGTAAACATAAAAATATAAAGAAAAGTTCACTTAAATAATTTCAAAGTTTCAAAAATATTTTAGTTTGAAAATGGAAATTTTCAAAGTCCTACCATATTTGTTAAAAGTTGACAGTTATTCAATTTTAAACACAATCGATGTTGACTCGTTCTTTATCTGAATCAAATCTACCAAATTCTGAATTTTCAATGTCGCTGTGGAAGAGAGCTGCAATAGCGAGTGACAGTTCTGGGATATCTGAGTCTTTTCTATCTTCATATCGTTCTTGAAGATGAATGAAGTCTGCTCTAATACTCTCAGAGATGCGATCCCATGCCTTTTTTCAGTCATTGAACAACGTTTTGATGAGATACACGGCGCATGTTTTTGTGAAGCTTTTCTCTCCATGTTTCATCCATTGTTCCTAGAGCTTACGCATTTCACACATAAAGGATGCGTTGACTGAAATGTGGTTGTACACGTTTAGTAAGTCTGCTAGATATCACAGCTGAAACAGATTTGCGGGATTTGATGGCGTGTTTGGTTATTTCTCTGTTGTGCACCCTCTGGAATTAAAGTTATTAGTAGCCTTTTATTGTGTCGAAGGAGTCCAACGTCTCCTTACATGGAAAACCATATGTTAATTGCATCGTTCTCATCCATCTAACCCTTTCTATCCTTTGTAGACCACCTTGTTGCAATTTATCTATTGGCAATCTTCTTCTTGAATACAATCATTGGAGGCAGCTTCTGAAAGTTTGCTGTGGAGGAATGTATTACAGTTGACTTGACTTCTCATGACCAGTAGTGTTAATGTTGAATCTTCCTTCCTCGTTACATGTTTCCTATTAAAAAGTGCTACCAAACTCAACAGATTTTCTTCAAAACATTCTCTCCCCTACTTATATTTAACTTTTGGAAAAGATTTTATACTCCAAAAGTAGTTAAATCAATAAAATTTTTTATCTTAGTTAGCTGTAGATTTTTAAGTAATCCTTGTTCTTTGTCTCATAACTAGATTTTTGACTCTAATGAGAAGCAAGCAAGCTTCATCTCAATACATAATAGCTGCAACTATGAAGATCGGAGTATTTGCAAAGATTATGATTATAAGAGATTCTCCAGTTCATCTCTTGATACTTTTATCAATAATTTATTTAGCATTATTCAAAAGGCAAAACGTTTATTTATGCACGTGATATGATACTTTGTATCCCAAAATAAGGATGGGTCGGGGATGTCAATTACACGGGTGTTTTAATTTTCGTCTGCCTAAACTTCTTTGTTAGTGATTTTAGATTTTTTAAAAAAGCTTTATTGTTACGAATTTCACTCAATAATTCACCAAAATGCACATTATATAGAAGATTAAGTACTCTCATCAAACTCTTTTGATCAGTCTCAGATAAAGTTATGTCTGAAAAATCCTTACAGAAGGCGAAGTCGAGGTTAGCAATTTTTTAAAAGAAAATCCACTTCGAGTCAGAAAATTGGGGTATATTCATACTGCATCTTAAATTTTAGATTTATAAAATTTAAAAAATTACCTTATATGACTATTTTTGTGATCTGACTTGGAGTTAATTTTTTTGCCATTTATATTTTCACCATAATGTATCAAGGATTTTGTGACATCATTTCTAGAAGACTTGCCATGTTTTTTTCTGCGTAAAATAAAAAACGTAAATATCCATTGTTCTTCAGAAGTTACACTTAAAACAAATCCTCAATTTAATCTCTCAAAAAATTTGGACTAGAGTGCGATACAAACATTTAATAATATGAAATTAGAATATTAAGAAAATTATGATAATATTTAGATACATGAAGATACTGGCTTTTGGAAAAAATAGAACTTCTATTATTTTAATTATAAATTTAGCAAATTTCTCAACTTTATTAAAAATGTTGTGAAAAATAGAGGATATCGTCAATAAATGGCTTAATGAATTTAAATACAACCTAGAACCATTAACATTTATTTCATTTCTTTTCAACAATAACTGTCCAAATTATACAAATAAAGTAGTACTCCCACTACCTCCAATCCACAGCGCCCTTCGGAGAAAAGTCACAAGAATTATAAAAGAACAAGCCCTTGCATATTCCTTATTCAAGGAATGCCTGAAACAGATGTTATATAACAACTATCAAACTTTTCGTTCTCTTTACCACGCCAAAGTAACCACCACCCACAACTAACAATTGCCATTTTAAATCGTGCATCCATTTATATCTTGAAAGGATATACTTCGAAGACCAGAAATAAACCAAAACTAAACATTCACCTTAACAATCAAATATGTCGCAACCAAAGACTATGGCCTACAGACACATTGGTTCTCACCTCCAATATAAAAATACTTCGATTTATTTTTAAATGAGTACGCCAAGTTTTCTAGAGTTGGCCAAAATGAAAAAATTATCTAAACTTGGAAAATGAGATTTCGTCGATAACCAAGACTAGATTTTGTGAGCATCAAAATGGATTAACTTAGTTGTCGATGAAAGGTCAGATGATTATTATTTCAAAAATTATAAGCGAATAGAATGATAAAATTAAATAAGTGTCCTTTGCACTTTCAAACTTTTAATTTGTAGCGGTGAAATTACTAGGTCATAGCGATGGTATTTCACCATATCTTTACGTAATTTCCAAGATTTTAGACTACTTTCACTCCAAAAAAACGCTATTTCAATTCCCTGTTTCAAAGTTTGAGAACGCGGCACACGCGGTAATGGAAAGAAAAAGTAATCGTTCAAATGAATAATATTTGTGCGCTAGATTGGATATTAAAGGAAATGATGTATATATTCCATTCTTACAGGCATATATACCATTCTTACAGGTATATATACCATTCTTTTTAAGTTATAAATAGTTTTTTTCAAATATAAATAGTCTTTTTTCAATTGTATCTTTTTTAAGTCCTAAATTGTCCATTTTCAATTTTAATTTATATTTTAGAGAGAGCGTTTAGGCATTAAAAAAAGACAAATAAGAATTGAAAAAAGACAATTTTGAAGTAAAAATGGTATATATATATAAATGATGTAGTCAAATAATATACAATTTAGAACATACTTAAGATGCCTTTCACAGTTGGATTTGTTTGTAAAGGCAAAGCCGCATTCACCACAAGTGTATGGCCTCTCGACCTCACAATTTGCGTTACGATAATTTGAAGTTATGTTAGGTTTGGCAACAAACTCTTCAGTTCTTTCACCATCTTTGATTTTTGGTGAATTTTCGATCGAGGAATTTCTATTAAATTAAAATCCAATAGATGAATGAAGTACTTATTTCATTAAACAGTTTAAATAAGACAGAGCTAGGCAAACTAAGAGTTCGTGACCCGCATTAGGCCCTGTAAACGTTTTATACGCCCCCGTTAAGATAAAATTAGTTAAGCTTTTTAGCAGTTAATTTACTGTTTGGTTGTAATCAAATTAATTAATTAATAACTAAAGAACACAAAAATAGTTGGCGCTGTTTAGCGTCCTTAGCAGCGCCTTTTCGATCTTCAAGAGTTATAAAAGTAAAAGCTTCAATATCTTATTAACTATTAACCCATTATCGAGCAGAATAATCAGACGATATCTAGTATAAAGCAGAAGATTTGTATTAAAAAGCATTAATAAACGCAGACGATTCACATTTTTATAAAGTCGGCATATGTCGACTGTGGTCGATAACCGGTTAAGCAAAAAAACATTGTTCCGTTCTTTAATTGCATTCAAGTATTGTCCATTTTACTATACCATGAGCATTCTTTTAAAACACCGCCGGCCTCCCCTATAAATACATAAATTGCTTTGAAGAATGGATTTATTGCAAAGAAAACTATCTCAATTGAAACTGATTGATTATGTGGTGTTGAAGTAAATATTTGTTTTTATCGAAAATATCAAGGAGAAAATTTTAGAAATATTTTAAATCAAATAACTTAATTATAAGCACTAAAGTAAATAGTTTTTTGTCTTAAGTTCATTTAACACTAATTAATCGTACACTTGATCGTTAGACCTCCAAAAAATTGTTTAGAAAAGCCGTATTTTGATAGAATAAAAAGTTTTAATACAAAGAAAAGGGTTCTTATTTAAAATGATAATGGAGCATATTATAAAATTTAGAGTGATTTAGACATTATTGTGATGTAAGCCTGGAAAATAATTAGTATCGTAAAGACAAATCATTGCATAAGTGTTCCTTATAATTTTGTAAAACTGAATATTATAACTACAAAATTATTAAAAATGTTTGCATATCGATTGAAAATAGGTGATTATAATGTTGGGAGCAAAACATTAAAAAAGAATCCAAATACTACAAATTTCTTGTAAAATTAAAATATGATTTGCTAGAAAAAAAGGTAAACAACATATAGGTAGTTAATTAATTTCGGATAATGCTATATAAAATTTTAGGACTTTAAAGAAATCGTACGAGTTTTGAGTTTCTGAATTGAGGTTTGTTGGGGCAGAGTTGAGAAAAGAATTTTTAAGAAGTTCTTCTGCGACTCCTAAATTCGATAATTCATGGAAGAATAATTGAGAATAGATCTTGCTTGCATCAACATTGCTATTCTAAATACATTCCTTTCATTTTAAAAGCTGATATTTTATAAAAGTGCCATTACTTCATTATTTTGGAGGTAGAGGTATTGCAAAGGAAGATTCATTAAAAAATTTGGATTTGTTATTCTGCTTTTTTCCATCTTTTGAAGAAATGAAGCATTATTTTCATTCAAAAGTGCACCATCCTTGCCTGCTTAATACAATTAATTAATAAGGTCTACAATAAGTTTAATATTTCTAAACATCGGATAGGTAATTTTATATTGTTAAAACTTTATGAAATAAAATACATCCTACTTTCTTCGATCTAGCAGTGTTATTGCAGGGAAAGCCACGGGCTATAGAAAATCACAAGATGAATATATGAAAATCATAAAATGGCGTATAGTCAATAGAGTACGTGAAAATACTATATTATAGTAAAGGTAAAGGTACCATAGGGTGTTTTCATCGAAAAGGCACAATTGCACCACTTGTATCGAACTATGAGGAAAGCAGGCTTGATGGGGGATCGAACCCAAGACCTTGAGTTATCGAATCCAGCATCTAACCAACCCTACTCACGCAGTAGCATTTGCATCATTTATTCAAAAATCTTCTTTTGATGTTGGGGCAAGCATTTTGAACACCCAAAACACATTTACAATCAATGATGCAATGAGCGTTACAATCATGGGTGTCATACTTTGCCCGCGTAATAACCATGGCTGGGAATAGTTTTAGTTTTTGGATTACTCCTACTCTTATTCGGCGGAAAAATTTTTTATTGATGCTGTGTCATTATCTCATGACGCACGAAGCGCATTTCGAGAGTCTGCAGAGAGGGTCAAAACAAATCACGATGTTGGAAGTGGTGTGATTTTAAGATTTAATATACGGCTATAGATTATATATAAATCTAAAAATGAGTGATAAAGGCGGTTTGTTAGTTTTCTTCTAATCCAAACATGTTCTCAATTGGATTGTTCAATTATAGTCCTATACTTTGCAAATTCTTGTCAAAGAATTTTGCTGCTTTGATTAGCATTTTGTGTAGTCAGGCTAAAAAGAAAGATCAACTTTTAATTTTTCTTGATTTTGTGCAAATTGTTATCTATAATTTGTATACATTTATGTAACCAAATAAACTTACCTTGCCTTAATTTACCAAATTTATGAAAAACACTTAAAGTTATTATTTTATATTTAAATATTAAAATTAGATTCAGATTGACATTAAAATATGATAAAATTATTGTCTGCGTGAGTAATAGGAAAAGTGAAGTAAAACTCCTTATTCTAACTCCTACTCCTTAAAAAATAGTATATTCCCTTACTGGTTGATTATAACGAATAGTGCTGTCTTTAAACGCGATTCACTGCAGTTAAATAAAATAAAAACTTTTTGTTAATTCCATTGATAACACTGGTCATACCAAATTTTTTGTCTACGTTTTTTTAGCCAATTTAGGACGATCTTGATGTGCTGAATCCAAAAATAACTTTGGTTTTGTTCAAACAGTTTAACTCTCTGAACTAAACTACTTTTTGTTTCTTGAACTTTTGGTTTACATGTAGGGGTATTAATTTATATAATACAAAAAATGTTTATTTCTTGAAATAAACGAATTCTAAAGAGTTTGCATGCGCCAATTCCTTATTTACTTAGATATAAACAAAATTTTGCGTTGGCACGAAAAATTCGCAAAAATAAGCACGGCATATTCTGCTACATCTGTGGCGAATACACCATTATTCCAAACAGTAAACCAGTCACAAGTTTTGTAAAGCGTGCTTATTATGCATAATTTCGTATTAAACTTGAGATCGGGATAAAGGTTGGCTTCACACATGGTATGTAAGGCAAGAACCAAATATCTGTGTCAATGGAAGGCAAGAAGAGTTGTCTGCAGTTTCGGATTCCTATGGTTTGGAGGGAGCCGACAAATCATGGCACTGCATACCACTTCTGCACTATTGATGTGACTAGGATCAATAGAAAAAACCGCAACAGCCTAAAATATCATCTTGAATCAGTACTTCGTCCTGTAGCACACTGCGATGAAATTCCAGTTCCCGTTTTTAAAGAATCTTCTAACATTAATGGTGAAGATTCCTCTAGTGATCAAAAAAACGAAGAAAAAGAAAAAGTGAATATTAACGATGATGCTCCACATCCTTTTTCCCAAATGAGAATGATCTCGTTCGCGATCTTAGCTTCTCAAAGTCCTTTGTCATATTGTTAGCATCCAGATTGAAGAAGAAAAAACCTTATTACTTTTTACTGCAACAAACATCTAGAGTACTACGATTTTTTTCTTTGAAGAGAAGGACTTGGTGTACAGTACAGATAGTGTACAGTTTCTTAACAAGCTTGGGGTGTAACAGTAGGAGCCCGAAGATAGGAGACTGTTTTTGACAGCAGCAAGCGACAGCAACCAGTTTGCCTCAGTACCTCTTGCTCACCCGACTACACTGAAGAAAATGCATGAAGCGGAGAAATATTTGTTAAATGAAATTTGTTATGATCAACATAAATGCTTAATTTGTGTTGACATGAAAATGGTGAATTTTTTGTTAGGATAGTACTTCGCTTTAACCCATTAAGTACCATAGAAATCAGACGATATTAAAAAAACGCAGACGATTTATATTCAAAGTCATTGAAAAAAGCAGACGAAGATGAAATTACTTATGTTCCCGAATGGGAACATTAGGGAGAGGAACTGATGTTTGCAGAGCAAAAAACGTCAACAACCCTCTTGTAGACAGAGAGAGGATACTCTTACCACAGCTGCAGATCAAGCTTGTTTTGATTGAACAGTACGCTAAGCCTCTGAACATAGATGATTACTGATTCACTTACTTGTGCAAGGGTTTTCCAAGTTTACCCTTAGAGAAGTTCAAAGCTGACAATCTATGATTGTTTCCAAATTTGCCTGCTCATCATAGATCCTGAGTTTCAAAATTCGATGAGCGAAGTGAAACTGGAAGCGTGGAAGGCTTTTGTTCTGGTCGTAAAAAACTTTCTTGGCAACAACAAGGCTAGAACTATGAGGAACTTGTCAGCAATATGCTTAGGGCTTTCAGAAAACTCGGATGCAACATCAGCATCAAAATGCATTTCTTATTTTCACATATAGATCGGTTTTCTGAGAATGTGGGATTGATGAGCGATGAGCAGGGAGAGAGATTCCATCACGGCATAAAATAAGATATCAGAGACGCTGGGATTCAGTCATGATGGCTCATTACTGTTGGACTCTGAAGAGAGACATCCCTGTAGGTGATGGTGTTCGAATAAACAGTTGATCCCATTGAATTTTGCAGAATGCCTACGAAACATTTAATTTCAGGTAATTGTCTTTATCAATGTTTATTATTCAATTTCAACAAATTGAAGTTTGTAACATATATTGTGTTAAAAAAAGTTTTTTTTCTGATAAGAAATATTAATAAAAATCAAGCAATAATATCTTTAAAATGTAATCGATTTAGTCACAAGATTAGATTTTTTAAAAATCAAATTAGTATAAAAGACTGACCTGGTCGAGAGAAATAGATGTCATTTTCGGATTCAGCGGAATTGTCCTAAATCGGTTGAAATAACATGGACAATTTACAAAAAAAAATTTTCTAACCCTGTGTTTCTATTTTTATAGTCCCTTCTTTTTAAGGCATTCAGTCAAACATATTGAAGAGACTATCTTATATTGCTTTTCTTCTACAAGATATATTTTTGCAAATTTTGGTATAATGCATTAAGACCATTATCAATATTTATAATCCAAAATTAAAGGAGATAATCAGAAAAAAAACAAATAAAAAAATGAAGCTTTAAAATGTAATACAATTTGAGTAATGGAGTGGCATATGTTACATTATGTAACAGTCATGAATGAAAAGAAAAAATTTCTAGATAAAAGTTTTATATTTTTACACAGTTTAAATAAATATAATAAATCATTTTCAAAAGCTAAGAAATTTAATTAGTGTAGAAAATATCTTTAAATTTTCCGAATTGTAACAAATATACGATTTGCTTTACTGCTATACATTATCATAAAATAAAAAGTAGGAGAAAAGTTCTTACTGCTGATTAAATGAGTATCTTTTGTATGAGAATGAGGATTTCCTGACCAGTGCTTTTTAAGAGACTTCTTCAAAACAAAAAAAACATTAATATAAATGTGTTTTGCTACCTTTTCTACTCAACTCGCCCTTAGACAACATTTTTTCGAAGAAACATCCCCTTACTTATAAAATATAATTTAATAGAATAAAATAGTTTCAAAACAATAAGCAAAGAAATTTGGAAAATTATAAAAAAAAATTGTATAAAGTGTTATAATGTAAAATATAATTGAAAAATGTAGTATATTTTATGCAACATTTACATCTATTTTCCATGTCACCCTTACATTTGACATTTATTTTCAAATTTTTGTTCTTACGTTTGATATTACTGAAATTAATACATCCTAAAAGGAATAAAAGAATCCTAGGAATTTCTGAATAGGGAGTAGAGAATTTTAGCTTTTTTATATCGAAAATTCGAAGTTACCACTTTTTATTTCTCAATTGAACTTCTTCATCACATTTTAATCTAACGACTTTTTATCAATATAATATAGAGTAGAGATGTATCGGATATCCGCATCCGCTAAAAATTTTTTATATCCTCTTAACATCCCCATTTCCTGATCATTTTACTTTTCAACATCCGCAATTTTCAAATATTTTTATTTTTCAATATACAGCAAAGTTTTTCCAAATTTTACTTTATCCAAAAATTTCTATGATAAGTATGGCTTTTTGATAACACACATTATATATACATTGGCATCTTCTCTCTAAATTTTTAACTCTAATATAAAGATATAATTTTTAAGTAACAGTAGAATACTTCAAATATTGTAAGAAAAAAAATGTCTGTCTAATATATAAGGGTTTGGAAGAAAGCAAATGAATGAATAGTTATAATAGGAGGAAATCAAATTATAGTAAAATTGGGGGTTTTAGAGAAATTCTACACCAACTGTTTGAACATTAGCTGAAAATTGATTTCAAGGAATAGATGGTGTGCGCGTCGCTAGGAAAACATAGCATTACATATAGGAAGTGATTTGTCTCTTTAGATAAGGGGGAAGATTTTTATCATTAAAAATATCGAAGGTAAGAATTTGTTAAATTAACTGTTTAAAAGTCTATATAAACAAAATATACTCAAATTTAAAAAGACTCATCAATTTTTTAGTGTGTTTAAGTTGACGTCCTAATTAATCTAAATGAGTGTATAAATTATGCGTATGCATTGTTTCAATAATAATAATAATCATCAATGATTGGTGTATGAAATAAATTTTTTTGATCCTATCTTTCCAATTATACAAGATTCTCATTCTCTTAGATGCAATACAGACAACTTTAAAAACATCATTAAAATAAACAACAAAGATACGGAAGATAGTAAGAGCGAATTTGAAAAGGCTTCTTTTCAAACAATTCTATATTCATATATAAAAGTATCACTTGAAATCCTTGAGGTTGATGAGTAAAATCATTTTTGAAATGAAATAAAGAATGAAAAAAAGATAATAATATATGCCCAGTGGTTAAAACTGTGTGCATTTAAATATTCTTTAATTAGTTACAAACACTGTTAAATATTATTAGGTTGCGAAATTATGATGCGTTTTATCAGTCCACCCCGCTCACACTCACTCACTATACATGTCAGCGAAATTGTAAAGAAAACTTCTGACAAAACAATAAATTTTTCCTTTTCAGTCAAGAATATGCAGATAATTACATTTTTGTGGAGACAAAGAACCCGAAAGCTAGTTTTCATTATATGCAACAAAGGTGTTGCCGTTTTGGATGACTACTGTACTTTTGAAATAAAAAGTTTCTAGAGATTTCTTTTCATAAATCTGAGTCTATGAAAATTAGTTTTGAATCTCAAAGGAATCTTTTAACAAGAAAGCTTACAAAAATTAATCTCTCTCTCTCTTACTCTTACAAGTTACAAAATAGTGCAAATGAAAAGAAACTTGTGCTCTGATAAATCCCATTATTTTAAAGCATCGTTATTTTTTGTTTCTTAACATCTATACGTTCTTTTTTTCTAATAAAATTATTAATAACGTGGTTGATAAAAAAATTACAATAGCAAAATTACTTGGGGCGTTAAAATCCTTTCGTGTAGCTATATTTTACAAAGGCTACGCCACTCAAAAAACACAACCTTCTTGCTCATAGAAACACCAAAAGATGTGTATAAGAAGGAGGGGCTTATTAGATGCACAATAAAGAAAGCGATATAGAATACTAAAAAACATCACTTGTTCTTTAGGTGTTGAAGGAAAGCTTAATGGCGAAGAAGAAAGGAGATTTATATTTTCAGAGGAATTAGGAGATGATGATTTGGAGAGACGGGAATTCGTCGTAGTGGCGTCGATATCATCACTAATCGCTTGCAAGTTATCAACTTGAAACATAAAAAAAGCAAATGTTCAGTATCTACAAATATCTGGTCCACAAAGCAATGCAATCATTCAAAAAAAAAAGCAATGCATTCAAGACAAGATCCAAAGTGATATGGAAAAAATTCATATTTTTTAAATATATATATGATTCTAAAAGGAAACAGTTCGATCAATCAAAATAATGCTATAAAGTAATGATTTTGAAAGGAAATATTATGGTCCATTAAAGCCAATGAAATGATAAAAAGTCAGTAGACATATGAATGTTCTTGTTTTAACTAAAAAGGAGAGTCTGAGCTGAGCTAATGAAAATTTAACATACTTAAAATAAAAAATTTCAAAATATTTTACATACATAATGAAAGCACCATTTCAAAAATTCTACACAAAAGTTCACAACACTTTGAAATTGCAGTTTCATTTCATAAAAACAAACTGGCTAAAATGTTTATGCAATATATAATAATAATATAGTTTTTTTTATTTTAAAATGTCATAGTTAGAGAAAACTATTGAAAATAAATATATATTTTTTACTTTTTAGGAGATTGGTCAGTATAACTAATAAATTTTTCTCACGGTTTCATGAATAAATACTAATCTTTAGTAGCAGAATAACATGTTTTTTTTTAATTTTAGATAACAGGAAATTAACATTATTCTAACAATTTTCAATATTTGTTTTTCTTTTTGCAAAATCTGCTTTTATGTGAGGTCAGTCAACTTTTATTTAGTTCCAAAAAATACCATATTTTTTTTTCAATGTTTCATATAACAAAGATAAGTGTAGCTTTTTTTTCATTTTGAAATATCAAAGAAAAAAAAACTGTCCAAAAAATGAATATTTTTTTACTTTTTAGGGGTCAGTATAGATCAGTGTAATCATTTTCTAATATTTTTTTCTCAAATACTAAACTTTAGTAGCAGATTAAAATTGTTTTTCCTATTTTGGATAACACATACACACACACCACTTTTTAACATGGATTTTCCTATCTTTTTAAAAATCACTGTAGAGGAAAAAGTTTACAATTATTTTTGAAGTGAAAAATGTTGATCGAATCTAAAAGTTGTTTGATTAATCTTAGCCTACTTTTAAACAATTTTTATTCAGCTTGAGATAACAAAATTAAAAATTTCGGTTTTTGTAAATATATTTTAAAAATGACATTATCTTACCCTAACCATAAAGTAAAACGTAGAATAAGATTAACTTGAAAAAATGTAGGTATTTAAGGAGTATTTTGTGGCATAATACTTCTTTTTATGTTCAAGGGGTCATTTAAATAAAAGTTGCGCTAGGTCAAGCTTAGTGTAAGGGGGTCATAGTTTGGTCTTGAAGGAAGCTAAAAGATGGATTAAAAATGAGAATGTTGAGAACAATGTGAAGGGTAAATTAAAATGAAAGTCTAATGAAATGAATATAGTTTAAGAAAAAAAGGCGTAAGACGGTTTGCACCTGTGAATAGTAGATCAAAATAAATATTTATTAAAAAAGTTTATGAATAACAAGTTATAGGTAAAAAAACTAAGTGAAGACGAAAAATAAAATGGAAAGAAGTAAATAAAAGATACAAGAGAAAGTGGGGAAAAAGTGACGTTCTTGCATCACAATACTATAAAAAGAATTTTATTTATGAGTTAATTGTTTCTTTTTTCAAATGTTTTATTTTACCTTACTTAGTTTTAGGGTTAGAAAAGGTTGAAAAATAAAAATGTCGTTTAGAAGTTAACCTATTCGAACAAAACGATCCATTAAATTTTACATTTTTTGTTTCGCCTTTTCTATATACATATCTTTTCAATCTTTGTCATAACATGTCCTATCACTATAAACTATCCTAAAAATCCGGTTATCATTTCTACGTCATTATCTCAGTCGTTTTGTCTACATATACCATTTTTTCAAGCATTGACTAATTTGTGTCCATTCTGTTTAAATTATTACAATTTGCAATATTAATCTTGGACATTCGTTCTAGAGTCCTGATTCATTGAAATAGGTTATAAGTAACTATACTAAAATAACGAATATATTAGGTAAAAACAAGCTTTTTAGCTAGGATTTCATCAAATATTTCAAGATAAATGAGAAAAGTAAAATTTAGCATCTTAAAAATGATAATGATGAAATGGATCAGGAGCGCACATCCTCAAAATTATTGGGGAGGCGAATTTTTTGCAATTTTCAAAATTAGTGGTCTGGAAATACCACGGGAGACCAAATATTCAAGCAATCCTTTAAAATATAGTGTATTCGGCGCATACCTAAATTTATAAGACTCCTTTATATATTTTTTTACAAAATAGGTGAAATTTAAATACTATACTTCCAGCGAAAATATTTTAATTAAATTTGCATATAGCATATACACTAGTTTAAAAAAAATCCTAAATTGTTGGGGGGCGATTAGGCTTTTCATTTGAAAATGAAGTATAGTCTATCAAGCACATTACAGGAATTGATGAAAGGATATTTGATTGACAGAGAAACAACTGAAAAAAAATAACTGAAGGTTGGAGAGTTTTATATGAGTGAATGTAGTCTGAAAGAAAAGAGTCTACTAGACACCCTACGATGTTTATATGAAAAAAATGTGATTGATTAAGGGGCGCACATCCTTGAAATTATTAGAGGCGGCGGACTTTCAAGCGTCTTCCAAAAAAGACAACAAATTTTCCTGAATTCCTACTCCTTTCTTGTTTATTCTATTCTATTTCATTTTAATTAAGCTTAATGTAAACTTTAACCCCCGCCCTATTAAGCTTAACGTCAACAAAGAATGAGGACTTATATATAACACCTTCTTTCTCACTTCAAATAGATGCGCACGATCTCCAAATTATGTGTAGAAAAAGGATAAAGATACCAATTAATAATAAAAAAATTGGAATTTTATTGAATGAAAAATGTCATTCATTAATTTTCAGTTGTTCCCTTTCTTCTTCCTAAAAAATGAAAAATGTTTTATTGAGAAAAATAAATTTGAAAAAACACATCCAAATTACATAACTTTTCTGAGGTAATTTCTATCAAAAATGTAAAAGAGAACTAAAGTTAGAAAACTTGGTATTAGATTTACTTAGGTATTTTTTAGTAAACTTAGGTATTTTTTCATTCTTTTTAGTGTATAAGAATAAGTGTAAGCTAGTTAGACTCTCAAAAAAGGGTATAAAATAAAGAAAAAATTGTGCAATCAAAAATCAAACAATAAATTAAGATCGCATTATTTCATTTTTCTCAGCATCATTCAAAAATAGTTTAAAAGCTAAATTGGTGCAATATACAAAAAGTAAAATAACTTTTAACATTTTGCAATGATTTGCCTTTTATAATAATTTTAAGAAAAAAAAGTCTATCAGAAAAAGTTATAGAGCTTCAACAAAAACTAAAAAATTTTACAGCATAACTTAAGTTTTTTGAAAACTAATTTGACGTATCCCCACAGCATACTCTATGGGTGGCGCATGGCAGGTTGGTTGGATGATGGACTCAGCACGGAAGCCTCTAGATTCGATTCCTCATCGATACTAATTTCTTCATAGTTTGACATAAGCGGTACATCAATGCCTTGTCAATGAAAACACACCCACGGTACCTTTACCCTCAAAATTGAAAAATTTGCTACATAATTAACAAAAGAGAGAAAGGAGACAAAAAAATCTAATAAAGCAATTTTCACTATTTCAAAATAATAGGAGGCATAAAAAATGAGATAGTTTATTTGATATTTTCAAGTTTTTATAAATAGCAAAAGCCAATGTTGAAGTAGCTAACCCTTATAGGGTGATTTGGTAACTCTTATATTTTTTACAGTTTGGAAGGAATCATAGTATAAAAAAATGGTAGTTTAATCACTTTTCATAAAATTATTTAAGTACTGAATAGCTAGTCAAAATATTCATTCCCAAATAACTATTGAAAAAAATTTCTTGACTTGAAAAAATTAAAGTTTTCGAATGTTACAAAATGTAACAAACGTAGTGATAAAGATTAAGTAGTGACTTTTGTTGAAAAAAAATTCTTAGCGCGAGTCTAACAATATTCATTGATATAAAATTGTAACGATTGAAAACTATTTTAATTTAACTCTAAATGCAAATTAGACAGAAGAAGTGGTGTAGTCAGAAAAAGTTGATAGAAGGGGCCCAATTTAAAAACAAAAAACTTGAGCAACATTATATATACTTTCTTGATCCTTTCATTGGAGAAATTTTCGAAAACTGATATTGCATTAGGTGCATGGGAGCACCATGAAGTACAGGGGAGGGGCACGGCCCCTCATACCCCAGCCTATCTACGCCACTGGGAGAAGAGAGCGAAATGAGATAGGAGAGCTTCAAGAGAATAGAGCTTGAGTGAAAGAAGAGAGCTTGGATGAGAGAAGAGAACTTGAGTGATTGAGTTTTAGCAGAGAAAGCGAAAGAGAAAAACAGAGAAGACAGAAAGAGAAATAGAATCACTGTGACTGAAGATGAGAAAATTTAGTGGATCATGAACATGTGTTTGCTCAAAAATACTACAAGGAGACACTGTGATAAGCATTGCTTACTTATTGTGTGCATATTGAAACAATGGATTATTATTATTATATAGCTATTATCACATAGTTTGTAAAATATTTTTGATAGGAATTTCAGAGCAGCTTGGCAAGATGTTTGACTCGAAAATCTGCATTCCCTCTTTTATTCTCTTATCTTACATTATCATGTATTCGAATGATCATTACATCCTATAATGCGATCATCATACATGTTTTATAAGAATTCGAGTCAAAACGCGCGATACCAAAACACCCTATACAAGAACGTCTGAAAATTGAATCTACAAAAAATATTTAAAAATTTAAGATTTTTATCTACGCTTTTTTCCTATTATTATCTTATATGTTTTTCTAATAATATGTTAAATTTAAGACTTTCTTGTTTCACATGCATAAAAAACAGATACAAGATTTATAATTTATCGATCTTATGAACTACTCCTAAAATTTTGAACCAAATTCAGAAATTATTAATATTCTTGTTTAAATTAGTCACTTTTCTGGTTTCAAACTGATTTTCAGTTTAAATTGGTAGTCTAATTGTTTTTCAAACGAAAGAAATAATGTATTTTTGTGTGATCACTTTTATCTTTCAAGTCAAATTGATCACTATCATTTCGTGTCAAATCGACCGTTTTGAAAACTGTCCAAATGGGAATAAACTTCAAAAAATAGTAACGCCCGAATTATTATTTTCGGGCGTTTTGACCCGGCACCGTTTTATAAACAAGCAGCAACTCTTACTTTTAGAACATTATTGGGGGATGAAGGTCATTTTCGCCCCTCCCCCTGAAACACATTGGGGGCAGTCGCCCCCCAAAAATAGATGTAGGCTACTTCATAAAATAAGAAGACTATGGACAACCTGGGTAAGCTAGGCTGCACGCCGTATAAGACAACCACCGATATAGGAAGACGTGTCGGCAGACCAGCTTAAACACGAATACGGCGTCAATGGCGTAGATATAAAACGGAAAATAAATTAAATACGCAAGATGCAGGGAAAAAATAGTGAAAAAAAGAAGAAAATGGAGGGAGAGGGAGAGATATGCCATACTTAGCATCAAGCAAGGTTAGCAAAACTATGTTCGATATTTTACCTATTTTGTGTACAGTAGTCTTGTGTAGCAGGAATCGCATGGGTACAGGTACTCCTTTATGCACTAATTATTATTGTTGTTATCATCATCACTACATTCTTCCCTTACTTTTACGACCATCCGTTTTCCTACTATACTTTTTCGCCGCAGCAGTTTCGCCGACACCAAAGCTTGCATATATAATAATCTACTTGTAGAAATGTCCTCATTCACAATTCCTTTTTCCTCATCACTTCTTCTATTCTCCATCATCCTCCCTAAATCTCTTCTCAAATGTTCCCGGTACTATCGCGTCGCTCGTATTATAACAATGTGTATAAATAGCATTATATTATTCCTGGAGAATCTTTTACTCTATTTTGTTAAGCTCATGTTGCTTGGGTATAGGTGATTTTATGCATGCAAAATATCATTATGATAAATACAGCACCATCAGAGGAGGAATCTTAAAAGAAGAGTGGAAGAAGACAATGGTGAAACCTTTATTCTTAAGGTGCTATATTTTCTCTCTTCTCCACAATAGCACACAATAATTACTCCGAAGGATGTTTCATGAATACTAATAACTATCAAAATAGGAATCTCACTCAAGAAAAGTAGAGGAGCAGGCAAGATAATAGAATCAAGTCGATAATGGGTAACCGAGATCATGATAACGTAATATTTTACCACTTATGATCAAGATTTTCAGCAGCACAACACATTTTGCTTGAACAGAGAAGACTTAGATTAACACTATTGTGAAATAAAAATTCATTTATGTTGAACAAATGAAATGATATCCCCTTTTCCAGCTATTTTTTGTTCAAAATTTCGCTTCTAAAAATATGACAAAAATTATAAGCAGAATATGCAAAAATAATTACAAACAATGAAAACGATGTTTAAATTTAAATATATAACATAAAATGAGGTACTTATGGGTTATCTTCCCCACCCACCCCCCCCCCCCCCACTCTAAATTTTTTTTTCCAACATAATAATTTTAAAATACTAATTAATTAATAATTTTAAATATATATTGTATGTATAAAAACATTGTATGTTGTATATTGTATATATAATATATATATATTCTATATAGTCAATATATATATTGTATGTATAAAATATGTATTGTATGTAATAAAAATGTAGTGGACTCCTGTTTAAACAAGTAATTTATTATTTTTACTCATCATTTAAATTCAAATAAAAATTTTTAGAGTGGAGGGAGGGGGGGAGGATAACCCATAAGTACCTAAAATGAAACTAAATTGCGTAAAAATATTCAATTCTAAAGAATACATTTCTTCCATATGAAAGAATTATATTTTTTTTGATAGAGACCAACTTTGGGTATAAATTTTTTTCAATGGGGTGGGAAGTGGTATTTGATCCAATTTTTAGTTCTAATTTAGTTTCTCCTCAGAATATCTTTCTATATCCTTTCAATATAGATAGCAAACTAGGATCGTCTAAATGAAGAAAAAAAGCAGAAATAAAATTTTGATTTGCAATTTAAATAATTAAAATTACATGGGAAATAAATTGTAAATAAAATTTTGAATGAAATCTTAAAGCTATAATTATACTTTATTCAACCTTTAGTAGAGGATATTACATCCTTTGATAATTTTACCCCTACTAATAATTTAAATTATTATGAACTAATCTTAATAAATTATTATTGCATTTAGATAGCGTTAATATGCACACGTTATTTAACCCTTTGGTGACCAGTGTATCATATATGATACATAAACCATTTTACCTTCGTCTGCTTTTTCAAATAGTTTTGTATATGAATCTTCTGCTTTTTAATAAATATCGTCTGATTTTCAATTAATTCACCAATGCATGAGCGGTTACACATTCACTAAATATTTTATATGTTGATTACTTTAGCATATTCAACCTTTTTACATAAACTCTAGTCAAAGTTAACAACGACCAAATTAATCAGACGATATCTAATGTAAAGCAGAAGATTTGTATTAATAAACGCAGACGATTCACATTTTTGCATAGTCTACAATCGTTAACCGGTTAATCTTACGACTACTAATAGTTTAAATTATTATGAACTAATTTTAATAAATTATTGTATTTAGGTGGCGTTAATATACACAAGTTATTTAATGTATTTTAATAATCTCATAAAATCTATTTTTGTAATATATAGATTTTCATTTTTCAAATATTTTCTATTATAGCACTTCTTGTTCAAACATACCTTTTACGAAATCAGATACTTTCATTTAAAATTCAAAAATCGTTTTTTAAATGTCGACTCCATTTTAACAAGTTTTTCGCTGAAATCATGAAAATATAAAATAAATAATGAAAATCAACAATAAAAAAAGTAATTAAAAAATGTCCTCCGCATTTAAACTGAAGGAAGAGTTTCAAAGCGATCTTTATTTAGAAATCCTGAATAGAATAGCTTTTTATACGATTGAAACAATTCATAGCATGACAAATTTTGATGTACAGCTAAAATATTTTGAACTCAACATTTGCAATTTCTAGAAGTCAGAAAAGTGCAGATTAGAAAACGGAATTGAGTTAGCATATAAAAAGGAAAACTCGTCATATGCAAACATTTTGAAATGGAATTAAATAGAAGTAAGAATACTCATTATTTAGCACTTTACGCAAAAATTCGATTACTTCAAACTGAGGGGCATTCATAAGTTTTCTCTTCAATTAGAAATAAAATTTTATTGTGAGTTTAGATTATTGGCTTTTATGAATTTTCAATTTGCAAAAAAGGTTTGTCTTGAAAAATATTTTAATTTTGCATGAAAATACAAGTTCTAAAAAAAAGTCAGAAAGTAAGATTATTTTTATTTGCTCATTTTCAATAAGTCCAATTATATTTTTGCCAAGTCCACATTTGAATTGCTAAGTATGGATTTGAATGTTGTTAAAACGTATAGATTTTGTCATTTTTTGCGTGACTGGTTCTAAGCATTTTAGATTTGATAGCAGAAGCTTTGAAGAAAGTGATTCTAATATAATTTCTCATATTCGTCATGGTTAGATTTTTAGAAAGCTTGTTATATCATAATGTTATTAAAGTAGAGTAAAAGCTGTTTTAGCGGTCTCCTAGCTAGAACTGGGACCTATCTACCACTAACACCCGATTCAGTACAACTGGAAAAGAGTAGAACCCGAATAGAACGGTCAATTGTCTAAACCGGTCATTTTCAATGCGTACCATGGTCAACCTAGGTTTTACCGTATAAATATATTTAATGAATTTAAAAAAATCTAAAATTTACAATAATAAAAACGAAATATAAATTTTTATATTCTTGAATATAATTCAGAACTAATTGAATTAGAAATAACAAGGTATACAAATTCAAATTTAAAAAACCCAAAATAATATGTAGTAAACGATTTTATTCTAAAAAAGAAAAAAAACACAATTTGAAGAATAAAGAATCAAATTTAAAAGTCCATGACTGATTGCATGAATCAGTAAAAAACAGATTTAAAATTTGATGTGATAAAAAAAATTTAAAAACTAATGGAAAGATCAAAATTATTTTACTACGCCTTAGAGTTTGCGTTTTTCTAACAGTTTTTTATCGATTAATCTAAAAATGATTGTTTTGGCAACTTTATCCCTTACTAGCATTTCTCGTGAGAAGAACAAAAACATGTTAATTAAATAATCAATAAAAAATATTTTAATGAGAGTCTTGGAAACAATTCTCCAATCATGGAATATTTATAGAGCGAGCCACTTTCACATCGTCTTCAGAGTTTAGTACACTATTAGCTTTAAACCCAATAAAGCACAGAAAGTATAAGGTATGTGCAGTAGTGGGATTCAAATTTTTTGTCAGCGGGTTCTGTTACAAAAAAGTCAAATTTGTCAGCAAATAAACTGATCAATTTTGATTATTTCACAATAAAATTTTAAAATAATGGTTAAACAAGCATCATTATGATGATGTTGTGGGTGCTTATTTTACTGTACAGTCTGTACTATATATACCATTTTTACTTCTAAACGATCTTTTTTAAATTCTAAAATGTCTTTTTTAAATTTTAAAGTGTCATTTTTAAATTCGAAAGTGTCTTTTTAAATTCTAAAGTGTCAATTCTAAAGTGTCTTTTTTTATTTTACTTTTCTGAATAAGCTTTGAAGTCTTGTTTCTTAATAAATGCGCGTAATATTATGTGCGATTGTCAGGTTCTGTAGACGTGTTGAAAGATACACTGATAATTTTATAATTCTCCGCCTCTATTTCAGGTCTTTTTTAATTCGATGCAACTAGCAGTTCATTTATAGACAAGTTTTTAATTCTTCAATTTTTGCCTTCTGCATAGATTGTTTTTATATTATAGTAACATAGAATTAATTTTTTTTTAGTTTGTATCGAAAGTTTCAACTAAGCAAAAATGGAATTTTAAAACTCAGTTTCGAAAAACGTTTTACATCCATTTTAATATATATCCATTATATAATGAAAAAAAGTGTTCACACAAACTTCTTTATTATCATTCAAGTAATTTAAAGCAAAAACAATATATCACATTTTATGAAGAAATAGAAACTCCCATTTGCCCTTTTTGCATGTTACGTAGTGCATGTGCAATGTAGATTTTGCATTCCTCGCTGTTTATTGAATTTTTGATCGAACTGCTATCTAAAATAAGTAACCTAAAAAACTACTCGCTAATTATGGATAACGCAAAGATCCACAAAACTCAAACTATCGAAAACTTAATAACTTCAGATGGACAAATTTTGAAGTTTTTGTCTCCTTATAGTCATGAGTCTTAAGAACATGCTGAATCCAATTGAGCTGGCATTCTCAAAAATCAAAAATTTTGCAAAACAGAAATTAAGTAAGGTTTGCTTCAATATTTATAAAACATGTTTTAAAAACTTTTATTTTAGACACAACACTTTCTTTCATGCTAGATGAAGTGATCAAAAAAGCTGTTTCTCTAAAAAATTAAAGAAATAATTAAAACAAAATAAAAGGCGTAAAAAATCAAGTCCACCCAATTTGGAGGTAATTATTATTGCATTAGCTCGTGATATTTTTTGGTTGAAAAAAAAACATTAGTAGTAGTATGATGTAGTTGTCCCAAATTGACGTTAGCCGTATAATCAATTAATAGCTAATCCAAGAACTCTACACCATACTACTAATCATACTAATAAAAAGCATATCTTAGATAACGATATCGAGCTTAGTCACTATATCCTAAATTGTGAATATTTTTATTTAATACTTAACTTGCAAGCTGTTCTTACTTGTATCGTACTGAGATACTTCGAACAGCAAAATTTAGCATCTACGACGCTTTGCTGTCTTAAAATTGTTTTTCTGTTATTTTGGGACATAAGCAACATATAGAGGAAATGTTATAACTAAATTATCCTATATAAGTTTGAACAAATATTTATATTAACTTTTATCAGTTACTTACAAAAGTTTCATAGTTTGAAAAAATTGCTAACTTCTAAATTTTTTTAACTAATTATACAAAATTGTGAATCTTTCTCACGCTTGAACATTAGAATTCTTAATTTTATGTTCAAAATTAAGTTTTATAATACTTTTTTCTGTATCTTATAGGTTCTGCAATATTAAGAGTGTTCAAAACTATTAATTTCAAATATATATATATATATATACAGCCACGTAGCCAGCTTGGGCACTTAGGCCGAGCCCCTCCATCTAAGTTATGGGCCCCATCATCAAAAAAAAATGAAATTTACAAATTAAAATGAAATAATTAATTAATTTTTGACAATGGGCCTATACGAACAATGTAAAGCAAATAAAATCAAAATATAGAAAAATTATTGATATCATTGACGGTAACGATCAAACTGTTAACTTGTTAAGATGGGCCTTCTACCTGTAATAAGAAGGCAGATTTACAATAAAAAATTCCTCTTTGCTATGAGAAACGAAGATAAGAAATATTAACCATGATAAAATCTAAAACCTCAACAAAGAAATAGGACACAAGTAGAGAAAGGAGCTTATAAACACAAAAAGAAGAGTTGTTATAAGCAACATTTGATGCTTTAATTTTAGACAAAACCAGTAGGTAAGCATGTATATTAGTGCCCCATTTGGCCCCTCCAAATATAAATTTCTGGCTACGTTACTGTATATATTTTTTTTAATTTTTATTTAATTACGTTTTTTTATAGCATTTTACGATTTTTTAATAAGGTATGGCAAGTTATCTCCCCAGAGGTCTTGCTAGACCCCTGATATTTCAAGCAAAGTAAAGATGTCTAATATCAGTGATCTTAATCTAAAATTAGTAGAATATAAATTCTTTTAATGGTGTATAGCATAGGAAATATGGTAAATGCGTTGCTAGCGACCTAAATAGTCTTTTGGGATTCATTTTTTCCACTAAAGTTTTACATATACAATGAAAAAAACGTAATTTAATAATCGTTGTCTTTTGAATGGAAAATTACAATATTCAGTTCTAAAATTATTGATATCATTGAGCGTGGAGATCAAATAGTTTAATTGTGTTGAGATGGGCCTTCTACGTGTAATGACAAGGCAAGTTTTAATAGAAAATTACTATAGTAAGAAATTTAAACCATAATAAAATAGAAAAGGTTAACAAAGAGTTAGAAAGACAAGTAGCTAAACGAACTCAAAAGCACATGGTTTAAGCAGTATTTGTTATACCTATACCATAGTGCTCCATTTTGCACCGTGAAACAAAATTTCTGACTACATTACTGGGTGTATAGGCTAAATATATTTTATATAAATACATGCAATTCACGAGTATAATAATTAACGTATGCTTTTCATTCTTAGTTCTTTTTTTCTCAGAGTAAATAAAAACGGGTTTGGCGCTTGGATTATATAACGGCATAACTTTTATAATATTTTTCCATTTCGTTCATTTTTAATGATAAGCAAAAGTCTTTTGCAACTAAATTCTTCATATAAAGAATGATACTTAGATGTGAGTAAGATCTCCTAGATACTTGCTTTCTATACCACAAGGTATTGAAGTTGATCGAGCATCTAACCTTCCTTGCTTACAATTCGATACAAGCGGTGCCATTTTACCTCTTTAATGAAAACAGCACAATGCAGTTGAACTTTACTTTTTTTTTATTTGTAATAAAAAAATTTTTTAATTCTAACTAAATAAATAGCATCCTAACAAATTGCTCAACTAGATAACAATTAAATAAATCACTAACGAGCACTAAATAACTAATTTAAATAAAAAGAAATTTTGAATTAAACTTTCTACATTAAAATAGCGGATTTAAAGGGGCGGAACCAGCGTACGCCCCCCCCCCCCCCAAATTGCATTGCCAATTGCTTGAAAATTTTTCTTGATCTAATTCTTTTCGTAGAATTCAAATATTATGATGATTTCTGAAACTCGTTTTTTAGATTCAATCTTTCTCTAAAGTGAGAAGCCCTAAAAAGTTTTTTATGTTTCAATCGTAGTTAAGTGTGACACTTATTACTTTTATATTATACTATTTTTTTGTAAATTTATTATTAAACACATCAATTTTTACCACATCAATTCACTTCGCAATTCAATGAATGAGGATCTTTTTAATGCGCTCATCTTCTTTTTGTTTTAAAAATTTTGATAAAGCTTAAATTTATATGCTTGAAATTTGAGTTCTAGTTTAGTAAAATCCGCCCCCCGCCCACCCTAATGCCCATTTCTAGATCCGCCCCTGCTATCTTAATAGTAATAGTAGAGTAATTATACTGATATAAATTAAATTAAGAGAAAAAATTTAAAAATATAAACAGTAGGGGAATGCTTCACAAGTGTGTGCAATCTGTTTATAAATAATTTTGAGATATGGAGGAATGAATTTCCAAGCTACTGATTCAGACTCAATATAATTTGTCAATATAAAAGTTATCTATATTTTGAATGTAATAAAGTCAAAATACGATTTATTTTATTTCCATTTTTTATAGTGTTATCTCTTGAAAGATATAACTATATTATATTGTATTTTAAAAATATAATGGGAAACGGTGAGTTGAAAGATGACACTAAATTGAATGAAAGTATTGCTACTACCGATATTTTCAAATTTCAATGTGAGAAAGAGGGAAAGAAATTAAGAATAAGAATCAACGTATCTCTTTTAATGATAAATAAACAGCAATAAAAACAACATTGTTGGTGGCATGGCGTAAATAATAATAATAATAATTGAAATCAATAAGAAAGACTTAATATATAAATACTTTATAAGTCAAGAAGATGATATCAGGGTGTATGATTTAAATTTACTTGGGATTATGGAAGAGACGGAAAAAAGTGTATAAAAAATGGATATACAATAATAATGACAAGATGTCTATTTCTTTCGTTCCATGAATATTAATGGAAATATAGGTTAGCAAAATAAATAAATTACATGTTTAAAATTTATAACACGAGTATATACGCGGTATACACTGCATATATACGAGATTCATGCTTAATTATAGTGAGTGTGATAGTATAAACTTATAAGGAGAAAAGGAAGCAAAAAGGGTACCTCATATCTATCTTTTACAACCAAAAGTACATAGAAATGTGTCTGAGCGGGGCTGATGCAAAGGATGAATGAAATCTTGGTAGATTTGTATTGTTTGAATGCAATTTATCGCAATGTAATTCTTTTCTCTCTCTCTCTCTCTCTCTCTCTTTCTTTGTCCCATATAGTATATAATATACACTTCAAGGATTTCCACAAAAAGAAGAAGCCCACAATACTTTTTATGCAGTGAAATGTATTGGGGTAAATGAAGAGAATTTTTCTTTATCCTTGATCCTCAATATTATTACTATTATCTCAATCATTTCATTCAGCTATTAATTCATTCTGCTTCCACTTTGAAAAGTAATGAATGGAGGTGTAGCAGGAGAACGCGCTGGGCCGATGATTCCCTCCCACTTATCTCAACTTCTTTTATCAGAGCAAGGATAGATAAATCAAAACACTTGTTAGCAAAATGTAGAGTCATCCTCTCTTCTGCCTAATAGTAAGAGAGGAGACTTGGCATTTTAATGCTGCCATCGCCCCATCAAGACAAACTTGCATCTTTTGACATTGAAAAGTTTTTAAATGGTTTATTCCATTTCTAGCTAATAAGGCATACCTTATTGAATAAATTGGTCACGAATTCGTATCATCAACGTATAAGAATGAAATTCAAGAGATTAGACTAAAAGAGGTGAATAAATTATAAATATTAAAAATCGCATTTTTATTGAATAAATTTATATGCACATAATAAATATAATTTTTTTAATAATGATAAAATGAAATTTTATTTTTAAATGAATTTTTACTTTTGTTATACGAAAGTTTTTTTAATAGTCTCTGTTAATTATCAAATAAATCCAATATATTTAAAAAATATATTTTTTTTCTAGCACCATATTTATGAAAACTGATTTAATTATCCAAACAAGAAGCTATAGGTCAATATAGAGATGTGTGCTGATATGTAGGCAGGCTAATTCATATGTCAGTGCTTTCAATAGTCTATAATGCGTTTGTTGTAGTAGCGATGGCTACACTCTACTTGGGGCATACTCTTAATCGATTACGCAAAAAATATTTCCCAATCAAGCTTTTACCCCATGCACTAAGAACTTTCTAGATATCCCAATAACTTCTCAATCTTATCATTACTCTTAGTCTTTTAATGTTGCTCCCAAATTTTTAGCTTAACTCTAACTTCCACATAGCATAAAAACTTGATTCTAACTAAAGCTTTTTAAAAGTCCTACTTCGACAACGACAATATAGCTTATTTACAAAAAAATCAGGAAAGGGAGAAAAATGAAACTTCAAGTTAGCATAAGTTTATTGTAAATTCTAACTCTGTTTCTTATTTTCTATTCAAACTAAATCTGACACTGTTTCTAGTTTTTTTAAAATCTTCAACTCCACGCAATCTCAAATCCTAAGTCATGTGAAAAATCTCAAAGTTAAAAAGTATTCAATTTTGGACAATAAAAATAGAAATATAAAAAAAACTTTTCAAACAGTTTTACATTTTATATTTTAGACTATTGCCGTTTTGTGGTTGTAAGAATTATTCAAAGGGGGGTGATTTGGATGTCCCAGCAATTAGAAAGCAATCTTCATGGTTTAACCGATTTCTTTGCAATGTTTTTAAGTTTATAAGGGTTAAAACCCTTGCTCACATAATTAAGTTAAATGAAGTAAATAAAACTTATAAAAATAACAATATTTAACCGCAACAATAAATCTAAAATATCTCTTACTCTTTTTGCAAATATACTTTAAAAATAACAATATTTAACTGCAACAATAAATAAAAAAAATCTCTTATTAGTAACATAGTTAAATTAGAAAATGTACTATGATTTCTTAACACTTTGATACTTCGTTTTAATAATAATAATCATTAAAACGTTTATTTAGTATTCGTTTCAATTTTATTTTTCTGAAAATAACATGTCAAAAACTTTTTCAAGAAAAATAGTTATTCAGAAAAAATTAAAATTCTATTTAAAATAAACGAAATATTTTTTTTAATTAGTCGATCAAAAGTTTCAGACAGAAAAGTAGTTTATTATTATAATATATACCACTATAACATAGAGATCATTAGAAATGGCATCTCTACCCCTTTTCAAAAACACAATAATTTTTACCAAATTGTCTTCCTATATTTTTGACTTTTTAAAAAATATTTTTCGATTCTTTGATTAATTGAGAAGTGTGATATTTAAAATCGTGCAAATTGCAAAAATATAGGTAATAACATTTTAACATTGTCTCATCGAATGAGGTGTATCAAATCTTACATCTAGCAAAATAGGAACAGGAAATTAGCACTTGTCTCCCAAATCATTTGTATCAAAACATGCACATAGCAAACTATGGAGTAGAAACCTCAGTAGTATACATTTTGTGAATGTATATATATATTTGTATATATACACAGAGAGACATACATCTAGAGGGGCAAGATGGTTTCGTAAAATGATTTTCGGATCTTCAATAAAAAATTTTAAGTATAATGTGTATTATAGTTCATTTTATATAATATTTTCAGAATGTAAGTCCATGATTGATGTAAATGACATTTATAAAATTATGGTAAGAAGAGGTATCGTAATCGGTATTTAAAAATGTATCGGCTAAAATTCGCGAATCGTTACATCCATATCTAATATAGACCCTATTTAATAAGGTTAACTACAGGTGATAATGTAAAAATTGTGTTGAAATATTTTAATTTTTGATTGACAGTTTTTGTCATGAGAGAGTCATTCAACTACCATGAAAATGGTATCAAAAGATGCAGCTAACGATTTTGAGAAAACTCACCAAAATCTGAAATTCAGCCAATTTTGTAGAATTAATTTTTTAGTGAAGGGTCTAACTAATAAGGTAGGATATTTCAATTTTATAATGATTTGGTTAGCTACTGGGTCCTGTGTATTTTAACTTCTAGGGCAGGGGTGGGCAAACTTTTCAGTGTAAGGACCGCATCTAAAAAAGCACATTTTTCAAGGACATTTTTAAGAACGTTAAAAGAAAAATAGTTATAAATAGAATTAAAAGAAAAAATTAATTTTTATTAAAATTGATCTTTAATGCAAAAACTTCACCTAAAAGACATTTATTTCACAGAAAAAAAGTAAATAAGTAACTGAGTAATTTTTCTGTTACAGAAATAATAAATTATACCAATTAGAATGATGCAGCACTTCAAGATTCAAATACTTGGGTGGGATAAATGTGGAGAAGTGTTGGGAAAATTCTAAATGAACATTCTCAATGATGAAAATGTGTATGCACTTTGGGGCTGCAGATTCGCGGGCCGTAGTTTGCCCACCCCTGTTCTAGGGCCCAGTAATTGTGGAATAGTCAAAGTCAAATATATTAAGAAAGAAATTAAGTTCAAATTAATTAAATTTAAACTTGTAAAGTAAAAAATTTGAAAAAAATAATACAAAAATAAAATAATTCCAAAGAAAATAAGAATACTGAACTCGAGTTCATGCTTAATTTTTGTAGTATGTTAAAAGAGTGGGGAAGAAATCACGTTTAACAAAGTAGGTTAGTGAAGGAAATATGTAGTTTGTTTGAGCGCGATAACGTATATGACGCCATTCTTTGAGCAAAAACTTGCCTCTGGCTCCATATAAAATGATATATTTTGAAATTGATTTAATTTTTTGTCTATTTTTAATCTCTGCTTTAAATAAAATTGAAATAATTTATATATCTGACGAAGAAAACCTCTCCGAAGTTCAATATATAAGGTCATTATAATTCTAGAATCTATAGTTTAGGACCCAAACATTTCATTATAGGATCACTGAATTTTGATAAAATTGTACATTTTTAACTTAAATTAATTTTTGTCTAAATTACAAAAATATTTGTAAACTTAGAATTAAATTGATATAATTTGACAAAAATTGTAATTTAAATATAAATGAATTTTGACAAAATTATTAAAGTGTCCAATTTTCGAACAAATACATATCCATCTAACTAATAAAATTCAGTTCAAAATAAAACTGTAAGAAAAAGGATGACTTGCAGAATTTTCACCCCAAACTCAAATAGGCTGACTTAGAACAAAGTACGATGGAATTGTCAAGGTTGAGAAATGAGTTGAATTTATTCATAATATGGTAAAAATTTGTGATTTAAATTAATTTTTAATATTCTAGTCTTCTAAATTTGTTAATTGTTTTTTTTTAATTAAAAAATTTTCGATTTTACAAAAGATTAGTCATCAATATGTATATTTTTATGAGATTCAGAAGTCAGTCATGAGAAGCATATCTTTACTTTGTTTTCCACGGGAGATTAGTTAGAATTCATATTTCATGAAACTATTTGCTGAATTATAGAATGGACCAAAAAAATAAATTTATAATTAAATGAGTTCAGAACTTTTTCAAAAAGAAAAGTTACCCATGTTTTAAAACGAGATAATATTTAGAGTGAATTTATAATTAATTACAATGATTGAATTAGCATACATAAATTAGAAGTGTGAGATATGTCATATTGTGATGAAAAGATGCAAACAATGATATCTTCATTAAATTAAAAAGAGGAGGTAAAAAATACATACTTCTGGATGGCTTCAGTGAATTGACCTTTCTACGCGACATCAGAAAGAAAAAAGGAGTGAGGGCAGACGAGAATAGTGGATGTGGGGGGAAAATGGAGGAGCAATATAATGATGAATTTTGAGCAAGAAATTGAAGGAGGCAAGTATATATTGATAGTCAAATAAGGATCACAGTGATGACGTACGAATGCTTGAAGTAATGAGAGGAGCAGAGGAGGGAAGAAGATGGATAGAATTATATTTTCTCCCTCTCTCTCTCTCTCACTCTTTCTTACCTTCACACTTTGGAAAGTAAATAACCTTCTTTGTTGAGTATGTGCGCGCCTTTCATGAAAGAATAAGGGAGAGGAGAGAAGAGTTGGTAACAAGTTGGGATATGCGATGGCGATGTGGGAGAAGACTTTTCATATTATTATAAAAGAGTAGCAGCGTTACTGATGATGACTGGAGGTGTCTGCTAGAGCTAGATGATGGCGCAGGTAGTTAGCACAGCGAGTATTTTAACTGAACCTGGAGCGAGCTTTTCACTTTCCCAGAGGATAAACAGCATCATCATCCGTTTCATTCAGCATTTCGCTGATTTGCGCAGAAAGAGTGTTGGATGCGCTGTGCGCGTTTCGTGGCATGCAAGAGTGCTACGAGTAGTAGGAGGAGGAAGAGGCAGTAGATAGATAGAGAGGTAGGCAGGCAGGCAGCAGTTGCGTGTGATTTTTGAGAAGATTCTTCTGAGTGAGATGATGATAGAGGAGGATGCTGCTGCACCATCTTTCAACATCACACTACTTACTCCATTGCTTTCCTTATAGATGAAGACGATAAGGATTGCTCCTCCGTTTATTATTATACATTTCTGTTTCAAAAATTCTCTCTCTCTCAAAGATTGAGAGTCGAGGATGACGTTTCGCTTTCTGCATTAAATTCGTTGAAGTGGGCTGGGTACAAGCTTAGGCAGGTAAACGAATCACCGATAAAATTCAAGATTAAAAAAGATTGTAATATAAACATGATATTATCATCATCAGTCGCCATCCAGCGCCTTCTTGATTTAAAATATATGTATTTATAAATTTGAGTCATAGTCAATCTGTGTAATCAGCAGTCAATACGTGAAATGACTCAGGATTTTAGTCATTTCATGTAATAACTAGTCATTTTTTGAAATCACTGATTGCAAAGATTTACTGTAACATGTTCACTGTTTTCTTACTCATAGAGATATGGTATTTTATATTTCAAAAGGTAAAACTCGTTGTCTTCTCAAAGATTGGATACCAGAAATGGATGGTGATTCTGCATGTAATGATAATAATCTTTTTATATTGTATATCTTCTTTTAGTCCTCTTGTTCAGGCATGATGTAGGTTTGAAAAGAGATTCTTCTCAGAGTTTTGTGTATACAGGAGACTATGTGCTTGAATCATCTGCCTTCTCTCTTCTTATCATCCTTTCAGAGGATGAAACAAAAAATATTCTCATATATAATTTTATCTTCTCACAAGGAGATGATGCCGTTGGCAGTTTAGGATGAAGAATTTTTAATCACAAGAATAAAGTGAGAGGCAAAACACAAATTCACCCTCCAATACCTTAAAAACTTTGAAAAGATTTTTAATTTTGGGAAATATATTAAATTCCACTTTTCTTCATGACTCATTTTCATTGGTAGGGTGAGAGGAGGTCAACATTGGACATGAAAATTGTGTTCAAACAACGTCAATTAACCTATATTAAGGATCTATTGGCTAAAGAAATGTCATTTTGCCGATCAAAGTGAATATGTGCTAGTTCATCAATAAAAATATTCATTATCGACATTTTTTAGTCAATAATAATCATATAGATCATGAAAAACGTCTTGAAATCAATTCACTCGACCAGTATAATTAGAAGAGCTTTTTTCATTTCTCTGACCTGTCATGAAACATGCTGAAAACCTTTTTCAAAATTTCAAATAAAACTTGATCAAAAGTTTCACACAGCAAAGCGACCCTGAAATACGCTAATCAAATATTAGACTTTTAAATAAGGGAAGTTTTTATATAATATCGTAATATGATGCTCACATAATCTTAAGGATATATGACTGGCATACAGGTAAAAAATCAACATATGTGTCAACAAAAAATGTTTCACTTTTTTTGACATCTTTAATGTTTGCGTGTCGTAAATAGTTGTCATGGCTGAGTGAAAGAAGACAAATTCATATTAGTTACATAAAACTAATGTAATATATCGCTATAATACTTAAAGCCTATTTTATATGGTCGTATTCAATGTCTAGACTTTGAACTTGTGTACCATACACATCATCTCTTTTCAACTGCGAACAGAGCTATAAATATTTATAACTCTGGCAATAAATTTTATCTTTACTCCCAAATAAAATAGCAAGTTTTTGTTTTTTTGCAATATTTTTGGATGTATACATTTATCGTTAATGTATTCTTTGTAATTTATTTGCCAAACTTGATAAATATTTTTTCTCAATGTTCGGATAGAAATATGCCTAACTTTTCTAACTCATTCTGACCGCAGCTTTGCTTCGCTATTTCAATGTTCTTGGGCTCAATACTGGAAAGCTTATTTTAAGGAGAGATTTATGAAATTTTCCATTGAAAGTAAGATTCTTTTAAAACACACAATTTCACTGACCTTGAATTAATAAAAATAATTCATTTAAAATCAACTCTAAAAAGATATCGATAAAAACACTTTACAATTTGGACAAGGTCACCATGCTTCAAAAGAAGCCTTTTTTGAAGATTTAGTCAACTTTATTCCAAAAAGTATTTCGTATACCATGCGGAAGTAGACCTTCTGTTTAGTCAACTCAATATATCATTAAAACTAAGCTAAGAAATTAAATGGATTAAAAGAGTTTAAAAAGAATAGTGATTATTCAGTGTGGTTTGAAATTAGCAATAAAAGTTGGTATGCATATAAACTGCTTTGTGAAGTTATTCCAAAATTTAGCAGTGTAACAGCAGATAAAAATGTGATTTTATAATCTGCACTTTAGAAAATTTTTGAAGATTAGCAATGTTATATAAATATTAATACAGCTAATAAAATTTTTGTAACTTTAGTTACCTTCAAACGATTTTCAGAATTGTCAAACCTGATTAGGAAAAGGTGGAGAGTTTCATGAAAAACTAAGAATTGAACTCCACACTACCTTCCCATTCGAAGCAACACAATTTTAGATCAGGGGTGCACATCCTTGAAATTATTGGGAGGGCGGACTTTCAAGCATCTTCCAAAAAAGACAACAAATTTTTCTGAATTCCTACTCCTCTCTTGTCTATTCTATTTCATTCTTAATTAAGCTCAATGTAAACTTTAACCCCCCCCCCCCTCCCCTCTATTAAGCTTAACGTCAACAATGAATGAAGACTTATAAATAGCCACATGCATAACCAAACTTTCTCCTTTCAATTAGATGCGCACCTTCTCAAAATTATGTGTAGAAAAGGGGTAAAGATATCAATTAACAATAAAAAAATTGGAAATTTTATTGAATGAAAAAAATCATTCATTAATTTTCAGTTATTCCCTTTCTTCTTCCTAAAAAATGAAAAATGTTTTATTGAGAAAAATAAATTTAAAAAAAACACATCCAAATTACATAACTTTTTGAGGTAATTTCTATCAAAAATGTAAAACAGAACTAAAATTAGAAAACTTGGTATTGGAATTTTTCCATTCTTTTTAGTGTATAAGAATAAGCGTAAGTTAGTTAGACTCTCAAAAAAGGGTAAAAAATAAAGATAAAATTTTGCAATCAAAAATCAAACAATAAATTAAGATTGCATTACTTCATTTTTCTCAGCATCATTCAAAAATAGTTAAAAGCTAAATTGGTGCAAGCTATAAAAATCTACAAAAAGTAAAATAACTTTTAACATTTTGCAATGATTTGCCTTTTATAATAACTTTTAAGGAAAAAAAGTCTATCAGAAAATGTTATAGAGCTTCAACAAAAACTAAAAAATTTTACAGCATAACTCAAGTTTTCGGTACATCAGTGCCTTGTCAATGAAAACACACCCACGGTACCTTTACCTTACCTTTTACTCAAAATTAAAAATTTGCTACATAATTAACATAAGAGAGAAAGGAGACAAAATAAACTAATAAAGCAATGTTCACTATTTTAAAACGAAACTGTCTGTTCTCAGAATAATTTCAAAATAATAGGAGGCATAAAAAATGGGGTCAGACTAAACACGCCAAATAATTCTAAAGCACTACAAAAAAGATGGTTAGAAAACCCCAAAACACCGAGAAATAACAAGAAGCACCCCAAAACACTTCAAAATACGCCAAAACACCTCAAAAGACGCCAAATAGTTCTAAAGCACTACAAAAAAGGGTTAGACTAAAAATTACAAAACACCCAGAAATAACCGAAAGCACCTCAAAACACGACAAATAATTCTAAGGCACTACAAAAAAATCTTAAAAATTCCTCAAAACACCCCAAGCATCCCAAAATATTACAAAACACCGCAAAAATCCCTGATCACCTCAAAAAATTGCAAAAAACGACAAATATTTCTAAAGCACTACAAAAAAGATCTTAAAAGCTCCTTAAAACATCCCAAAACGTTGATTAAAGTTTTCAAAAACTTAAAACTTTAGAAGTAAAAAATCTAACACAATAAAATTGTTTTCGAGAACAACCAGCAAATAATGTAAATTTTAAATTACTAAATTTAGTTTTGCGTTTTCTGGCATATTAAAAAAAAGAACTTCAGTAATTCCTCAAGAAAAACCAAAATGAGAGTTCTATAATTTTTTTTTGGTTTAAAGTTAGAATTTACCATTTAAGTTAATATTGATAACAATCAAAGTAAAAGTTTTTCAATTCATCAACTTTCTGTTTTATATTTAGAGTTGTGTTTTTTTATTTTGTGTTTCATAAAATAATAAAGAGAGTTTTTATTTTTATTTGATTATAAAGGATGTAAAAGTAAAAAAATTACCTAAAACTTACTTTTTTTCAAAATTTCGTGTTTCTCAAAACCTTGACGGAAAACTTTGAAAAAAGTAATTTTACAAATTTTGTTAAGATTTGAATGTTTTTGTTCTGGCTGACTTTACTCTCATTCTCTGACCAAATTTTTTACAAACTCTTGAACCTTGAGGAATCTTAAAATTTGGTGTTCGGTTTGAAGTTATGAATTTGCCATCTGTACAGTCACTTTTAAGAAATTTCATAAAATATGTCTTTTTTTCTTCTTCTTTCATAGCCATCCACGCATGTTCTTTTACTTTGAATTTTTTTTGAAGAACTTGTGAATCTGTAGTTCCCGTTATCATGTAAACTTCTTCTGAAATCTAAAAACTGTGTTTTAATCATCGTATCAAAGTTTTTAATCATTTCAACAGCACCTAAAACTTTCCAGCAAAACTGCATTTTCATCATATGATTTATTGTTTGTCCATTTACTTTTCAAGTTTCCATATTTTTTTTCTTTTATTTTAGGCATTACAACATGCTTAAATATCCTTTATCAATCAAAAATACGAAATATTTTAAAAAATTTAGATAGTTTTTAATCAAAGACAAAATATCCTGTTTTCTATTTTGAAGCATTTCGTAACTTGAACAATCAACAAGACCATCTTCACCAAAAATTTTATTCATGATTTAATTCCAGTTTTATCTCTAAGATAATTAGTGACATTCTCTTTGAGATGCTTTGTGCATAAGGTTCTAGTAATCAAAGGGAACACGCTGTCAATAGCTTTTGTGAGCGCTTTTTCGTCATCACTTCCTATTTCAATGTATTCATCTAAATTGACTTGAATTTCAGTTATTTTCTCAGAAATATCAGCTTGACAGAAAAAAGTGATAGTCTTTAAAAGTGCACTGCCTATGCAAAAAAAGTGGACCCAAAATATTAGATTGACAGTCAAATCGTCTTTTCTAACTAAACGCAAATTTTTGTAAACGAAAGAAGTTACGAAAAAGGTCCCAAATTGAAGGTGCGATCGATGCCCAGCTTCAATCCATATTTTTTCGAATTTAAAATGAAATACTTCATATCTATTATCTGTTCTTGAGAGAATAGTACAATTGATGGAGCATTATCTTTGGAGAAGAAAATATGTTGTACTATTTCTTCTTTGTTGATCATGGAAATACCTTGTAAAATATCATCGGCGATATTTAAAACTTTTTGTTTCTTTTTATGAGAGTCACAACGTCGATTTTTGATTTGTTTTATGTCACGTGGCGCAGAATATTCGTTCTCAAGTAAAAGTTGAGAATAAACTTTTTTTAGAGGAACTTAAAATTTGAGTGATCATGCTTACCAATAGTGTCCAAAGTTTTTCTTTGTGAACGTATGTAATTATAATTATTGGTTTTACAGTTGCCCTGGCCATATCAATGACAGGATGAACGCCTAAATACTCAAATAATCTCTGGCAAAACTTTATTCCCTTTAGTCAGGTAACTAACTCTTCTTCTACAAGAAGGGGATTGCTTTAGCACTGAATAATTTCTATGAAGTTTTAAAACTGTACTCATTAAGCTGTGGATCAATTGGAAAATATTCTTTCTTACCATTGACAAGTTTTGAAGTAGAGAAAATATTTTTTTCAGAAAAATTGTTTGAACAGAACCAAATGTATTATCAACTAAATAATAATAAGAAATAGAGTCGCCCATTTTATAGTCCCAAACTCTACAGTCATCTATATATTCACATCTTTTATATTTCATCATTCGTTGTATATTATTTTCAAAATTAACCACTAGGTATACATTATTTTTAGGTCCGGTTGGGACGCTTGAAGAAACACCATGTGGATTTAATATTAAAGAAACGATCTGTTCAACAGACAAAAAATTTTTTTGTAAAGTATAGAAATCATTTTCTTTTGGATTCAAAAATATTTCACAAATTTCCTCCCTTTTTTCATGATGTGTTTCTTCTTTTCTTCTTTTTCTTCTTCAGAATTTTCGATAAGTGATAAAGTGTTAGTTATGTTCTCTGTTTTTTCAAATTTAAAGTGATCACAATATGTGCGTTTATTTTCCATATTGACTATTGGGACAAAATGGGTAGGAAACCATATCTTATGATTGTCATATGCGCGCACCTTGTCAACATTATTGAAACAGGTATAAATGATTCAAAAGAGTATTCGATTTTTTTGCTGTAAGGAAGGAACGTTATATTCAATCGCCTGAACGCCAAATCTGAAAAACCATTTATAGGAAGGTATGCACATTTGACCGGGATATTTATTACACTACAAGCAGCCATTATAGGCCAAACAGTAATTTCTTTTCCATCAAGAGCACAATTAATGAGAGCTTCATCATAATAGCAACAGAGAGTTTCATAATCATTCTTGAATTCAACGTTGCAATAATGATCTTTATTAATTCCCATTCTATGCATGTTCGAACTAGTAGTTCAGTGCTCATGCTCTCGTTTCAGCAGAGAAGAATTGGCAAAGAATTGAAAAAACAGTTACCATTGCCAGTGGACTGTAAAGGTAATTGGTCTGTCTCTGAATTATACTGTTTCAATAAATTCAGAGTGTAGAGATCAATTTCTTGCTCGAAGACTCCGGAAAATTTTTTGCATTTTGAAGGTGGTAGATTTTTGTATGCTATCTTCAAACACTCAATATAAACTTTTTTGTTCAGTTTGGAAGCCTGTAATAAAATATCTATCAAGAATTTTTTTTAATTTGTATCATTTAAAGTTTGCTATTAACCCGGTGTGACTCACTGAAAAGACATATCTTTTTCAATACAAAAAAATATTTGTTTTCATTTATTTATTGTTATATATTCTAATAGTCAATAAAGAACTAGTTTCAAAAATTTTAAGGTTTTCACCTATTTTAAATTATGTCGGGTTATATTGGGTTAATTATCTAGTTCAGATTGTATTATTAAGCATTCGCTACATTATCATAATGAAGCTTATTTGATCATTATTTTTAAAACTTTTGTGAAATAATCAAAATTGAATAGTTTTTTTTGCAATTTAAATTATGCTAACAAACAATACTGGCTTAACCCATTAGATATTTCAGAAATCAAAAGACTTTTTGTTTAAGCAGAGAAGTTTTATTTGAGTGCATTATAAAAACCAGAAGAGCAAGACTTTCAAATGTCTTCATATAAAGAAAAAGGTAGAAAAAATGTTATTGTAATTCGAAAACTGGGAAATGCCAAGATAAAAATTCTGTCAAAAATATCTCATTATGAACATGATAATAAACCTTATTATTTATGGCAAATAATTACAATATCATTAATATAATAATAAACCAATTTCGAACGTTATGTAGTTGGCACCTAAATTCTTTACACTATATCCATTTAATCTTTTACAAATAAAATTTTATCAACCACTATTTTCGAATTTTTTAATACAATGTTTTGTTGAAGCTTACAAGTAAAACCTTAGTTTTGTTAACTTACAAGTAGCTAACCCTAACCCTTTCAGAAGGAAAGTCTGTATTTAATACAGACTCTTTTTTTGTAGTGCTTTACAATTATTTGCCGTGTTTGGGGATGTTTTGAGGTGTTTTTGGATGTTTTGGGGTGATTTAGGTTATTTCTAGGTGTCTCGCTGTTTTTAGTCTAAACCTCTTTTTTGTAGTGCTTCATAATTATTGTCATGTTTTAGGAAGTTTTGTGGTGTTTTGGGATGCTTTGAGGTTATTTTGGTGTGTTTTGGGGTTTTTAGTCTAACCATCTTTTTTTTATAATGCTTTAAAATTATTTGCCGTTTTTAGGGATGTTTTGGGGTGTTTAGTCTAACCGTAAAAAATGTCTATGTAACAGAGATGTTTATCGGCACTTTATTTGATATTTTCAAGTTTTTATAAGCAGCAAAAGCCAACGTTGAAGTAGTTAAATATATGATATTTAGTATAGTGTTTTGATAACGCTTATATTTTTTACATTTTGAAAGGAATCATCGGATACAAAAAACGGTAGTTTAATCATTTTTCACAAAATTATCTAAGTGTTTTTTTGACTTTCTCTGTCTACAAATAAAATTCTGACAGCTGTCATAAATAGATCATATATTTTAACAACTGAAACATTATGTTTCGATATTATAATTTTTTAAATCAATAAATTTTCGTAAAAAAATGATTTAATTATATACAGTGTTACTTACAAAATTTAACAGTCGAACATTATAAAAAATAGGGTATTTTTGCTTTTAAACGGAATAGCTAGTCAAAATATTCATTCCCAGGATAGATAAGTGACTTTGTTGAAAAAAAATTTTAATACGAGTTTGAGAATAGTCATTGATATAAAATTGAAACGATTGATAACTTTATTTTTCTCTCATTTAAAAATATAATATTTTTATTTTTTCAAAATGTTTGGTGTTGTTAGTAAAATTTCGAAAATAAAATTAGAAAACTTCACATTGTGAGAGCCAGTGGGTTAATTAAAGTCAAAGCATGAGCTCGGCTGAGAATTGACGAACTAAATTTTTACCAAAAATCCGTGATTAATTTAAATAGCTAAACTTTGGTATCACTAAAAAAGGTTCTGAAAATATTGAAGTTATATTCCGCTAAAAACTAGTTTCTAATGAGATAAAATAAAATTATTCTCAATTTAACTCTAAATACAAATTAGAAAGAGAGCTGGGTGCAGAGCCCGCGCTACCTATTAAATTTTGGGGCACAAGGAGCCCCCCCCTTCCCAACTATTTCTCAAGCCCCTCAGCTAATCTTCAAGCTCCCCTAAAAAAATTTTCATTACCCCAAAAGAAAATGACAAATATCTAGCATTCATGCAAGTACAACATGTTTTCTTTTCGCCTTATCAAAAAAGAGTTGAGAAGCAGATTAATCTAATAGTTCAAAAATTTGCCCCCCCCCCCCCCTAAAATTTTTGCTTAGTGCGGGGACCGGTTGGATGAGATAGGAGAGCTTGAACGAGAGAAGAGAGCTTGAGGTCAAAGGAGAGCTTGAATTAGAGAAGAGAGCGAACATGAAGAGAAAAAAGAGATTGAATAAAAGAAGAGACCATGAATGAGAGCTTGAATAAGAGAAGAGAGCGAGCATGAAGAGAAAAAAGAGATTGAATAAAAGAAGAGACCATGAATGAGAGCTTGAATAAGAGAAGAGAGCGAGCATGAATGAGAGAGGAGAGATTGAATAAGAGAAGAGAGCATGAATGAGAGAAGAGAGATTGAATAAGAGAAGAGAGCATGAATTAGAGAAAGGAGCTTGAGTGATTGAGTAAGAGAAAGCGGAAGAGAAAAACAGAGAAGGAAGAAAGAGAATCATTGTGAAAGAAGACTGTCATTGTGAGAGAAGAGAGAAAAAGCTGTTGGATCATCAACATGTGTTTGCTCAAAAATATTACATGAAACACTGTGATAAACATTGCTTACTTATTGTGTGCATATTGAAACAATAGATTATTATCTATCTATTATACATCTCTAATATCGTTAGTAAAATATTTGATTTTGATAGGAATTTCAGAGCAGGTTGGCATGATGTTTGACTCGAAAAATTCCCTTTTTCTTTAATTTTACATTTTTTTAAAATTTCTTTAATCCAAAAATTCCCCAAAACCCAAAAATTTTTTATAAAAAACAAACCTATATTTAAAAAAATTTTTGAGAAGGGGGGGGGGGGGGGGGGGAGGGGGGTACCCTCCCCCCCCCTACTGAAAACACATTAGGGGGGCGGCGGCAGGGCCGTATCAAGAGATCGTGGCGCCCCTGGGCAAAGGTCCTAGCCCTTCACCCCTTGCTCTTTCTTTTCTCACTCATCCCCACCCCATTCTGGCTTAAAAAGTGAGTTAGAAAAAAAATGCTCACATTTTTATCAAGCCACATAAATTCAGATATATCATGACTGAGTCGAAGACAGTCTCCATTAGATGTTCATTTTTCGTGTTTTAGCAGCAGCAAAATTATCGATGACTTCGTCAAAATCAACACAATCGAGAACTTCTTTCTCAATGCTCATAAGAGGCAGACTTTGGAGGCGGGCTTGCCCCATAGTACATAGAGTACTTTTAGAAAATTATTGGAGGTGGGGGAAGGGTGAAGGTTAAATTAAGCGATATCCTTTTTTGAACGTTTAAATGATGCCATGATCACAGGGTTGAAGAAGGCTGGTAGTATTTTTTGGTAAGTACATTACAGTGATTTTACCGTTTGTTAATGAATGAGCGGGTGGATGGGCTGGACAGTTGTCAAGCAAGAGAACAGCTTTTTCGGGGAGATTTTTAGAGCGTATTTTGTAGACGGGACAAAACTATTTTTAAACCAGTCCTCAAAAATTGCCGAAGTCATCCATGCGTTTTTAGAAAAATTATATTGAATCGGCATAGAGTCCATATTGACATGATGAAAACATCGTTGTTTGGCAAATTTTCCAACACAAAGAGGCTTGAGTTTGTGGTCACCAGCCTGATTGTAGCATAAAAGAAAAGTGCATCGATCTTCAATAACCGGAAGAACGATTTTTGTCGGATTTAAGAGCATTGTAGAATGAGGAAGTAAATATGCGGTAAAACAAAGCCGTCTCATCTGCGTTATATATTTGATCAGAGAGGGCAAGACATTATCAGTTATGTATGCTTTAAATTTAAGTATAAAATCTGGAACTGATGCGTAATCAACAGATTTGGATTCACCATGAAGCTTTGTATTAACAATTCCATGACGCCTCTGAAAGCGCTGAAGCCAACCTTTGGTGATTGTGGAAGAAGACAAACTTCCGAAAAATTTTAATTCTGAAATTAAAAACTTAAAGCTAGGAAAGCGGCGGGATGGGATGAAGTTAGTAATCTATTCATCAAGAATCTTCCCCCTAAGTTTAGGGACGTATTGCTGACAATGTATAACTCTTTTATAAAAGATGGGTTTTACCCAGACTGCTATAAAAGGGCTATACTTATTTGTGTGCCAAATGCTGGCAAGAAGAGCGGCAAACCCAGTGACCTACGGCCTATCAGTCTTCTCCAAAGTGAATGACAAATTAATTTTTGGAGTACTCGATGCTTGGTGCAAGGAGCATGCAATAATCCCAGACGAACAGTTTGGCTATAAAAAAGGATTATCAAATGATGTCCTCTACGTAGGCATGATATCTTACAACTTGGAGAAGGCTTTTGATACAGTCTGGTATGATGATTTGCGGTTCAAAGTTAGTAGCATGTTTGTGCCATCATGCATCTTCAAGGTAGTTCACAGTTTCCTTTCTCGACGCTCATTCCAGATCAGAATAAATAACAAATTTTCAAAGAGAATAAGCCTAAGACGCGGGGTCCCACAAGGTTCACCTCTAAGCCCTCTTCTGTTCAACATCTACATATCTGACATTAGGGACTCTTTCAATAAGTCAATCTATGCTAGGATAATCAGTTTCGCAGACGACATATGTGTATATTACTCCGCTAAGCGTGTTCCGCGTATTTGCAAACACCTTACGGACGTAAATACCATATTAGGGGGGTATTTCACTGGATGGAACCTTAAGGTGAATTACTCTAAATGCAAGTTCATCTTTGGCGCTAATTGTCCCAAAAATAACCCGCCAACTATAGGGAATATTCCCCGAGTTCGCCACCTAAAATATCTAGGAATCAATTGGGATGCAGGATTTAGTTTTCATCGTGAAGCTCACGAAAAGCTTAAGAAGGGGAAGAAGGATCTAGCGCTAAATGGATGTCTTAAAGACCTTGGGGTCAATTTCACGGCGGTAGGCAAGATCATTAAAATCCTAACAATGCCGAAATTGACTTATGGCAACTCCATTTTGGGATGTCTTCCCTCAACTTGGACCAACAAAATAGACGACCTTGTGTACAAACTTTTTAGAACTGTTTATTGCAATCCTTTCCCTATTGCTCATAGTCGGACCTCCTTTTCATGGTTGCAGAAAAGGTTGGAGAAATTAAATAAAAGGTTTATTGAAAAACTAAGGACACATAAGCATTGCCCACAATTATGCCAAGCTTGGGAGCTCACGCAAACCAAGGCTGAAGCGTTCTTGGGGGTATATGCTAAAAAAAAGTTATCCTAGGTGACAACCTATGACCCATATACAATAGCCCACAAGCAATAGGGAATTCTGCGTTCTGGGATATAGTTCTGTTTTTCTGAGTTCTAGATCCGCTTACTTAAATTTAGGATTGCACAAGGTATAAGTCCCAAAACAGTTTCATGTTACGAGCTAGGTTAGGCATAGTCGGTATTCTGGCCTCTGCAGGAGTCTGCTTGTAAGACCGGCTATATATTCCTATTATAAAATATATATCCTAGCGAGAACATATATACTCATATCATGTATATATGGGATGGAGTCAAATTCCAGGGTTAGATTGTTCCTAACCTAGCATGCTTTAAATTGTGTATACCTTTCTTAACCGTTATAACATGTATCAAATATTATTTATTAATAACATATAAGATATTGCATGCCTTCAAACGCTTCTATTTTTGTAGCATCTCTTTTATAATCATATTCTTTTATTTAGGAACAAGATACATTCCGTCGTGCCGGTTTTTTATCCTGGTTTTCTTCCTCCGAAGAATTCAAAGGTTTTTACGGTTAGGTAGTGCTCTGGCGACCCAATTCTAACCTTGTTAGTAATCAAGCTATCACTAGACATTAAGATTGTTTCCCAAATTGGGAGCGTTCGCGTTAGGATTGTATCGTTCACTCAGCTGTATTTATATATTGTAACATACATTCTTGTAAAATAATATGTATAACAAGGTATAGCTATGCAGTAACAAGGGCTGGTAGGCGTTTAGTGTGATGGAAAGTCCAGGTAGACCTGGACTCAGCATTCCGGGCGGGCCACGATATCCGAAAGGATGGGTGCGAACGTCAGAAACAACTTAACTTAACTTGAATAGATTTAAATTTTCGAGCTTGTGCACAAATGACTGGTCCTTGCAGTGGTACACCCACATACACTAGTTTTCTGGACAAACCAGTTGTACATCGCTTTGCGTGTCCTTCTGCGACGCAGTTATTCACTCCGGTCTAATTCGTGTACAAAATTGCGTAGCAAAGTTTCATCCCGAGCCTCGCAGCGTAGATTTTGGAATGGAAAATTCATGCGCTAAGACTCACCATTGCGCACACGATCAATTAGATTTAGTGTATAATCTACGCTGTATCCCTTTCGTTGGGACATAACAATTTTAAGAAGAAAGTTTTCTAAAAAAATAAAAATACCAAAACTAAGGAAAATAAAAACACGCTAAAGAATGATAAATTAAGTAAAAAATTAAAATGATTATATAGAAATAATATTATATTTAATTACATATGTAAAAAATCTATATATGTTTAGTAAAAAAGTAGTTTTAATTTAGATTTCAAAGTAGAATTTTAAAGCTGAGTATGTCATATACGCCTGTAAAAATGGGAGCCAAGACATAACAGCGTTATAACGGTTCTTTACTGTAATAACTTTTGTAACATCGTATGAGGTATATCAACTCTTAAATCTAGCAAAATATGAACAGAAAGTTTCATATTTTTTGATTTTTAAAGAATATTTTTCGATTCTTTGATTACACTATTTTATTTTTTTTTAAAAACTTTTTCGAAGTATTTCAATAAAAATTTAATTTTGATATGAGCTGTCAAATTTAAATCATTTATTTTGATAGGTTTAACTAATTTTCAGAAAAAATGAACATTACCACTAAATCTAGCATACTTATAAAATAGGTGTATACTATATATGTGAGATAACCTCTTTTTATGTATTTCAATAAAAATTCCAATTTTGACATAAGCTGTCATATTCAAATCATTTAATTTTATAGGTTTCACTAATTTTAATAAAAAATTAACATCACCACTAAATCCAGCATACTTGTAAAATAGGTGTATACTATAATGTGTAATAAACTTTATCTAAGTATTTCAATAAACAAATTTTCAGAAAAAATGGGCATTTCCACTAAATCCAGCATACTTGTAAAATATGTGTATTAGGGTAGTCCTTATATTTAAAACTTTTTTTTATACACTCATCGTTCCAATATGTTCCATAACCTATAAAATGGCTATATCATAAAAGTGAAACTCTTTGAAGGTCGATCAAAATTTTTATTTAATTACTTTAATTTTTTCATTTTAAAATTTGACTACTTTTTTTTAATTTTATTTATTTTTATGTTTGAAGTTGTTATACAATTTTTAATATGAGTGAATCTATTTTGACAAGAAGTAAAACTTCAAATTGGTTAATTGATAATGAACAAACAAAATTAACCTGTTCAAAATTGCCTTCAATTAAACAAGTTTTATGTCTGTTTATTTGTCACCATAAAAAATTTTAAAAACAATTCGGAATAGTGCAAAAGATGTTATTTATGAAGTTTCTCTTTTTTGGAAAAAAGCAAAAATTCCACTTCGTCAAGAACAACATGCTATAAAACAGTTGAAGGAACTTTTTGATAAATATATGAAATTAAAAAAAATTCAATAAGAAATACTGATACACAAAATAAAAATGAAAAATTATTATTGAACAGTTTGATAATCTTTTTGACTTTGCTCACAATCGCGTTTTTGTATTAAAAAAAATTGAAGAAGATAAAAAATTTTGGTTGCCCAAAGAAAAAAAATCGTCAAGGTTCTCTTGGATCGCTAGACAGAATTGACTCTTTAAAAGAACTAAGAAAACAACAAAAAGAGGGAAGCTGAAAATGAATACAAAGAAAAAGCAACTTTAGAGCAGCAAAACGTGGAAGAAATAAGAGAATTCGAAATGTCAAATGATAGCGAAGAAGACCTTTACTCAACTGATAGTTATGAAAGCAGAAAAACGAATCTTTTCAAAGTAATAAAAGCTCTCAAAAAAATAATTAACTTAGATTTAGCAGCTACTTTTGAGAGGACTAATACCTCAGATAGAAAAGCTGCGATGATGATTGCTCCTATCGCCAAAAATTTAGGTTGTGATATCAAAGAATTTAATATTAATAGGTCCTCAATTCGTAGAAGTCGACTTGTATGTCGAGAAAAAATCTTTTATGAAATAAAAAAATCTTTTAGTTTTAGTACTGCATGTATGATTCATTGGGACGGGAATATTTTAACTGATTTCACAGGAAAATCACAAGATCGTTTAGCAGTTGTCGCTTCAGAAGATGGTGTAGAAAGACTATTAGCTGGAACTGCAAATGCATAGCAATTTTGGGCTTAATACATGATTGGAAACTTGAAGCAAATGTAAAAGTTTTGACACTACAGCTGTAAATCTGGCATATGACTTGAAAATTGATTGAGGAAAAGCTAGAAAAAAATCTATACTTTGCATGTAGACATCACATTTTTGAAACTGTCTTGGCTGTCGTTTTTAAATCTCCTCTTGGTCCTACTATAGATAATAAATCTTCTCTTGATCCTACTATAGATAACGATGTGGCTTTGTTTATAAGATTTAAAGATCAATGGAACGATATTAAAAAAAATCTTTATGTCAAAGTGCTTCTACGAATGTTAAAGATGAAGTTGCTCATTTCGCAAGAATGCAAATTTCAACTAAGAAATAACTGTGTGTGTCTGTCGCTAGAAGCATTCTGATTGGTTGAAATTATTTATATATAGCCGATCCGGTGGTCGGATCATTGGTAGAGTGTTTGTTTTTCGCAGCGCCCTCGAAACATAGGATCATTGGTACAGTGCTTGTGAATTAAGATCGAAACGACGACGGAATCGGCTAGTATTATAGAATGCTCTTATTCTTTATTTACAGAATATTTATAAATATCGCATATCACAATACCTATAATCATATTATCATGAACGATGATATACTAAGAATGTCTCGCATGCATAAAATGCTTGGTACACACACAAGAGAATGAGTGCATAGAGATGCTATACCCTTGGCGAGTTTTTGTCATTGAAATAAATTTTTTCTCTTGCACTTTCGTAGACCTAAGCTGACTAAGAACAAAATAAATCAGAACAAAAATGTAGATGGCGTTAATTTTTTAGGAAAAACAAATATAAAAATGATCAATTTTAAATAAAAAAAACTCCTTTTTTGCCATTTTTCAACACCGATGCTTATTTTAGTTATACTTGTTGAAAAAATTTCAAAAAACAGCTTTACTGAAGGGTGTATAAAAAGCATTGACTGAGTCCGTCAAGCGAGCAAAGTAAATGCGCAAACTATTGATAAAATTTTGTTTTCTCTCTCGCAAACATAGCCTCACAAAAAACACTCAACTTTTTTTAAATTCCTGATATTTCAACTGATTTTATGAGATCTGATCCAGAAGCATGTGAATCAAATAATGGGTTTAAAATCTGTTAATGATTGTGCAGAAAGATGTTGATTAGAGATGAAGAACAAATTCAGTATCGCTTGCAAGTTGTTCAAAATCACAGGAAAAATTCTCCAAATTCAAGCAAATCCGAAATGGCAAACTAGTACTTATAAAAATATGTTTAAGTCATATACTTTTTTTAATGTAAATAAATGCTGCATTTGAGCAAGTAATAAAAGTTGTTCAAATGACTTGGAATTTTGCCTAATAAATATTTTTTAATTAGGGTAACAGATCTATAAGGTGAAAAACACAAAAAAAAATTTTTTTAATTTTTATTTTTAAGGACCACACTAGTATATATACTACATTTGCATAAAATATTATAAATAATAAAATTATAACATTTTTAATTAGTTAGTATTAATTAATTGAGTTTGTTAAACAGAAAATTTTTAAATCAATTTGTTAATTATTTTTAAACGTTCTAGTTTATTTTCTTCTCTTAATATAAATAAATGTATTATTTATATAGTATAATTAATACTAAAAAATAAATAATAATATTACTAGTAAAGTGGTAAAGCTAATTTTTACAATATATATACTGTTTTTCTTAAGTGAAAACTTTAATTTCTTTACTCGCCCTTTTCAGTATTAATTTTATTTTCTTTACAAGCTGATAATGAATAGAAGTTGTACTAGTTTCAAAATCAAATCTAGATTTGAGTTTGTCTTTCATTTATTGTAGAGTCAGTGTTGAGCAATCTTCTATAGCTTTTTCAATAAACAGCAACTTTTCATCATCAAAAGATGTTGTTTTGTGTCCTCCATGCTTTCTAAGTCCATCGTTTTTTTGTGCCTGTAAATTATTGATTTTGCTGTTGAACATTTTAAAAACAGTATATTCGCAGCATCTTTAATACTAAAATTATTCTCGATAACTAAATCCACAAGCTTTTTCTTTTTTTTGAATGAAACTTTTTCAGGCATTCTGACTGGTTGAAGTTAAAAACAGAAGAGGGAAAAAGAAAGAATTGGAGACGTATTGTGAAAAACAAATAGTGCTCAAATGGCAAAATGAAGCTTGCACAATACGCAAGTCCTTTTATACTCTCTGTCAGAGAACCAATACGAATGCACATGCTTTCTTCAACTTTTTCATTTTGAAGTATTTTGGTGCTTCTTTTTAAAGTTTGAAGCTCATTTATGACTAAATTTTTGCTTCTTTTGATACGTTTTTTGTACAGTGTTTATCAACTGCTTCCACTTTAAGTGGTCTTTTTATTTTTTAACGTTTTAAGCAAAATTTATGATTTCAGTAACAAAAACAAAGCAAAAAAAAAATAAGCAGATGTTTCCAAGTTAGACTTTATGTTTAAATATTTTTCCCAAGAAGATCGACGAAACACTTTGGAGGAGAGCCTGGATGGATGTCAATGATTGGAAATTAATATCAACTAAAATGAGCTGAAATTTTGAAAGACAGTTAGGAACTATAGAGCAAACCTTAATATTTCTGATAGGAAAATTTACCAATTCGCAAAATTTACAATTTTTTTTACAAACTAAAAAACAGCAATCTTAACTTCCTATCATTATGTTTTCCCATCTTTTAAAAAAGACTAAGGATTAAATTCTTGAAGATGATAAAGAGGAAGATGTAGCATCAGAGAAGATATAACTAATCCTCTATTTTGTACGCATTCTCTATTTTTATCAAACCTTAAAAGCACGAGAACATCAGCCTGCCAACCAATACTATGCTAAAGTATTTAGAATAGTTTCCTTATAGCATAAAAGCATGCAAATGATTTATAAAAGAGATGTTTTATTTTCATTTTCAAACACACAATTTCAACAAAGTTTTGGCATAATAACTTTTTTCCTATTTTCTAATACCTTTAGTTATTAATTTTTAATTATTTGTATAAGACTAAAATGTAACAGCTATTGCGTGTTTGTGGGGAAATAGTAGCAACTTCTGCTTACATCACATGACTTTGAAGACATGTCACGTCACTTTTGCTTCAGTTTATGAATATTAACGCAACAAATTTTTTATTATCATTGGCTTATTTTTAAGCATTTATTCATCTACTCTTTTGTTTTTAAAGTGATTTTACTGTGTTGGTGATTTTTTTTAAAGTGACTTTACTGTGTTGGCGAATTTGAATAATAAATTATTATTAAAAAGTGGAAGCCCTCATATTTGAATTTTAAATTTATTATTTTGGTCACTCTCTAAAATGAAGCGGCAAGAAACACTTCTCAAGTTTTTCTCAAAGAGATAAAATGAAGACAGTGATTCAGATGATCATTGCATTTCTGATTCTCAGATGAAATTTACAAATATAGAAAAGCCCAAGGTTGCCATTGAAGAAAGGAAAAAGCAGAAAACTGCTCAGCATGGGAGCAAAAATTGCCGCCAGGGTAATTTTCAAGCTTCGTATGCCAATGAATTTTCTGTTTAAATTGCAATTAAAAGAGATGCCAATAATCAAGTAATGGAAGTGACATGTAACTGGTGCTGTAGTTTCAAGAACAAGCGACGCATCATCAACATTTGTTTTGGGCTATAAAGATTCATTCAAAAAAGAAACTTTTAAGATTCATGAAAGAAGTGTGTCACACAGAAACTGTGAACGATTATACAAACCACTGGCTAAATGTATGTTGGAAATGGGCATGGAAGAGATGGAAAACTTCAAAAAACCTTTTCATTACTGCACATTTCATTGCCTATTGGAATAAGCCATACAGTGATTTTGAGAAGCAAATTGAACTTATCAGGAAATTGGGAATTCCAGTGAAAGAAAAATATATGAACAGGACAATGTGCACAGAATTTATTCATAGCATCGCTTCTTCCACTCGAAGGAAACTTATGGAAGAGATTTCAAAGTCTCCTTGTGTTAGCCTTCTACTTGATGGTTCCACTGAGATTTCAGTTTCAGCATCTGTTATTGTGTATATGCGCTACATCACTGAGGGGACTGTTGCAGAGTCTTATGTAGGTCTGGAGAAGTTACCCAATGAAACTGCTGATGGCTATATTACAGCTTTGAATTCTCTCTCAAAATGACTGGGCATAAACCTATTTAACACGGAAAAAGTGGTAGGACAATGCAACCAATGGAGCAAGAACAATGTTGGGTTGTCATGGTGGTGTTGCTGCTAAAACAAAAGATATTCCCCATTTGGTTGTCATTCATTGTGGCTTAGTCCTGAATTCATTGAAAGCTGTACCATTTATACAAGAAGTTGAGACGATTCTCAGAGGATTGTATATCTATTATCATTCTTCACCAAAGCACTCATCCCAGCCAAAAAAAGTTGCAGCAGCATAGAAATGCAGTTGCTAAAACTAAGAGACATCGATGCTGTGAGATGGGCTGCCAGCAAAGAACAGGCACTTCAAGCACTTTTGAAAAGATGCCAAGCTGTGGTCTTTCAGTTGCAGAACAACTCTAATGTGGGAACTTCTGATGCTCAAAAAACAAAAGGACTGCTGAAAGCCATTTGTGATTTTAGGTTTTTAAAGTACTGTCATTTTCTTTATGAAATTCTGGCAGTCCTACGCCCACTTTCTGCTACATTTCAAATAGAAACCTTGATGTTCTCACAAATCAAACCATCAGTGAACCATGCTATTTCTATTAAAATAAACTTGAATATAACCCAGGAGAGATTGAGTCTTTTTTTGTCTGAAGTGTCTCTCACTGGTGTCTTCAAGAAGTCCAGTTAGAAAGAGTAGAAGCAGTGCAAACAAGCTACCAAAAGGATAGAAGAATTATCCTCTCTGATGGGAAAGCTTCTCAGACAGAGCCATTCAAGACCATGCATGCAACAGTAGTACAGAATATATCCATATTTGATACAATGGAATAGCAAGAGGGGGAGAAACTGACAGATTTTTGGGATGTTGAACTTGAGCAACTGGTGCAGCATTTTAAGGAGCCCCTATCTAACATGGAAGTTCCAACTGCTTCCTTTGCAAAGGAAATGCTGCTTGATGAGTGGTTTAGATTGAAAATCCTGGGAAAAGATCAATCCTTCCCCCATCTTTGCAAACAGGCTATGTTACGCTCTGAAAGATTCCCAGTATTATCCAAACGGATGCCAATTGTTTTGGTTTTACCAAGTTCATCTGCTAGTGGCGAAAGAGGGTTCAGCAGAATGAACTGCATCAAAACAGACCTTAGATCAAGACTGACAACAGCCAACCTTGATTTCCTCATGCTTGTCGGCCCCAATGGTGGACTTTGATCCAAATGAAAGCATTAAACTATGGCACTCATCACGTGGGCAGAAACTTGTACATATGTGAATTAAAATAACCTGCACTATTTTTCTATGTAAACAATGTTTACTAAACATGTTAGGTAAGAAATAAATGGCATATTTCATTTCCAAAGTAAAGACAAATTATATAGAAAAATGAAATTAAAATTTAAGAAAAAGATAAAGTAGAATATTAGGAAAGCTCAGAAAAAAATCATTTCTTCATTAACAATAGATTAAAACGAAATAACTGACTCCTTCCAAATCTCAAATGAGATATGGACATTCTTATTTTTAGGCCTACAAACATGAATGATAATTTAAAAATATTCATATTCCTTTTGCTAACAAAAAAAGACTATTAAAAAATAAAAAGATACTTTTACATTTTAACGCTATAAGTGCTGAGGAGGTTCGCTAAAAGCCTCATTTCCCTCAACTAAAAAGCAAAAAGTACAAAATATTGAACCAAATCTCTTCAAACTTCTGCATATTTTGATACTATTTTCCTGGTAGTTGAATGACCCACCCTATCATGTCAATTTCGAACGCATAAACTTATACTATTTAATTTTTTCAATAAACATAACTAATTTGATATCAATCAAAATTTTGACTAAAGATAAAATTACCTATAAGACATTCATTCAAATTTTAGATAAAATGTACCCTTTTATACTAAATCGACAATCCTGGTTTCAATTCTGGTCCCCCTTTTGGCATTTAGGGTTTGAGAATAACTAAAAGAGGCAATCAAAATTTAAATGAAATGTTTTTATATCAAATCTACCTCGATAGTTTCATTCCTGGACTTATTTTTTGTAATTAAAATGTGTGAAAGTCAATCAAATTTGTTATTTACTTCTGAAAAGTGTCTCCAAAAATATTGTTTAAACTTTAAATAAAATATACATTCTTTTTGCATCAAAATTGTCATTTAAATATGCAGTTTACACGTTTGAAATGGTCTTCAAAAGTATCCATTCAAATTTTAAATAAAATATGTTTTTTAATCAAATCGACAATGCTCGTTTCATTTCTCAATCAAGTTTTTGCAAATAGGAATTAAAGATGTTTGAAAGTGTCATTCAAATTTGTGGTTTACGTCTAAAAATTATCTCCAAAAGTATTCATTCACATTTTACATAAAATGTATGCTTTTATACCAAATCGCCCATCCTGGTTTCTTTTCTGAACTCAGATTTCATAATTAATGTGTGAATATGTGTGAAAGTTTCAATCAAATTGTGGTTGACTACTCAAAATTATCTCTAAAAACATATAATCACATTTAAAATAAAACATATTTTTTTAACTAAATTGACGGTATTGATTTCAATTCTGGATTCAGTTTTGGTCATTACTAGTATAGCTGAAAATTACCTCGAAAAATATCCATACATATTTTAAAGAAAATATAGTTTTTATACTAAATCGAAAATGCTGATATCCTTTCTGAACTCCATTTTTGCAATGGAATATAAGGACATTTGGAATTATCTCATAAATGATATTTTGCCTCTATCATGAATGATTTAACTACCAATTTTGAAAAACTTTAATTTATACATTTTATAAACGTTTTTAGACATTTGTTTTTTTAGTGGCTGAATTTTAGACCTGTCTGCTTTTCCATTAACTGACTCCAAATAAAAGTCTTCCAAAGTGAGCGCATTTTTTCCATATAAATTAAATTTCATATCTCCTTTTGAAAAAAGACTAAATTCTTTAGCTAAAAATTATTATTTTATCTGTCCTAGCATTATTATTTAAAATATCTCTAGTAAAAGTATTAAAATCAAACATTTGTCAGATCAAATTATTTTTTATTTTTTTTAGATATAATCAAAATAAATTGAAAGAAAAAAAGTTTAAATCTAAATGACAAGGAGTGTAGATAGTGAGAGAACTTTTGTTCAAACACACTATTTGGTGAAGACATGCATGGTAGTATTTGCTTGTTGTTTGGACTCTAGATGTCTATATCATATCGATGACTTTTTCTGCTTTATTTCTCTAAGGGTAAATATTTTTATTAATTTTTATTCACAAATATCATCACATAATGACAAATACAGCTTTCCCTTGATGTACTTTTTAGAAATGCTCAAGCGTTGAAGAATTTGACTGATGCTATCAGCTAAGAAATTGTTATCAATATCTGGATTTTTAGCTTTGAATTTTTGTAGCAAGTCTTTAGCTGTCATAGGCTTTCTAGACAAATATCGCTTGATATTTTCACTGCTAACCGCGCTCTTTGACTCGGCGCTCTGGTAATTCTTTTTCGCAGATGGAGGCTCGCTACTCAATTTCTCATCCATCTTTCTCTTCATTCCTTCTTTGGGTGAGGAAGGATCTTTGGAATTGTGACTCTTGGAAGATTCAGCACTCAAAACTTTGTGCATGAGAAATATGGATGAGGAAATATTTTCATCAATGTCTGTGTCACTTGAGTCCAAGTCAGAGCTGCTAGAGTTGGTGCTACTTGAAGCATTCTCACTACTACTCTCACTCTGCAGATCACTCCCCTCCTTCTTCTTTTTATACGCACTGAGTTTGTTCTTTTTTCTCGCAGCTTCTTTATCAAGGGGGTTATCATCTTCGCCTTTGTCGTTAGTGTTGTTGTCGGAATGAACGTGATCATCAGATAAATCCTCATCGGTCTTCAACGCTGTCTCATCTTCAACACCACGCAATTCTCCATTTTTCAAAGCTTGATCTTCATTCTTCGAATAAAAGTCATCATCGGAGGATTCATCGGTGATGTAATCTTGCTCAACACACTCTTTATCACCATCATCCGATTCTTCACTCGCTTCCTTCAAAGAGTCTATGAACTTTTTCTTCGGTTTGGAAGCTGTCTTTTCTATTTCTGAAGCGTTCTTCAAAGTAGAAGTAATGGCGCCCTTCACCTGTTCTCGATTGAATCCAGCTTCGTCTTCACTTTTACCCGACGCCTTTTTTTGAGCCATAATTGTAAAATAACTCAAAACTTTTTCTCTATTTTTAAACTTTTCTTCGGCTTCGTCGATGCTTAGTGTGATGTAGCGATTTTCGGGAATATAAGTGTACCATGCATCAATTTGGTACGCTTCAAAGCTGCCGTTAGCAACCTGCATAAAAACAAAATATGACGAAGATTCTCCAATGCCTCCGATCCGAATGCTCTTGAACTTTCGCAAACCCTTTCCACATCCTAACTTTAAAATCCATGGCTGATCTTCAGTGCGGTAAGACTGCACTTTAACTCCTTTTTTTCGAAGACGATACTCTTGTCTGTGATCTTTATTGTAAACAGTTCCAGCTCCAAATGTCTTTTCATTTCCTTCAGGGTTGTGCAATAAAAAGTTATTTTCGCGAAATATCTTTCCAGGCAAATGTGAGGAAAATTCTATTTTCAATGGAATGTTAAACTTCATCACTTCAAATATTTTTGACTGGTAGTTTTTTCCCATCTTAACAGAAAATTCTTGCGCCATTTTACTAAACAGATTACGTAGGCAAAATGACCTAAAAATTTCTAAATTAAAAAAATAAGGTACAATGAATACATTAACGGAACTACAGGGGAGGAACAGACAAAAAGTTTTAAATGGATTTTATCAATTTAAATATTTTGGTAGAAAAAAGTTTGCCTACATCGGTCAACGTAAAGATAGCATGAGATGTTTTCAGCTATTTAGCTATGTACCAAGCAATGTTACAACAAATTGTGAAATTTTTACAAAGCCAGAACTGGAGCCAGACACTAAAATATTTTTGCTCCAGAGACGGAGATTTTTCTGGCTCCGAAACCATGTTTATATGTAATCTATAACGTTAGGCAAAATTTAGAGTAAATGATGAAATATTTTAGATTTCAAATGCTTTTCAGGTAGGTTTATTCATCCTTTCAGAGACACTACACACTTTAAGGAATAATAAAAGTTTGGAAAAGGGTAGTAAATTTTCCCGATTCAATTCCAATGCCGAAACGTGAAAAAGCGTAAGATTTCCGATTCGAAATGACTCTGAAATTTCCAACTCCTATCCATTAAAAATCTTCTAATCCGCCGACTTTGATGTTGCAACCCTGATATTAACAATATATAATTTACTTACTTCACTGAGATATTTTAGAACCTATTAGAAATTCTGTATGTAAATTAAATTTTATAAAACAAAAAATTAGCTTGATAAAAGGAAAAAAATAAATCACGTATAAAGATCTTCCCAGAATAATTTGTCATTTAAATAATAAAATAAAACACATGAACAAATGTTTAAAAATAGATCAAAATCAAATGCAAAAGAGTATAAACATTTAACAAAGATGTATATATATTGCTTCTCCCATAGCTAGGACTTTTCAATTGGGAGGGCTGGAAAAAATTTTGAGGGGGCTTATTTTCACAAAAAAATTTTTGGTACTTATGGGTTACATCTTCCCCATTCAAAATTTTTTTAATAAATTACTGAAAAAAAATTTTAAGTGGGGAGATAATTAATAAGTACCAAATTTTTATATATAGTCTAAAAATAAACTATTTTTTGAACCCTTTATTGATATCGAAATATATTAGGTTGGGGGAGGGGGGGCTCTGAATCTGAGTTGGGGGGGGGGGGGGGGGGGGTGGCAGCCCCTCCTGCCCTCGCTGGCTACGGGGCTGCCTCCCTATCTTTCTAATTCAATCAAATCTAGGAAAATTGTTGGTGATAGATCGCAACTTCAATCTTTAAAAAAATAAATATCATTTAAAATTTGTAATTGTTCTTCCTACTTTGTGACTATATTTAGGACATCAAAAATTAGGACAAAAGAAATTTAAAAGCAAAAAAATTAAAAATAAATTATTGTTTTTTCTACAGAAAGCAATCAAATTATTTCTTAAATATTCAAAATCAAATATAACAGAGTACAAACTTTTAACAAAGATGTATATATTGTTTCTCCTCTCTATCCTTCTAATTAAATCAAATCTAGGAACATTTTTCGTTATAAGCACAGGTTTACAAGATATGGTTAGCTTTATCCTAGATGAAACAGATTTTAGAATTTTCTTCAATAATTTAAATGAATTTTTTTTATTTCCTTTGCAATGAGATCAAATATTTTCACAGTAGTTTTACGAAAATGAAGTCCAACACACATGTCAACTCCCTTTTTTATTTCAAGCTCAATTATTTCAACAAGGGGTGACGGAAATTATTTTTTCAATTCAGTTTCGCTATTTATTTTTAGAAATGAACAACAATTGAAATCAACAAAAATACTGATATATATGAGAAGTACTTTAAAAATTATGAAATATTTTCAATATCCCCAGCTCTAATTTAGGATGTATCTTGTTCTTCAGCTTTGACACTGAAAATAGCTTCTCGTGCACTAGGTATAAAAATATAGGCTTTTACACAACTATTAATGATAACTCAAACCGAATAATAAAATTGCTTTTACTTTTCCACCCAAAACATTGAAAATTAATTATGTTATTAATATTATGTCGTGAAGATGATCTAAATGTTTAAAATATTGGAGTGCAAATCATTTTCTTTTATTAACTGAAATGCAAAACTTAAAGATTGAATGAGAGAAATTGAATGTTTTTTTCTTAAAAAAGTAATAAAGACTCATGCCTTTAAACAAATATTTTTGACTTGAAGAAAAAAAAGTTATTTTAGAAGAACCAGTAAAAAAAGGAGAAGAGGGTGACTCTCATTTAAAAAATTATAATTGAAATTTTTTGTCTTATAGAGAGGTGATAGCTGAACTTTTGAAATTTAAATACATGAAAAGATTTATGCCTAGTGAAAATTTTGAAAATTATTCTTTTAAAATTATAAAAAGTAACAATTCAGATAAAAAACTTTTCTCTTTATGGAAACCAAAAAAACAGTTCACATTATTATGTTAGAACTAAAGGTGATGTAAAAAACTGCGGTGTGACTTTTTACCCAAACTCTTTTCAAAAATTGTTTCTGAAAAAAAAGAATCAAAATAACTATAAATAGGCTCTAAGTAAAGATAAAATATGAAAATTCTTATCTCTCATGGATATTTTTCAATATAAAGTCAAATCTAATATATAATTTTTTTAAGTTTTTTGATTTTTATCAATTCCAAGCATGGTTCATTATTTTTGATTCTTAGAAATAAACACTGAATTTCCGAAAACCCAAAAATAATTCTAAACCACACAACCCTTTAGTCAAAAATCTACAAATCACGTCTTACACAATGCGACAACTGTCTGAAATCCCACCACACATCATTAAAATTTAAAAAAACATCTCCACACTGCAACCACTGAGGCAACAAGAGTCACTCAATCTCCACATGCATTTTCAATAACGATATCTCTAAAATATCATACTCAAACTGCCATCAGAATCACCTCTCCACATATGATATATGCCCTTTTCGCATTCAACAGATTAAAAACCTCAACGAGACACACACAAATACCATAAAAAATTACATATGTTGAATTTTCTTCATATTAATCTGAACCACTCCTCCCATAGCTGGTCAAATATCCTTAACATTCTCTTGTCTTCATCCTACGTTTTCTCTTTAAGTGAACCCTGCACTTCAAAACACTCTCATCCACCTCATACAAATGAATACACCTTTCTCTACACCTCACCTCTAACAAATTACTCCGCATGCATTCTAATAAGGTCCACACTAAATTTCCATTTTCTCTTTTATTTCTCGTCACAAAATTAGGTATTCACAATAATTTTCTCTCAAAACGCACGTCTCCTATTCTACTCCTACTACTCCCTCATTCTAACCTCAAAGCATTCTCAAACGATTTCACACATTCTCTAAACCAAGCTAAGGCCCACATCATATCACTATCAAGTTCATATCATTTAATAATTTCAACGGACTGTAACGCCTGATCTTTTCTTTGGGATCATAAGGAAAACATACGCGGCGTTAAATCTCTATCTTTTATCGCACAACATAATCTACGAATATGCGACGACACAAAAAATCCTACCTTCTTCAAAATCGTTCAAAACAACATAATTTCCTCTAACATTGATATCATTTTAGCGTCACCAAACACATACAATCTCATTTTTAACTGAGTCATCTCCGACCAAAAATCCGCATCTGATCACCACTATTTCCAGATTGTTTTCACCCCAAATTTTAACACACGTACCCTAACAACATTGGCTAAGTACACTCATTGGTGCACATTTTTACGAACACTTGCAACCCAGCTACCAGAATCCATACCCGTGCTATCCACAACTAACGAAATAGACCATGCTGCTCTCAAATTCAACAACACATTTCATCTGCTACTAACCTATCGACACCTTCTAATCCCTTTTCCTGAAGAAAACGTGCATACTTCTGGACCTCATCCTTAAACCAACAAAAGAAAATCTTGCCTCACGCTCTAAAAAATTTAAGAAGTATCGCTCTTCATCTAACATTTCTCTATAGTCAAGTATCCGACATCTCTACCTTCGCTCCCTAAAAAAAGCGAAGCGAGATGCTTGGATCAATTTCACTTCCAATTCATCGTCCAACCCCTGACCCATAATCAACACACTCACGAAAGTAAAAAATCATCCTTCGAAACTCCAGCAACTTCTTCCCCACACAGAGACTAACACAATCCTCATAAACCCGCCTTTTCTCTCGTCTATTTTTCCCACCGAGAATCCCCACAACGATGATCCATACCATGCTGCCCAACGCTTACTTTCAGAAAGACAAACATCATCGCTAAACCCCTACCATTTCCCCCCCCCCCCCCCCCCCCCATCACACTAAGAGAGTTATCTCAGGCGGTAAACTCACTCAGACAAAATCAGCTCGCAGCCACGATACGATCACCGCAACCCACATTAAAAAATCATTTCACCTTTTACATACTCATCTACTCCACATATACAACGCATGCTTATCAAACTCCTTTTTTCCATCAATATGGAAAATAGGCAAACTCCTCTTTCTGCCTAAACCTCACAAAGAACCCTCAAATCTAAAAAAAACTGGCGACCAATCACTATCCTCCCTGTTTTAGGCAAGCTATTAGAAAAAGTAATCCGCAAAAGGCTGACTCATTATATATCACAGAACAACCTCATACACCCATCACAGTTTGCATATCTCCCGCATAGGAATACTGAGTCATTTAGAACACTCCATAACATCCCAAAAGACCGCATCGACCGCATCAGTCCTTTTCCTCGACATCGATAACGCATTCAACAGCGCCTGGCACCCCGCCATCATCCTCAACATGCTTCCAAGCCACAATGGGAAAAAATAAAGTTACAGATTGATCGCGCACATTCTAGTTTGGTTCTCCCACATGAAATATAAATCCAGACAAAATTTAGATAAAAAGTTTTAATTTTAAGTCGGCCCTCAAAAATTAAACATTTTTCAATTTTTATTTTATTTTTATTTGTTGTTTTGATTTTGAAAAAAACTATTTTTAATTTAAAATTAAATGTGTTTTTTTTTGTTTTTAATTTTTCTTCTCTGGAGGTTATTTTAGTTTTACAATATAAATGGTGATTACAGAAAAAAATAAGTTTTTTTTTATTATTCACATGAATACACTTTTGAGTGTAATCTTAAAAAATTATAATTTATTTTTATAATGCTATAAATTATATTTTAGTTATCTAAATAATGGCAATAACAAGAAAAAATAAGTTTGTCTTTGCAGTTGGAATTATTCGTGAAACCGACTTTCATAGTTATAAGCAACTTCCGACTAAGAGATGTGTTTTAGAAAGACTTTTTCTATTTGAAAAAATATGCTAACGAATCTTTCATTATGGTAGCAAATGAATTGATAAATCTTTGGAATATAGCAAGTTTAAAGACGTCAGACCAGTCTTATGTTACCAAAAAAATACATTTTATGTGTGAAAAACATGAAACACTAATGAAAAATAAAAAGCGTGTATCTGCTATCACAGTCTAAAAAATTTAAAGACTTTGATAAAGAATTGAATAGTTTGTTTAACATCGCACATCTACAATCTAAAATTTTGATAAAAAACAAAGAAGATTTAGCTTTTCTTAATGATCAAAGAGGAAAGAGAAATATGTTTATTGGTGAAGAAGATAAAAAATTTTCTAAAAATATAAAAAGAAAAATTAAAAGAAATTTAATTACAAAAAATGTTTAGAAGAAAAAGAAAAAGCTTCTGGAGATGTTGCTTTATAAAGCAAAAATACTTCAATTTCTTCATGACATAAATGAAACAGATTATGAACCATCTTGTGCACCATCAACTTCAGCTTTTAGGAAGACACCGACAAAAATCTTTAAAACAAACAAACAAACAAAAGAAAATACTAAATAATGAAGATTTTATTGCCACTTTAGAAAGAACAGGCACCTCTATTCGAAAAGCCGTACATATTGTTGCTCTAGCCTTGTCATCTGCTGTCGTTAATTTAAATCAAATTACTTTTTCAAGTTCTTTCATGCACAGATCAATAAAAAAAATTCAAATTCTTTAGCTCAGAATATCAAAGTAAATTTTTGTCCAAATACTTCTTTTATTATACATTTTGACACCAAAATACTGAAGAACTCTTCAATTAAAAAATCAGAAAAGCTTGCAATTGTCGTAACCGGAAAAAATATTGAAAAAATTCTTGCAGTTCCTGAGTTGTCTCAAGGATCAGATAAGATTATTGCTGACACAGTTTTGAAAGTACTTAAAGATTGGCCTTCTTGCTTACCATGGATTGCTGGATTGTGTTTTGATACAACCGCTTTAAACTCTGGAATTAATAAAGGGGCTTGTCCACTTATTCAAAACCAAATTGATCATCATTTGCTTTTTTTTCCTTGCCGACATGATATTCATGAATTGCTTATATCTGCAGCCTTTGATTCATTTTTTTGTTTCAACGGATCCTTTTATTGGAATTTTTGAAAGATTTAAATTAAAATGGTCTTCTATATCAGCTCATTCTTATAAATCTTTTTAAACCCAAGTTGAGCAAGATTCTTGATCTATGGTTTTCACAAAAAAAACCAGAATTTATGGAATTTTTGAAAAATGAACATAAAAAAAAGCAACCTTGAGATGATTATTTAGAATTATTAAAACTAAGCCTTGCTTATCTAGGAGAGATGAATTATAAAATAAAACAACCTGGAACTTACAACAGAGCTCGCTGGATGGCAAAGTGTATATACTGTCTTAAACTATTTTTATTTCGAGAATTGTTTGATTTAACACAATATGAAGAAAATAGTCTAAGAAGAATATGCGTTTATATTGTTTCAGTTTACGTAGAAGCTTGATTTAACTCTCCATATGCTCTAATTAATGACCTTAATCTTCTTTGTACACTTGAAGACTATCAGAAAATTGATTATAAAATAGCGACAACTGCCATGAAAAAGTTTAAGAGGCATCTATGATATCTCAGCGAAAACCTTTCACCTCTAGCTTTTTTTTTACTCTTATCACATCTGAGAAAAAGAAATTGATGTCAAATAATCTTTTGAACAAGAAACCTTCAAAATATAATCGGAGACGTTTGAAGCAAATGAAATTTCATTCAAAAATGTTCAAATTGAAGATCTTTTGAGAAAGATGTCTTTTTTCTTTTCGTTAAAAATTTGAAAAAATTTGAGTGACGTTAACGATGTTGCCACTCATTTAAAAGTTGTGAATGATTTATGTGAGCGAGTAGTTTCTTTAGTCACAACTTTTAATTCTTCTATTACAAAAAAAGAAGACAAACAAGCCCTTTTTCAAACGATTGAGTATAACAGAAAAGCAATAGCTTTTCCAAAAAAAAAAGTAATTTTGTGTAATTTTTGTTTTTTTTGAAAAATAAATTTGATATTTTTTTTGTTTTTATGCTTGTTTATTGTCTATAACAGAGAATTTTATTTTTTGTCGAAAATATATTCTTCAAAATTTTTTGGCTCGTTTGAGGTGTGAGAAAACTCTTGTTAAAAAGAATGATATTCGGCACAATTTCTGATTATTAATCAGAGAATTGATCATGTGTCTAAAACAAAAATAAAAACTTCACTTTTTTGGGACACCCTAATACCCACCCTACATAATCAAGTTAATCATGAACTACCTACAAAACCGCTGCTTAATTTTCCGCGTAAAATCCATCCGTGCAGTTCATACAATCTCTCTCTCCCCTCCCTAAGGAGGTTGCCTCTCTGACATCCTCGGGCTCATTCTCATCAATTCTCTGAATAGATCTCCTCGAGTCCAAATCTCACTTTTTCCAGTGCTACTCTGACGATCTTCTCTTTTATTTCTCAGCAAACAGACAACAGGAAAACTTCCAGAATATCACCTCAATTTTCAACATCCTGAACTTCACCGCCACCTCGCTAAAAATATCTTTCAACACATCCAAAACTATCCTAATTCATTTCACTCGCAAACACTGCCCACAACTACCTTTGCTTACCAATCATAACACATTAATTCAACCCACAACCACCATCAAGTATCTAAATAGTAAGAGAGTAAGTGTAGGTAAGAAAAGTCTTACCTTTCAAACAAACATGAAATGGTCCATACACTTCAAAAACACCTACATCAAACTATCACAGACTCTGTTCCAACTAAGACAAGCAATCTAATACAAATGGGGTCTAAGTATCCATCATTCTTTATTCATTTACAAATCTCTCATACTTCCGGTAATCCAATACAGCATCCTCTCATGGGGCTTATCCCTCGCTCACCCATCCACACTTACATATTTATTCAAAATCCATAGACTCAGTCTATTAACCATCTCGAAAACTTATCGCACAATCCCAACATCTATTCTAGAAATCACACTGAATTGCACACCACTTTTAATCCAACTGAAAGGTACTTTCATTAGACGCTAAATTTGCACATACAAATCTCTACTTCCCCCATCTTCAGCCTCCTATTTACATCTTCCACTGAACGCATCACAACCCTCACGCGAAACTGCTTCCCACATCACTTCTCACTTCGAACCGTTACCTCATACACAATAAGGTACACCCCACCACATTAGTACATCCCTCTTCGCCCCTTCCTTTTGCTATCACTACTCACACAAACAAATCTCTCACCGCAAAACAGGTAAAAAAAGCTTTGACATCGCTACGAACCTTCAACCCTGAGAATCTTTACAGACGCTTCCAAGTGATTGTATCAAAACTACGACTCCTCTCCACTCATTTCACCGTCTCCATTTTCTGGTGCGCCGCTCATTCTAACATAGATGAAAACTTACATGTTGACCATCTCGCTAAAAGAACCTTATCAAGACCCTGCATTACACATTTGACCTCAGTACATCCCAACGTCTTACTACGCAACATTTCAATGCACACTCAAAACCAATGGCAAAACTCCCTAACCAACTCCACAAACACCCTGCTTTTGCACATATCAAACATCAATACCATGCACCAATCCTGGGCTTCGCACAAATACACTCCATCGAGATCTCTTATTAGGTGGCTATCGGGTCATAGCCCTCTGCAAAAACTACTTTTTTCGCATTAAACTTTCAGACAACCTGAGGTGTCAGTTCTGCAACGCATTTTTCGAAACACCATACCATCTCGCCTTCCTCTGCCCATTCTTCATCTCACAACGACACAAACTTATTAACACTTGCGCATCAACACTTGGCCACTTTTCCACTAATCTAAGCGACATCATTACTCACCCAGAACTTCTAAACTTACTCTCCGCCTTGATAGGCACTATTGAACCCATTCTTTACTTCAGCCCACAATAAAACTGAATATCCTTCTTTATATACATTTATTATTTCTAGAATACTCCTAACATCCTTCTTTGCATTCTTCTCTTCAACCCCTATCAAGCAATTTGCAAGCATATCAATTAAATTTGGAAAGTGCTTTGAAATCTCTATCTACCTACCTACCTACTTACTTGTAAAAATTTTGCTAATCAATTTTTCGTAAGAATTTTTTTCTAATTTTTAAAATGGCTCATTTTTGGTCTTTTAGATTTACTACTTTTTTCGATCTCTATATGAATAATTAGTTGATAAGATTTTGATATTTCTAATGTCAAACTATTTAATTATAAAATTAATTTTATTCAATTTTTTTAAAATTGACTAAGATTTAGTTTATACGATCTCAGCTATTCAATGATAAGAATGAAATTGGGCAAAAGGGAGGCTATTTCCTGGAAAGTTGATTAAAAAAAAATTTATCTAAAACATCGAACCAAGTTTAGTTGAATTATAAATTCTACCGTTTCTTCGTAGACTCATTTTTGCTTGAACTAGCCATAAATCCCACATTCATAACATTTAGCTCAAGATTTTTAGACAATGTAAGGTCTCTTTTATTGTGTTGCAATAAATGCTTCTAGTTCGCAAATTGATAAACTTCATTATCATTTTCTAAACGATGTCCAACTTCCTTTTCTTTCGAAACTTCAAGAGTTGGAAAAAAAAATTTTTTTTTCAAGACAAACCAAGTCTCCACTCTGAAATATATTGCAGTTTTAAGTTCATCTCACAAGGTATTTTACATAGGAAAAATAATAAGAATTTGTTTATTTTCTATATATCTAGGTTGAATTTTTACACCAGATGATAAAAGTTAGAAAGTTGCTTTTTCCATGATTTAGTTTATCATATTATATGGTGACCCGTAAATTCCACCTTACAAAAATTGCACTTCATGAAATTTTCACCCCACTAATTAAGTTAAACGGTAGTTTGTTCAAAAAAAATTAAAATGAAAAAAGAGAATATTTTACTCTATTATTTTTTTTATCAAACTTGTACGCACTATATTAAATATTTTATTTTAATTTTGTATTTTTTCTTTTCGTTTTTTATCCCTCTACCTAACCCTTTCTCATTAAAACAAAATAATATTTTATTGTCCAGCAATTTTTTTGATTATGTGGTTAAAAGTTGATTTATTTATTTTTTGCAGTGAAAAATTTATGAAGAGAAAATTTCATAGGTGGAAATTTTGTTAGTTGGGAAACTTTGTATACTAAAAATTTTGTTCAGATTTTCATTAAATATAAAATAATTTATTTCAGCTAACTTACTAATATGAAGACAATGTATAAAAACAGCATTAAAAATAATTTTTTTTTATTTTGCTGAATAAATTCAACGATTTGTTTTGTTATTTGTAAGTCCGAAATATCTACACATCCTAAAGTGAATGCCCATTTAAAAGCTGAAACCCCGGCGGGTGCGCGTTTTAAAACGAAGATTGCGGGCGGAGCAGGTGCTGACAAATTTTTATAACCCTATAGAGCGTACATAAATGATTAAGCATATGTTACATAGGTCTTTTACTGTCAGAACTTATATGTTTTTCACTTTGAGGGTGTTCATTTTTTCTTATCACTACTCATTTGAGCAATGTGTTGTCCTAAACCTAACTTAATATAAAAAAATCTAAAGAAACAAACCTCCACACCCTTTGTAACCCTCTCCTCCACCCAATAACATCTATCAGCAATGCAAAGGTAATCTAAAGAAATATATATTTTTCTTATTCATAGGTTGTAGGTTATACACGTGGAAAAATGACAAGTAATTTTCCTACAAGTGATCTAGAGAATTGGGAAGGCAAGCTAGAAACGGCTACCCCTGCTAAAACAAGCGCTGTGCAAATTCAAGATTTGCGCAATACTACTTTTTGCTTTGACTACCAAAAAAATAATTGCATTCGCTCACACTGCAAATTCATACACGCAACCTTCGAAGAGGAAAAGCATTTTTTGAAAACGGGGAAGCTACCTGATCACCTTTCCAATGCTACTAATAGTAATGTCGCTAGTTCTTTAGTCATAAACGCAAGCAGTAGCTCTCCCGCTAAGCAAGGCGAAGTCTGCAAAGACTTTCTCAATAATAAGTGTAATAGAGGCGCGTTTTGCAAGTTCGCCCATCTTAACCCTGCAGAAGCTGCTACTTTTAAAGGGGGAATTTGTGCGCCCAACGGCACACACTTTTCTCCTGACTTTGTCAATTCCAACGATCGTTTGATGCTGTACACGCGCGATGCCAGTCCACAAATAGCATGCGAGTTCCCGTCGCCTTCTGCATACGCCCCCTCAAAGCGTAACGCGGTGGAGTGGAGCAGCAGTCAGGATTGGCTCACTCTTAAAAAACAAGTGGAGTATTTGTCTGAAGAGAAGAAACTGCTGATGGGAAAAGTTGAAAGCTTGGAACAGAAAGTCAATTACATGTTTGCGCTAATGCATCAACAGGCTGTGCCTTTCAACACTCACTTGCCTGAACCGTTTGGCGTCGGCTATCCTAGTTTTACTCCTCGCGTGCAAAAAAGTCCCGCTATTCCACGCTAACACCTTTGCTCAGCTCACAACATCATACTTTATTTTTAACATTTTATTCCTTTAAATTCAATTCTGAAAAATAACACTCATACATTTCTTAAATAAAATAAAATAATGTTTGCCTTTAAATTGTATTAAACCTTATTAGAAATAACTGTGTTAAAAATCATTTTTTGTGTACTAAACAGCTTCCTTATTTAAATATACTTCAAACACACGTGTAGTCTTATTTTTAAAATGACAGCTGTTGAGAAGTTTTATTCTAATATATAATAAGGTCTATACAATTATATTTTAAGATCCTCGATTTCTAGACGCATTAAGGGTGAAGAGAGACTTGCATCACTGTTTTCTAAATAGGCATAGCAACCCAGGGTCAAATGTATTTCTGTTCTTTGTTTAACACATGAACATTAAGCATTTTTGTCCAATGAACACACCACCATTAATACCCGACATTATACTTGCACTGTAAGCTCTCAATCCCACCATAACTGCACTAATTTTATTAAGTCAAATTACCTTGTTTGTAATTCTGATTGCATCACTACCTTCGAGGTCAATAGTTCTGAAACTGAAGTCCCCAGTTCCCTAAGGGATCGTGAAGCCTTTCCATGGGGACTGAGAAAGGGTCAATGATTGGATCGTTTTGCGCAACATATTGCATGCACATTGAGTCATTTGCTATTTTTGCCAATAAGTCATATTTAAAAGAAAAAATAATTTAGTCTTTGAATTGAGTACTATTTTTATTTTTTTTATTACTCTTCAGGTCTAATTTTATAGATGTAAATATGAATTTTTATTAATGGCTTAAAAAATGAAATATGACGACTCATACTTTACATTTTATTTTACTGCATTAACGTCTGGTGGGGAATAGGAACATAAGCCTTTTGTGTTCTGAAATGTTAGCATTCGCTTTTTTAAAGCCCGTCAAATGAAGCTTGCGCTGGTAGTGAAGCACTCGAGTTCGGTAAACTAAACCATTGGCTGGACGATTGCACAAATTCATGTTTGATAAATAACATAGGAATGTTTTTGCAAAATATTAAGTATAATGTTTTGAAGAGTTTCAAAAAATCCCACAACCGGAGAACAGTTGATATTACCTTGCTGCAAAGATATCATATTAAATGTGCCAAGAAGTTCTGAACTTGTAAAGTTGAAACATATCTTCCTATTAAACGATTCCATTAAAAGGCTAATAGAATGGATGTCTGATGACATATCAGAAGAGGTTTTATTGATTACAAATTTGATTTTCATCTTTTTTGCAATTCAGCTTGATGAAGCGATGGATCGCATGTACATCATGTATATGACAAGCATCTGGTAAGCAATTTTTTCTTTTACAAAACTTTTAACAGTAGAACGACTTTAAGAAAAATAATTGGGAAGGTGAACAAGTTTTTACAGCATATGTTATTAAGCCAGAACATTCATTTGGAGTGTGTACTGACCCTGCTATAGCAATTTCTTGTTGTTGAAGTTTTCAGACTCTGATTAAACAAAAATCTCCAGATGTAATTGGTAACTACTGCACCATTCATCGTCAAGCTTTAAAAATGAAAACCATACCGGTTGGGTTGAAAAATGTTCTCAATGAAATCATCAAAACATCGTATATAATTGAATTAAATGCCTTGAAATCTTGTTTGTTTTCAGATTTATGCAAAGAAATGAGTTTGAAAACTTGCTGCACTCAAACTTGAGGCGGCTTTCAAACCGGAAAGTTTCTTAACGATACTATGAAAAAAATCCAGCAATTTCAGAAAAGCAAACTAGACATGCATGTAGAATTTTCTGATGTCCATTTTCGTGTATTTCTATCATTTTTAGTGAACATATTTAAATCTAGGAATTCCTTTAATCTTATGCCAAGTACCAAATTGTCATAGAAAATTGGCAGCTTTTGAAATGAGGCTGGAATGCTCGATTTAACATATTCATCAATAAAGATGTTCTGGAGACCATAAAACACCTTGTAGCATATATTAGCCCACAGATTTCTCTTTATTTTCCTAACCTACAAAAATTTGTCACACTCAACCGTTCTATCACTCGATATGCTATACTCTAACCAAGTAAAGGTTTTATACTATGTCTACAAAAATGATCTCTTTTGTAAATCTTTAGGAAACAGAATTTTTGGTTGAGCTGATTTTAAGTTTGTTATTCGAACATTAAAATGTCTTGTCTTCTAAAGACCATATGGAAAGGGTTGTATTAGAAGACTTATTGGTAATGAGGCCAGACCTCATTTATCCGATGCAATAATGATTAGAAGCTAAAAAATTTCTCAGCCACTCATCTCACTAATTGTCAACAAGCTTGGTTCATATCAAATTAATTGATTAGGTGGATTCATTACTCTGTACTGAAATGCATTGTTGCTTAAAATTAAATTTTAAAATTTTTAGCAACGAAATGTTAGCTTCATTATTAACACAGAAAATCAAAGAATCATCTTATATAATCTTCTTATTCAGTTAGTAAAGTATATTATTTGAAAATATATTTAGGACATGGTATGTAGACGTGAATTTAAATTTCGTTCTTTTAAATAGAAATTGAATGTTTAAAATTTTTACAAGAAATATTCTACAAACTTTAAATCTATATAAATTAGCTATTCCAATCCCTAAGTTATACGCTAAAAATATCATGAAAATGATATTATTTGTACTAAGTTTTATTAACAAAAATTTGAAACAAAGTGTGAAAACATTGTCAACTATTCTAGGCTATCTTGATAAAAAAAATAAAATATTAACTAAAATGAGTATCTAAGAATAAAGATGTTATATATAGACTTGATAAAATAAATCCCAGAAGAGCAAAACTCTCCCCTGCCTCTTATTGAATGGTCTGGTTACATAAATTAATAGGCATAAACCTTTTAAATTATAGAGTTCTTATAAGTTATGTGTAATAAAAAACATTTGACCCGTTCAAAAATATCAGCTCTTAAAAAAAATTGAAAATGACCCCCATTCCCTTTTAACCCCCATATGTGCGCCCTTGATATCATGTATTTATTTTAATACAGAATAATAAAATAGACAAAATGTCATTTGGAGCTGTCGCATATTTTTTACTTTCGCCTATAGCCGCTTTTTCTCTATTTACTGCTAGCGAGATAGGCCTATTTATTTTTTGATAAGTGTGCAGAAAACCGAAAAAGTGAAAAGTTTCGTAAAATTATATCTTTTTACACGATTTTCCTATCTATTATTGTACAATACTATGCACGAGACAATACCTTATGTAAACATGACTTCTCTATATCTCAGGATTACTATATATGCTTTTAAATGCCTTAAAAATTTAGGTCAATGTATGCAAAGCACAAGACTTTTTATGTATTCATCAAGATTATTATTATCTAACGAAGTTAATAATAATAATCTATTGTTTTTCACACAGCACTAATTCTTTTAGCTTATTTATCATCCCTATTTATTGATGCTGGCACGCATATATCTTCGCTCATGCTTTGTTTAATAACTCGCTCACTGCTAAAGCTACTCATGGAAAAGCGTTTGTATATTTATTACCTTTTTGATGAGTTACCATTTTCAGCTAAAGTACACAACATACTGTTTACACTCATGTTATTTGAACCATGGCGTGTGACACATCAAAATGCCGCAAATTTTATATTTAATTTAAATATGCGATCTATATTCCGATAAATATTCATAGAAAACTTTCGTATATCTAAGTCTTATTTTATTACAAGATTAAGCATTGATTATTGATTGGAACCTTGTTTAGAACAATTTTTTTTTATCAAAAGACTGTTTTCATTTCAGTTATAATACTTTTCATTACCTATCCTATAAATCACCCTGTTTATCAAAGTCATCGCTATTTCTAATCCTAACAATAACGTTAAGTATAAAAGAAAAGAAAAATTGACGAATAAAAATTCTCTTTCAGTATTGACTGACAAGGTGGAACACAAGAAGGCAAATTATGTGTTTTATATCACATAATCTTAGTGAGTGATATTGAAAAACAAAAACGTTATTGGAAAGAATGTTAAGGATATGTAAACAAGTACACACTATTAGGCCTGTTAATGAAGTGATATCTTAATTCGTGGAGACATAATTGATATTATATTTTAATAAAAAGAAACTATAAAGTATCGCTTCTTTACACGTGCTTGCAGCAGCCAAACTTTTCTAACTTTTAAAGCATTCTATTACTCTCCAAATATTAGGATGGTTACTTCTGAAAGATTTATTCAATGAGTTGTGATGGCTTCAACGCTATTATTAGTACTAAGCAGTGACTTTTCAAAAGAAGAATAAGCCTATATAGAAGAATTCAAAGAAGAATAGAAATAGGAAGAAGAAGTGCTTTCTTCTTTTGTTGTCTCGAGTTGCTCTTTTAATTGCAATGTAGTTATACTCTCAAAGTACGATAAAAAAATCCGGCGGTTTATTCTCGTCTTCAGAGAGTTCTCCAAAAGCAGATATGACATCTTGGAATGGAACAAACGCAAGTGTTGTGAAATTTCGCATTTTTAAACTAAATGGCTTATCAATATAGTACTTTTTTCTATCCTAACAACCTTTGTAAGTAGGATTAGGAAACACATGATTTACTGTTTTTAAAGAGGCTTTTCAAAATTTGTTACATGTTCAGTGCCATCGCCAACAAATTCATTGATTTTTTTTATAAACTGCTATGTAAGTAGCCTCTATTTTTTCCCGGAAAAGTGCAAAAACTCGAAGAATGGTTATATTATCAAACTGGATGTGAATTGTAAGAACTTGCTAATATGTTTCGAGGACAATTTGGAACGGGCCATCGACTGTTCAATTTTTATATTTCTTCATTTCCATGAGCCCTTCATCTGAAGTCAAAATTAATGTTCTACCAATATCATTTATTCTAGAATCCAAATTATAGAAATTTGGCTCGTGAATCAAGATTTTGAAATTGTAATGGGATATGAATGTCTTTAAAAATGACCCTAAACTTAAACACAAAAAGCGTAACTTTATTCAAATTTTTTATTTTTCCTTAAATTTGGGGGTCGGCTTATACACAAGCATATATTTTTTAGAATTTCTTTATTAAAGTCAGGGAGTTTACGACGATGTGCTTCTACTAATCGAAGAATACACTGCTTTTCTTTTCCGTTTCTTTGTGATAGTAATGAAATCAGTTATTAGCTTGACTGCGCGTGTTAGATCATTCATTGCTTAAATATTTTGAACAATAGCATTAGCATAATGGTAAAACCTTGAGATGACCAAGTTGCAATTGAGAACTTGAGCTAAGAATCGTCAAAAATGCAAAGTAACAAAATCTGAGACAACAAATTGTTCCCTCAATTTTTCTGCCTCTGCAGTTCTAATTTTTCAGCTGTACTTTTGCTATTATTGTTGAGAGAGAGCATTATAGTTTCCACCTAGAGGAGAGAGAGAGTTATAGCCACCTTCATACAATATTGATTCGATGAATGCCGTTCTTTGGTTGAGTGTTAAGTTTAATGATCCCCCAAACTCTTTGTACTTTTAAAAGAATTTTTTGCTTCAGGTTAAGTTTGAATGTTTGGATCTTATTTATTTTCAGTTTCTCCGTTGGATGCAATTGAATTACTCAGTTTAACAAGTAAATTTTGTCCTACTACAGATTTTGATAAATGCATTCTAAGGTTTACTTACTTTTGGCGAACTGCAATAATCTTTTTGAGTTTGAAGTTCAAATGTACTTTTCTTTTGTAATTTTATCTTCAGCATCTAAAGATGCTTTTTTTTGGCAACGTGAAGCCTCGAGAAAAGATTTTTTTCTCATTTCGCTCAGACAATCTTTCAACATTTTATTTTTAGCATCAGTGTGTGCAATATAAAAATATTTATCCAATTCAGAAATAAATAGTAATTATTTTTCTTTATCTGACCTTGATGTTTTTTCACTTAGACTTTTTATCAGCACAAATGCAAAACACAGATTGAATACCATTTATTTAAAATTATATCATTATTTTTTTATAAAACAGTTTTAAATTGCAGCATCTACATCATTTGATTCAATATCTACCACTTTTTTTTTGGTCAAAGTGCATTTTCAGAAATCAATATTGAAAGAGTATTACAAATACATTTTTGCAAATATATAAATGAAAATGCAAGAATTCTCAGAGTTTCCAAACACTCACTGACATTAGCATTAATGACTCTAATAAGCTATTTAAAGCTCAACAACTTACAATTTTCGATGACTTGCAAATAGCTCCACTCGTAATGTTTACACTTCTGATAAGTGAACGTGGAACTGGCAAATCTGAAAGAAGTGGTTTTATACGCAATTTTCTGGGGAAAATAACAGATTTTATGACTTATGCGATAGATGATGGTACAATAGCTAATATATTTATGTTTTCAGTTTTAAATTTAAGTTGGATGCAACATTTAAAAGAAAATAATGAAACAGCAATTGCTGTGAGCGAAGAATTTGCTAATTTTAAAGAAAATTTAGATAGAAGTGGATTATATTTAAGAGTAGAAAATTTTCTTGCTTTCGATGGAAAAGGATAGTGGTCTAGATTCTTGAAAAATGAAATAATTACAATTCTAGAACCCAAAGTTTCATTCTTAGCTTTTACACAACCTTATATATTTGAAGAGCTTTTGAACAAAGAAAAAAAATTAATGAAATTCTCAGCCTGATAAAGAAAGAATATTAAAAGAAGAAATATGTTTTAAAGATACTAGCATGAGCATTAACACTATCTTGATTTATCTTTGTTATTATCATGTTAGTATTAATAATAATTAATGTGATGTATTACTATTCTTATATATTTCTAATTTCTGTATAGTTTCCCGGAGTAAGATTATTGTGATGCTGCATCTCGTAAAAGGCGCGAAAATGTTATATATAATATTTACACTTATTTATTTGTATACAGATATTTATTATTTCCTGTATCTATATTATATATATTTGCACATATATATCTTTATACAATTTTATGTGAATTCAAACATATATGTTGTGAATTGTTTTCAATATGTATATATTTTATCTTCTAATTCTATCTCCTTACTTCATTAATATTGTCACATGTTTCCTCTTTCTCACTTGATAAAAATATTCCCACACTCAATGTTAGGCCCAGATGTTCTGGTAAAAACACTTCTCATCTTCAACCCTTTCTTTATTCATTCCTAATCAGGTTGTGATATACCTCCTCGTACTGCCTTTCCTTCCCCGCACTTAATCTCCAACGGTTTGATGATCTGTTGATGATCAATAGTGGTCGAAAATTTATCTTTAAAATGGTTTTTGTTTCCTTTTTTTCATTAATAAAAGTTTTACTTCCTATTAATTTATTCTATACATTATAAGGTAGATGACGCTGTAACATTGAGACGCTTACAATGGTTTGTGACCCTGGTAACCACTAGAAGTATATATACAAAGCAACTTTATATACTTGCTATGTTTTATATAGTTTCATAAAGTGACACTAAAATATCCTGTTTTCTATGTTTAGTGACGCTTGTAACGACTAGAAGTATAACTACAATGGAACCTGCTATGCTGTGTATAGGTATTTATTATTTGAAACGAACAAAACAATATGTTTATATGTTCTATAATATAATAAATCCTTAAACATTATAAGCTTGCAAATTTGTTAAAATGAGGATAATAATTTAAGTATACAATTTTTACAAAGTTAAGCGATTACAAGTGATGAACAATTGAATAAAAAATTAAATAAATTAAAAATATTGATGTGAAAGTAAAGAGCAGCATGAAATGAGAATTGCGAGAATTTGAGTAAAGTTTGAGGGTAGGACTGAGAAGTCAAGAATGTTTGACTGGATTGGTTCTAAACAAAAAAAGAAAAGCAAAACCACCAAAAAATAATAGGAACAAACGAAAATCAATAAATCATTATATCATACGAAAATTGATCAGCTAATCTAATCCACATAAGTGTGTTTTAAGTTATTTTTTGAAGGATTTTATATTTTGTAAATATCTTATGTGCAAAGGTAAACCATTCCAAATATTAATGGCTTTAGCAAGAAAGCTATTGCGTATATGAGAATTTGGCCAGTGCTTCACAAAAATATTAACATTATTTCTCAAGTTGTGGGAATGTATCCTATAATTACTTAAAAAATATTTTGAAAAATAAGATGGAAGAAATAGATTTTTGTACATAAAAGTTGCTCTAATGATTAAGTTGTTTGATCGTGAGAATACCATATCTTTTTCTTATGACATCTGGCTGTTCACTTTCAACGAATTTGACAGCTCTATTTTGTAAGGACTGCAGTTTATTAGTATATGTGATGCAATTTGAAGCCCAAATTAAGTTACAATAACTAATTTTTGATTGAAAGAAGGCGTGAAACAAAATTAACCTAGATTTCACTGTTAGCATGGACCTTATATTAGTTATATAACCTAAAACATGGATACATCCTTGATAACCTTTTTAAAGTGCATATTAAATGATAAGTTGGATTGTAAGATAACTCCAAGGTAATTATAAAACTTAACTTTTTCCAAAGTAAAATTTAATGCAGGACTATGACCTCTATAATTATATATCATGTATTGAGTTTTATTCATATTGATAGAGAAATAATTGTTAATACACCAGCTATTAACTTTATCAAGAAATAAATTTACTTTATCAACATCTTTCTTTAAGTTAACACTTTTATATGTGATAACACAATCATCAGCATACAAGTAAAGACTGAAATTATCATCATTAAGGTTAAATATATCATTAACATAGAGGTTGAAAAGAAGAGATCCCAGAAAAGAGCCATGTCTTGAGAAAACATTGATAAAGCAATTTTCTGTTTATACATCTGGGATGCAATATGGATGATTTATTAGATCGCAGAGGAGTTGTAAATGTCTTTCTCATTTTTTTCAAGGACAAATATTTTACTTAAAATTTCCAACATGAATGGTTTCCAATAATTGAAACAATTTCACTCTGCGTTGAAAAATAATGAAATACAGCGAGATTTTTTTTGCCACCTTGAGGCAAACAAGGTCGGTATACACTGTGTTCTGACTGAAAGCACACAGTTTACTTTTTATTCCATTCACTCTATCTTTCTAATCCATGTTAGAAATGGTTCAGATGTTTTTTCCAAAGTGATGTGAACGCCTGAGTTCAAAAAACACCGATGATGAGGAAGAAATTAACCAAGAAGAGAGATTCCCTCAAAGCACCAGATTGAAAAGAATTTTTTGAGTAAACAGAAATGCAAAGGGCAGAAGATCTTCAAGGAACATAAATTGCCAAAAATGTGAAAGATGCAATAAAACAGATACAAGTGATATTCAACTTCGTTTTTACATTCAATCGAACATTTCGTGATTTCATTCGCTTGTCTTTTATATATCGGCAATCAAAAAACCAATGGATGGACGTGAATATCCCTTGAGAAAAATACGCAATTCCATTTTTGAAAGCGGCAGTTAGTAGAGATGTGTTCATTACCATTCAAACTTTCATATGATTTTATTCAAAGAGAGAAAGCGACAATTCTGTTAGATGGGTTGCGGTAAGATGCATTCAAAAAAAATTCTGTAAAATTGTCACTTAATTCTTGCTGAAAGGTCTATGAAAATGAGATGCGAAAGTTCATTTACACGCATATATACTTCAAATCTGCTTTCTTTTTACGATTTCACCAAAAGGGGTGACTAATTGTAAGCCTAGAAAAATGGAACAAGAAAGTGTCGCAAATTTGTTTGCAAGGAACATACATTATTTTTATGTTGTAATTGTAAAAACGCATGATAAATCATATATTTACTTTGTAGTTTTTTTTCTTATAATATACTTTGTCCAAAAATATTTTTACAACCCTTACTTAGTTAAATTTAATATTTTATTGTGCTATTTTACAAAATCTATTTGTTATGCATCGTTTTGTCAATTTCCTCGAGTAGAAGTTACTTTTATATTGAAACTATAAATATGCATTGTATATTGTAATGCATAAACTTATTTTTAATGTTGGACCGATTTTTTTTTTGTTTTGCTTATTAAAGGAAGAGCAAGACTTGCTCCAGAAAATTGTTAATCAAGTTTTTCAGCATCAAAAGAACTAACGGTATTGGGCTTCAGTTACAAAAGTTTATGGATTTCCATATATTTTGTTTACTAGTAGTTCTGTTGAATAATAAAAAGATTTAGACTTTTTTACTTCATATTTGTAAAGTTTTACAAAAATTTTTAATTCAGAAAATTTTGATTTGTTAAATTTTTTTTATATTTATTGTGAGGAAATAGTTTTCTTTTTTTTCGAATTTAGTAATGATAGAGTGAACCAAGTATTATTCAACAATTTTTTTGAAATTAGTTTAAGTGGGAGGCTACAGTTAGAAACATTAAAAAAAATATACATAAATTTAGAAAAGGCAAGATTCAAATCATTAATGAAGTAAATTGACGAGAAATCGGTATAAAACTTTTGATAAGAATAGAGAGAGAAATACCAACGAAAAAAACGTGTTTTGAAAAGAAATCAGGAGAGCATAAGAAATTTGTATAATAGACCGATATATGTGTTAGTCCATTAAAAGATTCAAAAGGCAATTTAATTCTAATATTAGAGAAGATATTGTCAATTAGTTTTAAGAAGAAATGGGGGTGTTTGGATATCGTTGGTAAGAAGCCATGTTCACGTATGTTTAAAAAGTCAAAGCAAGAATGATCCACTTGAGCTGAGAGTAAGTTAAATTTGAAGTCTCCACAAACTAAAATTATTTTTAGATAAACAAGTTCATGAAAAAAGATTGTAAGATAACTAATAAAACTATCGATAATCGAAGATGGGGGACGATAGATCACAGATATACTTATGAATTCTAAATTGATTAAAAATTTTGCTATTAAGATTTTACAAATATCATGACAGTATGTTAAGGAAGAACAGTTAATTAAATGGAAATTAGACCTATAATAAATACTAACCCCTTTTCTAGATCTTTCATAAAATTTGTAACTGTAGACCGTGATAGAGAAATTAAGATCATAAGGTTGCTAAATTTCAAAGAAACTCAAAGAATAGAGAAGCAATTGTAAAGATTCAAAATTAGAAGTCAAGCTATGAATATTCATAGGAAGAATTTTAAGGCTGGTACTATTACGTAGAGAAAATATATAAATAATTTAATCAGGGGAAATAAATTTGCTAGAGGTATATTACAAAATTGTGAATCAGTGAAAATTTCTAAATCAGAACACTTTTCATTAATTACTGGTTTAGATAGAGCATTACTATTTCAGATATCCTGATATTGTCTAAGGTTAGTGAGAGAGCTGCATTCAGAAGAGCTAGAATCATGTCTAAATTTTTAATAGGAGAGAGAATTTTTACCCAAAGAGATCAAAACAAATTTAATTATACATAGACGAATTATTCTCAAACGTTCACTTAATTATAAATTTATGTTAATCCAACTATATCAAAGATTTTGAAAAAATTCTTTCATCCCAAATGAGAATTATTTTAAGAAATTTTTCAACAGAAAACTTCCATTTCTTATTAATAAATAACATCATTGTAAACAAAAAAAATTGATACGATTACTCATTTTATTGATTTACAGAAAGCATTTGATTCCATCAGACATGACTTATTACTTACTAAGCTGAAATCTTATGGCTTCGGTAATCTTATAGCAAGCAAAGCTTAACGTCTTATTTTGGTTTTGGGTTTGTAAATAAATTTAAGTTGCTAGTATTAGTCATTTAAGTACATTGGAAGCAACAAAAAAATTATGTTTGTTCTAAATTGTCCCCTTTAGTTGGTTTTTTTAGAATGTTAAATAACAAATTAGGCAGATTTACCTGGCGGCAGTTGTATAAATCCTTCTTTTTATCTTATATCCACTACAACTTGCCGGGCGATATGGAGTTACTTGTAAACCAGCCTAGGTGGCTAATGTATGTGTGGCGCATCAAACAACCTACTACAACTTATTTAACTGGGGCTACTCTAACATGTACAAAATTTTTACTTTACAAAAAAAATTAATATAGTAATATTTAAAAATCATTAACAACCAATATAGATTAATAATTTCCTCGATTTTGAGTTCTTAAGTACAATTTAAAATTAGCAATTTTTTGTTTTAAAGTCTTACATGATTATGTTTCACCTAATTTTATGCAATTCCTAACTTTGAACTTACCAAATCGATTTTGAGAAATTATTATCATATGAGCTTACCATAATAAAACATCTAAATAATTAATTCTTTGGAAGCTAACCCTAAGTTGGAATATAAACATTAAAATTTTTCAAACTTGCTCAACTTTTTACACTTAAAAAAAGTCTTAAACTGAATACTTTATAGAATTACAATAACTCATAGTTGAAAGCATGGTTTCTTTATACTATTTTTTTGCAAAAAAAACAAACTGTTCATATATATAAATTTTTCTTTATTATATATTTTTTTTATTTACTTTTTTTTCTCATCAATTTATGTTATATTGAACTTATTATGTTTTTTTGTGATATTGCATAAGTGATTAGTAAAGAAATCTCCTCTCTCAGCATAAAACTAATAAATTATTAAGTTTAATTTAATTATAAAAAATTAAAAAATAATTTAAAACATTAAATAAAACCCTAACCCCTCATTATCTACATACGCCCAAGTCTCCTCCATAACCACACCTAGCTTATCCAACAACATTCAGGATAGACAAAAACCCTCTCCACCTAAGTCTAAGTCATCTCTAAATAGTGAGCTTACTCTAAAAATAGCCCCCCTTACTCCCTCTGACTCTAAAGCCGAGAAAGCTGCCTTCCGACAAAAAATAGTCAAAAACTTAGAAACCAATAAAAACAAACTTACCATCTCTAATACACGGTCTCCAAATAGTGGCACTATTTATTTCCAATTCTCTAAACCTGAAGAAAAAGCACTAGCACATCAAACTCTCCACAATAACGGCATTAAATCCGAAGATTTACCGATCCTCAAACCCCGTTTCCTACTTAGAAGCATACCTATAACCACACCACTTTCTTCTCTCTCCGAAACCATTGCTAACGAAAACTTAAACCTAAAAAATATTGGCACCCTTAATACAGTACGCCAAGCCGGTAACACAGGAACCTTCTCTTATAGTGCTATATTAGAACCTAGCAACCCTAACATTTTTAAACATCTACTTAAATCTCTTATACTCTTTGTTGACCATCACATTCTCACTCTAACCTTAGCAAAACCATTACATCGCCAATGCCAGAATTGTCTAAAACACAATCACTCAACGAACAAATGCAAAGCTGCATCACCAAATTGCGATCACTGCGGAAATCGAGGCCACTCTATATCGGAATGCATCTTCAAAAATGATTCCACAAAACTATCATGCTTTAATTGTCACAATCACCACAACGCTACATCCAAACATTGCGAATTCCAAATTAAACACACACAACACATCCAAAATCAACATAACCTTCTAATAAGCAAATTCCTATGCTAAATTTTCTCCACATTAACCTCAACCACTCTAATGCCGCTTGGACAAACCTATATAACATTCTAATTTCAAACTTTTTTGATGTAATATCTATTAACGAACCATATCCAAACCTCTCTTATATTATACCAAATTATTTACTATATCACACGTCACCTTTATCCTGTTATTCAGCATGCATCTACATAAAATCAACCGTTCACCACACACCATTACCACGATTCTCTTCTAACAATTTTTACTTTGTTCTTGTTCACACCAAACCTCACCCTCTTCTTTTCGCAACTCTTTACTCTCCTCCCTCACACCCAATAGCCATCCCCTCTGATTTCTCCCAATCACTAATACTTGCAACATCCACACTCCCGTCTACATATCATTTAATTATCTCAACTGATTGCAACGCTCGATCACACATCTGGGACAACAAAGAAAACCCACGAGGACAACAAGTCATCAATTTCTTATGTTCGAACAACCTATATCTCGCTGACAAATCTAAAAACCCTACATACCAACGCTCTTGTAACAACGAACAATACACCTCTCACATTGACCTCACAATAACCACTTCAAATACTCTCAATCTAATATCCAATTGGTCAATCTCAGACATCCCATCAGCTTCAGATCACGCCTTCATAACATTTCAACTTCACATAAACACTACAACCATCAAAAACTTTAACAACATTATAAAAAAGAACACCACTTACTGGCTTACATATCTCAACATTCTCAACAACTCACTCCCTACATTAACATCCCTCTCCTCTCCCACTTACATCGATAAAGCAGCACTATCTCTCAATGATCATGTCTCACATTCCATCTTATCCTCCACTCCTATCAACCCATTTCCTAAAAGAAAACATGCCTATTTCTGGACACCCGAGTTGAATGCAATAAAAAACAATCTAAAACGAATTATCAAAACCCTACAAAAATCTCCTACTCCCTTAATCATCTCAATCCATTCTACTGTTAAAAAAGTATACAAACAGGCAATAACTTCAAGCTAAAAAGAACTCATGGGTAAAATTCACCAGCCAACACTCAAACAACCCATGGAACATCATCAATAGGCTAACTAAAAAGAAAAAACCTTCTATTCTCCCCGAAACAATACTTCCCTGCTCATCCGATCATACAACACACTACAACCCTCCATTTCTATCGACAATCTTTCCCCCCGACTCTCCCTCTTCTGATCTCCCCTTTCACCACACAATTCGAGAACACTCTAAAAACATCATTCACTCCATCCAAAACCCTATTTTTCCTCCAATCACACTAAATGAATTAAACATAGCAGTAAACGCTCTTAAAACAAATGCCTCATCTAGCTACGACCATATCTCACCCAAACATATTAAAAAATCAATACACATTCTAAACAAACATTTACTCCTTATTTTCAATGCATGCCTTACTCATTCACATTTCCCCAACGTTTGGAAAATCGGCAAACTCATACTCATTCCTAAACCCAATAAAGATTCAAGCCTCATTCAAAATTGGCGACCAATCACTCTACTACCCATACTAGGCAAACTTTTCGAAAAAATCATTCGCAAACGTCTAGTCCACTACATCCTATCCCTTAACCTCATTCATCACACGCAATTTGCATACCTTCCCAACAAAAATACGGAAACAGCACTATCGCGTCTAACCACCTACCTTGACTCTTCTCTTTCTACTCAGAAAATTTCTTCTACAATCTTCTTAGACATAAACAACGCTTTCAACTCAGCCTGGCATCCTGCCATCATCACTAACCTTGCACACAAATCATTTCCTCCATACATCATCAAATTTATAAGCTCATACCTTTCAAACCGCTGTCTCATTTTCCGACATCGCGCTTCCCTTTGCATCCATAAGCTAACCCTCTCGACTCCCCAAGGAGGATGTCTTTCTGATATCCTTTGGCTAGTTCTCATAGACCCGCTTCTCGATCTAATCCACACCAACACTGATTTCTCCCAATGTTTTTCAGACGACATATTATTCACCTTCACCAGTAACTCTCAACAAGAAAACCTCACCAAATTCTCTTCATTTCTACTAAGGCTACAAGAAAGAGCCAACACACATAAGATATTCTTTAACTCCAGCAAAACAAACCTCATTCACTTTACACGCAGACGCATAGAGCATTTACCCCTTCATTTAAATACCTCTATTTCTATAACTGCATCAAAGACTATCAAATATCTAGGACTAAACCTTCAGTCCAACCTAAAATTTTCAATACACTTTAAAAAAATATACCAAAAACTCTCAGTCACCCTTTTTTCACTTAAAAGCGCTATCTCTTATAAATGGGGCCTCCGTCCCAAACACACCAAATACATATACATATCCTTAATCCTACCAGTAATTCAATACGGAATTCTTTCCTGGGGCATCTCCTTAAAACACCCCACAACCATACATTTTCTTAACAAGATACACCGTCTCTGTCTACTTTGCATCACCAACGCATATCGTACTACTTCCACACAATGCCTAGAAATTCTAACTAACACCCTACCATTACAACTTCAACTTAAAAAAACTATTATTAAGCGCTTCATCTTGACATACAACAACTTAATTCCCCCATTTCATCCGATCACACCCCACCATAATACTCCATCCTATTCTTTCTACTCACATCTATTAGCAAAATACGCTTCAAATATTGCTAACTACCTAGTTCATCCCTCGATACACCCATCTCTTTTAACTCACCCATCTGCACAAAACCCTCTCAAAACATCCATATGCAAAAACAAATTTTTTGCAAAACAATCAATTTCATACCTTCGCTCTACTTCTTCATCAACCTCCCTACGCATCTTCACAGACGCCTCAAAGAAGTCCCTAAGTACCTCCTTTGCTTACGCCTTCTTCAAAGGCTCTTCCACTAGCCCCTTTTACACCCATCGATCCTAATTAAATTCTCTACTCTCAATCCTCGAATGCGAAATCTTTAGCCTTTTACACGCCTGCACTAGGATCACTAACAACATTAACCACTTTCTTCCCCACTTTACTACCATCCATTTCTATACCGATGCACAAAACATAATCAACGATCTCTCTCTATCACACAACATCCCATTTCCCTCCTTTCAACTCGCCTCCTCCCTAATCAATCTTACAAAACATTTCCACATACACCTATGTTGGTGCCCTGCTCATCTAAACATACCAGAAAACTCCCTCGTAGACTACTTAGCCTCAAACTTACACCTAACCTCCCACATTCCTCTCAACTCCCTACCGCTCAAAACCTTTCTAACACACATTCACTTATCCACTCTAGAAGAATGGCAGATGTCCATATCTTCATCTCAAAATGCACTAATATCCTCTTTACCACACATCAGCACAATACACACAACTTTCAAAAACAAAAAATTTACACCACCTCGTTCAACCATTCGTTGGCTATCAGGCCATTGCCCATGCAAAGCATATCTTTTCCGAATTAAAGTAAGCGAAAATCCACACTGTCGTTTCGTATGCGACACAATAGAAACGCCATACCACCTCATATTCACATGTCAAATCTTCTCTTATCATCGCCAAGATCTTCTATTTCGCTGCCTTTCTTTACTTAACAGATCTCCAACAACACTTTCAGATCTTCTGTTACACCCAACACTACTAAAATCCCTAGCAACCCTCATTGACACCATTGAAACAACTCTCACCACCGTCGATAACCCTATAACAAACTAATCTGCTTTTCTCTTCTACTTTTAGGACAACCTATCTCTACCAACATCTGCATCTTCCTTAACCAACTCTCAAGCTTACGCGAGCATATCAGCTCACGCTGGAAAGTGCTTTGAAATCCACCTACCTACCTACCTACCATTAAATTAATAACTAGATTTTTTATTTGGTTGGTTGCAGTGGGGGATCCAGAAATCTTTTGTGGGGGGGGGGGGGGTATACTAATATTATCAAAATATTTTACACATTTTATTAGGGAAGAAATTTGAAAACGTATGTAAAATAAATGATTAAAATTATATTACAAAGTCTTTTCTTCTTTCTTTTTGCTTTGAAAATCGGTCAATGACTTCATCAATTTTGATTTCTATTTTAGGGTGGACTCCAACCTTAATTTTTTTTTAATAGATTGCTGGTGGGGGGGGGGGGGGGGGTATGCATCCCCCTATACCCCCTCTCGGTCCATCCCTGGTTGGTTGGATATGCTTGATATGGTTAATCGCAGTTTTTGTGATTTCATTTTTAAGAGTGCATTTGGGATCGAACCCTTGGACTTCAACTGTTAAAGAAAGAAAGAAATTTATTGAATTGACAAGAAACAACATTGAGAATAAGGTTTTAAAATATGTCCACAATTCAAAGAGCACACTAAAGGCTAATAAAAGCCACTAATTGTGTCGCACAATATGTAGTTATTCGGGTAATTCAAGTTTTTTTTAAGAAAAGTGAATGAGAGAGAAAGAGCTTATTTTGCAAGTTAACAAATAAAAGTATAATAAGATAAGAATGAAACAATTTAGGTAAGCTTTTATCCTCAGCTGATTTACCCTCAACTTTAATATTAACTTTACTCAATTCTTGAGTCGGTTGAGCCTTCCCATTTTCCTCCTAAAGTTTAGTTTAAAACATATTAAAATCGATAATTGTTTTTGTATTAAAACAGTTATTTTGTGTTGATGACAACTCATTAAAAGATGGAAAGGTAGTCAGACAGATTTGAAGATATTTTTCCTGATCTACAATGACTAAGTTGATTAGAAACAAAAATTTTATAAATAAGTGTTTCAGTCATAAGCCTGGTAGTCAAGTTTATTGTTGGAGAATACGCAAAAGAAAAAAATATCGCAACCGGCGACTTAGTGGCTACTGAATTTATGATATTTAAAAAATTCATATTAAAATTCCCTAATACAATGTTGTTCTTGAACTTTAAAATTTAATCTAGAAATGTATAAAACTCTTCAAAAAATATAGTATAATAACTTTTCGAACATATTGTTGGTCGATATACATTATGAACACATGCCAGTACGTTTCTATATAGATCAAAAATATTTTTGGAAAAATCTTCCAATTTGTTGAAGTAAGATTTAGAGGGATAAATTCAAAGATAATATTTTCAGGTATTTAAAAAGCCAAACTACGATGAGTGGTGTCTTTTGAAGGAAAGGATATAAAAGCATATTCATCAAGATCAAATTATTATTAAAAGAAGTATTTGAATGCCAGGCTATTGTAAAGTAATCGCCTGAAAAACTGTATCTAAGTTTTATTTTAGTGAAATCAATAGATAACACAAACCGTCAAATTTGGAAGGAAGATACTGCCAATTTAAAGATAAAATTTTGAGATTGGATGAATTAAACTTGGCGTTTCGCAGAGTAGTACTTTTTACATTTAGTATCCCTTTGTAGGTATATTCTAAAAATTATTGACGCTCAGCTTTTTTATTTGTTAACTAAGAATAAATTTAAATATTATTTATATAAAAACGAAAACTTAAAATTGCTATATGGTTGGTTGGTTGGAGATATCAAAGCACTTTCCGCCGTAAGGCTATATGCTCGCATTATGCTTAAGATTTTTAATCACAGTTTTTGTGAATATGTTTTTAGAGTTGGGAGCCTTGTATTATATTTTATTATATATTATAGCTAATTAATTTTTTTTTAATTAAAATTGTTTATATATAAAAATAACTTAAAATATAATAATTATTTTAATAATTTAAAGTTTGATAACACAAAATAATTTTTTATTTTAAATAAATTACTAATATGTGTGTCCTTGCAAGATAATGGGAGAAATATGCCAGCTTTCGTTCATACTTAAATATCTGTGTGTCTTTTTATTTTATGCATTTATCTAATACATTCTTAATTTCAAGTTCTTATTTGTAAATAAAGAATATATTTGTGTGTATTTGGGTATATTTGAGTGTATCTGGGTAAAAAGTTCTACCGTCTTATAGCACAATTTCTACAACAAAATTTCTAGTGGGCCACCTGGTTAGAGCTAAAAAAAATACTTAAATTTTAATATTTAGAACTCTAAATACATTGTCGTAAAGTTTTACCCAGTTTTAAATATGTCCTTGTCCTTTATTCGTAATATAATGGAAACGAATTGTCCTTTATATTTTTATAAAAAAAACAAAATATTTATGCACATATAATAAAGTATATACACTATACAGGAATATAATTAGCTGATTTCAGGTAGTGATTAAAAGAAAGCAAATTTCAAACTTTGCCAAAGTTTTTTTAAAATTGGATATATGGGAATATTAACTCTTCAGCAGCATTTAAATTAAAAAAATCATAAAAATAAAATTAATAATTTACATTCGCTTTCTTCAATTAAATGTTTTTTTTTCTAAAGCAAATTCTAATGAAGAAAATTAATCTTTCCTACAAATGTTTAGATTATGCTTTCAAGTTATCTTACTCATTACTTTTGTTTTATCTCATATTGAACTATTTTATATAAAGACAATATAAGTTTGTTTTTATTCAATCATTAATAAATATAAATTTTGCTTTTTGTTTTAAATAGAGCATTGCCAAAAGTTTGGGTTATTCTATATATAAAAACTTTTCCTTTATATTGAATTAGCAAAGTTGGCAACCCTAGGTACAGCCCTCTTAGCTCTGCTCAGTATCCGAAGCTGTTTGTGTATATGAGTATTTAGGAGTCTTTCCTAGTTTTGTTTTTTCAAAGGATGGAATTTTTCTTGTTTTAATAAAAAAAATTTTTTAAGAAGAAATAAAGTTTATTAAGAAGATTGAACTTACTGGTTTAGGTTGATGTTATTATTTTTTAGATAAATTTATCAGTTATTTTTTTTAATTATTCAGTCAAAAGCTTACTTTTCCAAATATATATTTATAAATTAAATCCTTGTTATTACTCATGTGGGACCTTATTGTTATAATCATTTTTAAAGTGATCTCTTAGTTATCGATATTCAATTCCATAGTGCATTAGTTTGCAATTCGCCTCTAAAAACTCCTTAATTAAAACGTACTTAAATTTACTTTTATTATTTTCTATTATTTTTCATATTTTTTGCAACTATATGAAGTAATTTTAATGAAGTATTTCCAATTTTTTAAATTTTTTACAGTTTTTGAGCGGAGGGATGTGCTATAAAAAAGATCAAGAAAAATAAGACACCCTTTGCCTCTCGTTGTCGTAGTCCCTACTTTTAAGAAAATATGTCTTACTTTTTTTTTTTTGAAAATATTTTTTTACTAGTTTATTTGTTCCTGTAATATTTTTCCAACTGCCGCTTGTATTTCAAAACATGTAATACTTTAAATTTAGTAGTTCTATATCAAATTCCATAAATTATCAATAAACAAATTTTAAATAATCACTATAGCTTTCACCCATGTATTTCATACTTACTGTAAACACTCGTGTTTAGTCCTCTAACGTGGATAATACGCATCCCAATTATAGGCTATTATTTCATGAACATACTTAATGTGTGTGAATAATCCGTGTCGTTACTTTAGAAACATTGAACAAAATAAAATTGAGATAAATAGAATATTTATTATATAATAACAAGTTTAATATAATTATGTATAATATAAGGAATATTTTTAAAGGATTAATCTAGTTTCTGGTATATTATATACGTTTTGCCTATTTTCGTTCACATACTTAAACTTTTATTTTCTTGTTTTAAATTCTATTTACGTAGATAACACGCAATTCTGTTTTTAGTACATTAATTCTGGTTAAAATGGGATTTAACTCAAGGGTTTACTTTTCTAAATGTACATTAATAATATTTCTATAATCAGCATAAATTTAGAACTGTATTTAAAATATTATTATTTTATTAAGTTTTTATTTTATGCATTATTTTTTCTATATAATTTAAATATTTAACCGTGTATTTATATTTACTATAAATATTATTCATATTGGCTTGGTTTTGGTTAATCTTTTTAGCGATCTCTGCATCTTCCCATCTCTCAGTCCTCTGAAATAAAATTGAGAAAAATGTGAAAATCTTTCATTTATGAACATAAATAAAAAATATTAAATATGTTTATTTATAGTAAATTTTAATTAAAACTTAGATTTATAATTTTTATAAAAAAAAGAATAAAAACAATTTTGTTTTAAATTTTTTGAATTGAAGGTAAGTTTAAAACTTGCATTCTAAAATAAAATAAAAAAAGAATTAATTCATGCCTATTCATCTAGTGGTGTAATTTTTTCCAAATGGCAAGCGTTTTTGAATATTTTATTGTACACAAATAATATTCTATAGATAAATTTTATCTTTTTCTAATAGTTTATATAAGTTTGTTATTAATATAATGTTTAAAAACTATCAAAAATTTTATTATTCCCCTTTATTAATGGCTTAATCCATTCTTATGATCTCCATGATTCTTTATTCCTATGTTATATAATACGAGTCTTATTTCTTATCTCTTAAAATATTAGGAGATGAAACAATTAATATATACTGATTATTTCATTTATATTAAAACCCTTATTTAAAGTTTTCATTTTAGATTTTACAAATAAAAATATAAATAATTAATAAGAAGGCAGATATATAAAGTGAACTTAAATATACATCAAAATGTTGATAAAAACGCAGCCTATCAATGTGAGAACTTGGATAAATAATTGAGCTAGGGTCTAGTTATATCAATGAATAAAAAGCTTACAAAATTTTTAACATGGAAGAGTTCATAAATGTTTATGCAAAAACTAAAAAATAGGAGGATTGGCCCTTATTAAAAAAGTTTCTTGTTTAAGATTTCATTTATTCTAATTCAAATAAATCTTTAACATTAATTACAGTGGCTTACAAAGAGAAGGGCAGCCTGCTTTGGGGGCATGATTTATTGAAATTAATATATCGTTAATCATTGGTAAAATGCAAATTTTTAATAAAAATTAGGTTTTCGATTCTTCTGGATTTAAACAGTATACTTCAGTTTTGAAAAATCAGACTTATTTAACGGATTCAGTTTAAGTTTAACAAAAATTAATAAGTTTAAACAAAATTTAAAGATAAGGTTAAAACATTTTAGATTTTAAATTCTGATCAGCCATGTTTATTCAATTTTCACCCTCATTATAGATTTCGAGGAATCGGAATAAAAGTCTAGGGAAGGGTACTAAATTTAGATCTTTTTCTAATAGTTTATATAAGTTTGTTATTAATATAATGTTTAAAAACTATCAAAAATTTTATTATTCCCCTTTATTAATGGCTTAATCCATTCTTATGATCTCCATGATTCTTTATTCCTATGTTATATAATACGAGTCTTATTTCTTATCTCTTAAAATATTAGGAGATGAAACAATTAATATATACTGATTATTTCATTTATATTAAAACCCTTATTTAAAGTTTTCATTTTAGATTTTACAAATAAAAATATAAATAATTAATAAGAAGGCAGATATATAAAGTGAACTTAAATATACATCAAAATGTTGATAAAAACGCAGCCTATCAATGTGAGAACTTGGATAAATAATTGAGCTAGGGTCTAGTTATATCAATGAATAAAAAGCTTACAAAATTTTTAACATGGAAGAGTTCATAAATGTTTATGCAAAAACTAAAAAATAGGAGGATTGGCCCTTATTAAAAAAGTTTCTTGTTTAAGATTTCATTTATTCTAATTCAAATAAATCTTTAACATTAATTACAGTGGCTTACAAAGAGAAGGGCAGCCTGCTTTGGGGGCATGATTTATTGAAATTAATATATCGTTAATCATTGGTAAAATGCAAATTTTTAATAAAAATTAGGTTTTCGATTCTTCTGGATTTAAACAGTATACTTCAGTTTTGAAAAATCAGACTTATTTAACGGATTCAGTTTAAGTTTAACAAAAATTAATAAGTTTAAACAAAATTTAAAGATAAGGTTAAAACATTTTAGATTTTAAATTCTGATCAGCCATGTTTATTCAATTTTCACCCTCATTATAGATTTCGAGGAATCGGAATAAAAGTCTAGGGAAGGGTACTAAATTTCCACCATATGATTCCATTTACTCATAAACTAACACATACACATACGTACACACTACACATACACCTAATCAAATAGCCAAATGTTCTTTAATAAGAAGTCTTATGGGGCGAGATTAGTAATCGAGATTATAAATGGGTTTTTGATAAATTTATATTATTTATCAAATTTTTGTAGGTTAGCAAAATAAAGAGAAATTTGTCTAAGATATTCTACACCGTGTTTTATTGACTTTAGGATATCTTTATCAATGAAAATCTTATTTTCATCATTAAATATCTTCGAAAATCGAGAAAAATTTTTCTTGTCAAAGAATGCGATTATTCCAGCTTGATGCCTGTCAATTTTTTTATGACAATGGAGTACTGTTAAGTCTTTTCAATGCAGCGAAAAGTTAAGGAAATCGATATGTTCAAAATGATAGGTATTTACGAAAATGGACATTAGAAAATTTTACATGCATGTCTAGTTTGCTTTGCAGAAATTTTCACTTCGAAACTTTTCTTTTGGAAAGCCACCTCACGTTTGAGTGCAGCAAAAGTTTTTCAAATTTAAAATCATTTTCTCTGCACAACTCTGAAAACAAACAAGAGTTCAAGGCTGCTTTAATTACATACGCCGTTTTAATGACTTCATTTTTCCACACATCATGTATGGTTTTCATTATTAAGCCTTGGTGATGAATTGCGCACTGGGTACCAATTACATCTGGAGATTTTTGCTTACATCCAGCTTGAACGAGAAATTGCTAAATCATGGTCAGTACACACTCCAAGTCAATGTCCTGGCTTAATAGTATGTGCTGTAAAAAATTGTCCACCTTGTAAAATATTTCTTTTGCAACCGTTCTACCGATAAGAGTTTCATTTTTCACTTAGCCATGTTTGCAGCATCTATGGTTTCATCAAGCTGAATTGCAAAAAAATTGAAAATAGAATTACGAATCAATAAAATCACCTTTGATATCTTTCTTATTAGCCTTCTGACTGTATTGTTTGAAACGAATATATTCTTCAACTTTACAAGTTCAGAACTTAGCGCATTCAATATATCTTTGCTGAAAGGTTGTGTCAACTATTCTCGTATATAGTGGAACTTTTTGATAACATATATTTTTTGAAACCTTATAGAAGTCTTTACTTTTGTTTCAGAGCCCGCGCTAACCAAAATGGGGGGGGGGGGTTCAAAGTGGCTGAAACTATAATTATGAAAATACACACTATAAAATTTTCTTTTCTAAAAGCAAATTTGATCAACATCGGAAACAAGAGCTAAAGAAGGTCATACAAGTAAGGTGATGAGGATTGAGGAGTATAATTATTATAAAACAAAAGTGAAAGAAGAAAATCATTTTTAGAGTAATAAAGCAATTTACATGTCAAACATTCAGCCGTCTTGACTTTTCGTTGAAATAGTTAAAAACACTTTTAAGGGTCGAAAAACTTCTCTTACAAGATGCAGTGCTGATTCCTATTGTTAGAGCAGCTTGAATAAATATTCATATACTCAAAAAATACTCTAGACAATTTTATTTATTGAAACTACCAATGAACAAAGAAAAGACTTCTTCACAAGCGCACTTTATCGGATGTAATTCATTTAAAACTTATTTAAGCTTGAAAAATTGAGTGGAGAGGCTTTGAAAATTGAGTGGGGGTGAAGGGTGGAGAGGGGGCTCAGGTCAAAAATAAAAAGGGTGCGCTGGGCTTCACTTTAAAAGTGGATGCTAACACGAGGACACAAAAACCATTTATATTCCTCTTCCTCACCTGACGTTAATGCAGTAAAACCAAATTTCAAGTATGAGTCTCGTCATATTGGATTTTTTAAGCCATTAAGAAAAATGCACATTTACATCTATGAAATCATGCCTATAAAGCAATAAAATAGTAAAAATAGTTAAACTGAATTCAAAGACTAAATTATTTATTCTTTTAAACGTGACTTATGAGTAAAAATGGCAAATGACCTGAATATGTTGCGCAAAACGATACACTCAGTGTCCCCCTTCTTGTTCCCCATGGTTGCTAGAAGGTATGCAACCAGAATTACTAACAAGGTATTTGATGAAATTACTGCAGTTGCGGTGGGGTTGAAAGCTTACAGAGCAAGTATAATGTCTGGTATTAATGGTGCTGTGTTCATTGGACGAAAATTCTTTTATAAAAAATTTTGAAAATTATAAAAAAAAATAAGCCCCCTCCCCTCCCATCCTAAAATTTTGAAGATGTGCGCTTCTTGTTTGTTCTAATTGAAGTAAAATTCTGACCCCTCTTTTTAAGTTTTGACTCTATGGAAGAAATTGGGTTAGTGTCATCTACTGTTTTCAAAATTTAAACTTATATATTTGTGTCGTAATAACGCTTTACAATTTTTTGGTAGTCATTAAAATTTGAGAAAAATATTGAACTTTGTATTAAGCAATAAAAAAAGATAGTAATTATTAAATGACTACCCGCAGACGAACATTTATGGTATTACCGCCTCGGCTCCATGTTTACTCCGGTTCAGGGTCCGAAACCCTGGGCAAAAGATATAAAATGCCAAATTTCCTACATCTTTTAAAGGTTATTTTATTGTATTATGTTATACCGCCATTTTTCAAATTTAATTTTTCTATTTAAATCTCTTTATTCTTATTCTTTTTTTCTAAAGTCGAAAGTCTTTCTGATGTTATTGAAGCTCTCATCAATGTTTTGAGTTTTTTAATTATGAGAACGACCTTTCTTCTTCTTCGTCAAAAGTAGTCATAGAAGGATTCCATAAAATCGTAATCAGCGCGTTTATTAGAATAATTTTTGATGAATTATATATAAACCTCATAAAGCATTATTTTCACAAGAATGGCAAATTCGGAGATCTAGTTGGAGTCATAGATTTTAAAGCGATATGAGTCGTTATCTAATAAAATTTGGCACCCAGAGTCGGAATTTTGTCACTACTAGGAGATAGATATTTTTCCTCTAACTAAAAATGGCTTTATTTATTTTTAATCCACCCAATTGATGTACCCTTCTTATTGATTAGTTCGCCATGCTCATTTAAAAGTATTTTATCCCGCCACGCGTTTAAAGAGATAGGCATGCCTTATTCTGAAAATAAATATCAGGAAGACAGCATATCGATGATCAGTTATAGTAAAAATTATTATGCCTATTAGCAAGACAACCGTTCCTGCAATCAATCAATTAAGAGAAGAGAAGATGATAAATTGTACGTCGTAAACCTTTATTATGAAAAGAATGTCTGGCTCAAAAAATTGGCATCGTTAGAAGAGATTCAAACTTTTTGTCTGCTTGCTGTCACCATATATCACTCACTGAGTCTACCTATACAAGTTTTTAAGCACACATTTTTTCTAATTGTGAAAGTGATGCTCTCATAGGATGCTTCAAAAGAGCAATAAAATTGAGAAAATAAATAATTAATTTAATAAAAACAGGAAAATAAATCAGTTTAAAGATGATTTTAAGGATTATCATATTTTTGTAAAGTGCAGTATCACGATCTTTGGGTTTGTGAAAATCTTCCGACTCCAAATACTAAAAAATTTAAATTATAAGCCAACTCTTACTTTTGGCGTAGAGGGAAGAAGGTTTATATGTTTATAAAAAAATTCAATTATTTAAAATACTTAAAAAATTCGTTTTTGTCTCGATACCGACTCCAGCTCCCACCCCTTCAAAATCTCCCACTCTGCAACCCTGATGATCAAGGTAATAGCTGATGATTTTTGAATAACGCTTAAACTTTGTTTCTATACTGACCTTTTTTTTACTTCCGTCTGTCACACTGTATCTGTGTGTACTCAAACAAGGATGCCTTAAAAATGTGAGTTTAAATTCTTATTTGCTATTTCAAGTCATAAATTGTTTTAGAGCTCTTGGAAGTATCATGCCATGTAAACACTTACAAGCCTCAACTTTTAAACTTTAAAATAGTAAAAATAAACTTCAAAGTGGTCAAAATCATTTAGTTGAGCATTTTGCATATTTATTCAACACCTTTTACAAATTTATCAGCGTTTTTGATCGATTATTTACACCATTTTTTAGGAGTACTTAAATAGTACATACTTTTATATAACGTGCTGATTAATGAGAAAAAAAGAGTAAATGAATGATTAACGCGTGTTAACTAATTTAAGGCCAAGCAAAGCAGACGATATCTAAAAAACGCAGACGATTTATTTTCAAAGTCATTGAAAAAAGCAGACGAAGATGAATGTTCCAAAATAGGAACATTGGCCGTAAATGGGTTAATAAGTGTGTAAAGGATGTTGAATATAAATAAATTTTTTTATTTCACTTAATGTTTCTTTCCATTTTGAAGTCAAAAAGGGTGTAAGAGTGTGATTCTTGAAATCAATTCATGAGTACATGTGTTATGTTCACTCAAATTAATTTGTTATTTTAAAAGAAATGCTAATAAAATTCTCGAATAAGCAGCATCTATTATTGCTTTTGAATATATGCTGAATTTACCATGTTTATGTGCTAATTAATTTATAGCGGGAATGTCATATTTTCTTTTAATTTTAATTTATTTTCATAGTGTTCATGTGGCGGCGCCCAGTGCAATACAAGCTTGTTATTTTAAATCTCCAAACCATGCTATTTTTGCGAATGATAAATAATTCTATCCGCCACCTACCTACCTCTACCTATCTGTATCCACACTATGTACTCCTATATGCGCGAGTGTATATCATCATCTTTATAATTGTGAATGTGTTGTGTTTGTGAGAGCGACCTATTCAAGTAAGGTTGTGTGCGTGCGTTGAGTGCAGAGCACTTTTCTCGAATACTTTTTTCCATGCTAGTGTTGCCTGAGGATATTTGTCCTCACTAAATACTCGTTTACACTATTTTTCCTTCATTTCCCTCATTTTACTATATTTGCGAGTGAGGAAGATAGCAGCCTACTTAGTACCTACTACTAACGCTACACAGCTGGATGTGGCTTTGTTTGTGTAGTAGCGATATTAAATGCTATCCGCGTTATATCGTATAGATGAGCGTATAAATTAAAACGTCATTCATTTTCCTTGGTGTAAACTAAATAAGGCAAGTCCAGCCTAAGAAAAACATTTATGGAGTCTTAATGTACTTTTTTTGTTGTTTATAAGAAAGTGAAAAAATGGGTTAGTGCAAGTTTTTTTTAGGAAAATCAAATTTTCAATGTTGCCATTTTTATCCTGACTTTTTAACAATAAAAATAAAAGTTGATAACTAATAATTTTCATCCGCAAATATGCAGAGTACTTTTTGGGGAATTTTAAAACGCTTGAGAGTAAGGAAATTAAAGTTTCCATCTCCTTAAGAACGACGACCCCAATAAAGTTTTTTGTACTAACTGAAGAATATCAACCACAAAGTTTTCTCCGTAAGAACAACCACCGTCCGACTAAATAGCAAATAAAAGATATGCTTTTCTTAAAGAATCCGGCCCGTTTCCCATTTCAAAAAGATAAAAACGTAATAAATTTAACGCAAACTCCGCATTTTCGACTTCGAACAAAGAAGAGCCACCCTTACCCTTACACTCTCACTTCTGTTTAATATATAAACGCATACACCTTCTCATAGTCCCATTTAATAGTTTGCCCCAACTTTTATTATAATGACTCCACCCTGCTATATATGCGAAATAGAGAAACAGCCTGATTTTTCTGATCATCGCAGACGTTCAATTATTATAATTCAATTGATCCTCTTTATATAATTACATTTATGAATGCAACTTATTTGATTTTTATCTCTTATAGCGTTATTATTGAAATTGTTTGTCCTTTTCTCTATTTTACTAGATTTTGGTAAACATTCGTTTCGAGTGCACACTGGAGAAAAGCATAATAAACTCTGTAGCAAGAAAAGTATTCGTCGTGAATAATTTTATGTATGGCATTGATCATCTTGTTTATTGTTTTCCTTATTTTATACATTTATAAAAATAGGAGTTATGTATATGATGCTGAGCAATGAAGAAAGTTTTCCATCCTTGTTTCACAAAAATCAATTTCCTTTTCTTTTGACCAAGGATATGTATATATCATTTTTTTAAACTCTTTTTACTGATTTTTATACGTTGCCTGCCTGCTTGCTTGCTTGCTTTCCGAGTTATCTTATATTTATATGAAGAGGCGTGTATCTAGACTTCATCAGAATTGATTGAAATAAGCATATTTTTTTTGTGTATAGTTTTTAATAATTTATATAATTAATATATAACGAGTAATATGAAAGACTAGAATATATTGGATACGTTCTTCATTCAATTTGATATTAGACAAACGATGTTGTTCTCCTTGATCTATCTCTGGAAAAACTGCTGTTTCGCGAGGTAGATTTTAGGGTAAGGACGAAAAAATTTCTTGCTTTCGCTAATTTCGCATGATATGAGCGATTTATAAGCCCTTTTTAAAAAGAGCTTGAATCATCACATCACGCCTTCTTTTATAAGCAAGTATTTTAAAATAGGTAAAATTGGGTTGCTTAGCTAAATTCACTCCATTCTACTTTTTTGTGTTGAATCCATTTGGGTGCATCTTTTTTTGAGTCGAATCGGTGATTTAATCATGATTTTTCTATCTTTTTAACAACGTAATTTTATTATTCTTGGTTATTTGAATTACTTAGTTTGTAATTATTATATATTACTAAAATAGTTATTACCTAGTTTGTTATTCATTCACACAAACCTCACTTGTCCAATTATTATCAATCTCGATTAACCCAGTATATACCTCTATGCAATGTCATTTTGCAATTTAATTTCAAACATTCAAAGAAAAAATTAAATCAATTTAAGCTGATTTATCCTGATAAAATGCTCAAGATCGCAAAAAAATGAAGTAAAAAACGACTGCTTTAAGTAGATTAACCGCAAAATGTGGATTCAAATGTCAAATGGCTTTAACTAAGTCATGCCGCGTAGAATTTATCCCTTCAGGAAATAAAATGTGTACTTTAGTTTTATGAAAACAAAATAACATCAATTGGAAAATCTTTTTCATTTTTTGTATAGACATTTGAAATGCTCTCTCTTCTCCAAGTGTTTCTGTTTACAATGAAGTTGTGAAAAATTAAATAACCCTCACAGTAGTTCATTTTAGAATGATAGTCACAATTACTATTATTGAAAAGGGATAATAATGTTTTCGTCAAACTCCATGTTTTTTGACAATATATCTTCAAACTCTTCTAAAATTACTTCAGTTATAGACAAAGAATCTTTCTCAAGGAAATCTTTTAAATTAGCACGATTTTTATTTTTGAAACTTTTTAAATGCTTTAAATAACTTAGAACTTTTCTGTCCTTAGTCTGTTTCTTGATTATGATTTCGTATAATTGATGCTGGAAAAAAAGACTTTCCACAGGTGCAACATCACTAGTTTAAAAATTGATATACGGCAAACCTCAAAGGCAGTTGAAATTGATTGACACTTTCCAAAGATGTATTCACATAGTGTATACTATCTAATCAACCTTCTTACTATCTTATCTCTTTTACTAAATTTTATTATTTATTATAAAAAATTTATGCTTACTTTTTTAGCAACAGACGAAGTGATATTTTATAATAAAAAAAATGTTCATTGCAATTTTTGTTCAAAATTAAGTGTAAAATTGTTTTATAAACTTTCGATCCATTCAAGATGTAAAAATTAAATCTCAATTATGCAGTTATTGAGATTTTAAATGCTCATCAGTCATGTTTATTCAAAAGTAAATTGGGCTTTCACTTCTCTATATCTTTTTGTAATGAATTAATATATTTTTTTCAGAAATTATGAAACTTCCTAAAAATGCTGAACTGTTTTCTTCGCTTAATAAAAGTGTGAAATCTGCTCAAAAATCCTTTAGAGCATCCAAAATTGTTTCTGTTTTAGTTACGCTTTTAGATGGTTCCACGCACCAAACGAATGTGAATGTAATGCTTTTTTTTACTTTGTAATTAATATTAACCACATGACTTATTACATTAATATATTAAAACTTATTTTTCGCTAAAAGGTCTCTAGGCCATTTATATGATTAAAACAATTAACTAAATGTGTACACACTCATAAATTTTTAGTACTTGAAACAATGAAATATTTTTGGTCGTGTAACCAATTGAATAAAAGTAAAACTATGCATGCATGATATTTATACTCGGAAGACAACATTAGGAAATGTATAAAGTTTTTTTGAATATCATTTTAAGAAAAATAACAAAAAGTAGTCAGAAAATCATTTTGCTATCATCAAAAAATACAAGTTTCAATTTTGTAAAATCGTCATGTATAAACAATTTTTTAGTGTAGTTTTATATTGATAAGTAATTTTTCTTAGTCTTATATTGCTCTATTTATATGAGCATTATAAATTTATTCAACCCTGATTAATCCAAACTCACATTTAACTTATCAAACATATAAAATATTTCCTATTGTAAATCCTAAATTTTTGCCAATCATAACAATAAACAAAATTTATTGTTCTCAAATAATCAATTGAAAATTTTTATAAAATTTTGAAAAACTTTGAATATTTCAAGGGGTGACAATTTCTCATAATCTGTGAAATGGAATGATACATGTTAGACCAGAAAGTTACTTTTAAAATTAAGTTTGCCTCTTTTCTCTACGTTGAATAAGCGTATTCTAGTTTCTTCAAAAATGATTCCTATTTATTTAATTTTTGTAATTTTTCTACCTAGATACAATTTTTTTATTGAATTTTAAATTAAAAAAAAACTTAACACAAATATGTCATTTTTGTAACAAGTCCTTCGAGAAAGATTATAAAAAAGCAAGTTTTGTTAGAATAGATTTACTTACATGTTATGCTTATATTTTCATGAGGGCATGGCTGTAACCGATATGCTTTGATTGAACATTATAAAAAGATGAATTATATTTTAGTTTATTAAATATTTATTTTTTCTCATGAAAACTTTCCAAAATCCCCATCTTCCATTTTTTCTGGATTTTCATACTACGATGAACAAAATTGTCAACTTTGTTTGCAGCAGCCTTTTAAGAGATGAAAAACTTCATTATAACGTTTTCAACCAAGTATATGCTTATGAAAAATATAAAAATAATACAAGCATATTGCTAGATATTTCTTATTTTCTACAAGGTATATTTACTTGACAATAACTTGTTGTTGTTGTTTGCGACCCATCTTCTTGCTGACATCTGGAAGTAAGATCTTGATATCGCCTCCGGCCTCCATTCCTGCTTTTCAGACCATTTGACTAGAAATTCCGTAACTTTGAACGCCTTTAGCCAGAAATCTACCGGATTCAGGGTAGTGTGAATGATAGGAATGTGAATAAGTGGTGGGTGTCCTGTGTGTGATATTGACAGAGTGGACATTAGGGTGTACCTAAACATATAGGAAAAATATAAAATTGTTAATTTATTCAATTGTGCGCATTCTAATGATTCTATTTGGTGAAAATATCAAACTTGTAAAATTTTCAAAAATTTAGACAACTTTGATTGATTTATTAGCAAAGTTCGTCAAAAATTAATCAGAATGCTTTATATTCATTTCTTTGAAACTAAAGCAAAAAAGAAAATAAAAATTCATTTATTTAAAAATAGGAAAACGATATATTAATGTGTTGCTTTTTGATGTAATAGAAAATTTTTTGAGGATGCAGTATTATTTTATTTAGATTTTTAACATAAGGTGTATACCGTTGTGGACATTCTTGTGTTTCTTTCAGTGTTAGTGAGATATTGTGAAGGTATGAGTTGAGTAACTGTGATTCGTTCGTTCGGACTTGTGAGCGGGTAATAGGGAAGTGCTTGTTAGGCGACTGTAGGAGTTGGTCTGTTGGTGATTTTATTGAGGCTTCTTTGGTGTAGATTTTGTCTTAAACTATTTGTTTGTGTATTCTGTGCCCAAGTTTAGTGTTTGCTTGATGTTATGATGAATTGTTTGTTTCTTGCATCTAGGTTGTTTTGGTTGGGATGTAGTGTTTTTTGTCTGAGTTGTGATGCGTGAAGTTTCATGTGATCAGGATGTAGTATATTTGAGTCTCAACGTGTAGGTGCTGAGTGTTTGTGTCCATTGTACATCCTGTTATTGTTCTGAGGGCTGTTTTGTATTATTTGTAGTTTTTGTTTGCTGCGTGTGGTTGTTATGGGAGACCATATAGTGCTTGCATATATTCGAGGATTGGACGTGTGATTGTTTTGTATGTAGTTAGTAGGGTTTCTTTATTTTTACCCCAATGTGTTGATGTTAGGGCTTTCAAAATGTTGATGCTTTTTTGTGCTTTCTGTGTTGTGTTGGATATGTGTTTGTTGAAGCTGAGCATTATAACATTTCTTAGTGAATAACTTCTAAAAAGTTGTCAACTAATGTAGATGACTCTATTATACGATATTAAGCGTTTATCCTTTTGGTCTAAACGCTCAGGCGTCCATAACCTATAAAATATACGTAGAAAATAATATGAAAATTAATTACATTATGACCATACATTTCATAACGTGGAATTCTCTAAAATATTTCTGAACCAAAAAGGGTTCTTTTGTCTGAAAAAGTTTCCGAAACTCTGACAAAGAGGAATATGAATTAGATAGCATCTTCCTTCTTATGTCAGAAATCCAGAAAGATAAAACCGATTCCATTTTAACCTAACTTATTTGTATTGGTTTAGCTCACACTTCTAGCAGCACTTCCTCTATTCGCTTTTGCACAACTAAATCGATCGATTTGTGCTTCTATTGACCTCAAACTGAGAAGCAACAGTGATTTCTTTCTGTCTCTGTTATGACATATCAAAGTAATTTCAATTATTTTAATGAGTGATTACTTTTCTGTCACGCTTAGCTTATTTGCCAACGGCATTTTAAGATGTACGACGTTTCCCTGGCAACGTTAATTACAGAGATACACGTAGAAGTTAAGTCGCACTAAGCTCAACACTTAGAAAAAAGATATACATTAAATATACAAATATGATTTTATGTTTTTTTATGGAGAAAGCCTATGACAATTAACCGGCTCCACACTTGCTACCTCTGTCGGCCATGCCACAAAGGTTTTTAGAATTTCGGTATTAATGAAAAATTTTCGCCGATACTTGTGGAACCCCGGATAGCTGAGGGTTTACTGTGTTACTTTGAATATATGCCCAGGGCTGTAAAAAAGAGGCTCTACCCCTGGAGGCATCTAAGTCTCAACGGTGAAGCAAAAACATCTGACCACTTCCTCAGCTCTATGATGGCACGAAGAGCGTTGTGTATCTAGCAAGCGCCTCATTCTTGTGTGTTCTCTGTTCAGAGAAAAAGCACCCGCTTTGCCCAACGATGTCTTAACACGGAGTAGAGGCATAGAGCTTTTTCCTTCTATCGATTGTTGATATTTGCTTAAAATGCTTGCCTTTCATCACCGTTAAGTGCATATACTAGTAGAAAGTGTTTTATTAGTTTAATTTTGTAGTTGATCGTTTGCACAAATGAATTCCTTTGGATGAATTTGTTGAAGTGCGAAATGATTTATTTATTTTCATCACACTATTTATTCATTATTCATTTAATCTCATGGTTTGCGCTGCGTAATTGTGAAAATTCAGATGTCTTGTATAATTAGATTTTATTCAAATTTTCCAATCTATATTTTTAAGAATATATGTTTCAATATTGTCACTATTAAAGCGTGCTACTTTGTTTCAATCGATATTTGCTAATATTCACTAGTTCTTTACGCAATAATTGCGTGATTAAAAAGTAAAGATGTAGCGTAGCCATTCCAATATTTTGCCGATTCATATTTGTTACAATTTGGCGCTTCCGATGCTGATACTTATTTTAATTGTTGCTTTGAAAATGCTTATATATAAGTCTAACTTTAAAATAAACAGCTTATAAATTGAAAATTAGTATACTATTTAAAAAACTTTGTTAATAATAATTAAAAAAATGACTAACTAATATTTCATTATAGTATATTTATTATTTTTATAGTTAAAATTAAAGTTTTTCAATTTGAAAGTTACAAAAGTTAATTTTTCCCTGACTTCTGAAGTAAGACGCTTTCTTTGCCTAGTGAATATCTAATTACCTCTAACTTATTAGTTAATAACAGAATATAATTTTGTTATAGTTAATAGCAAAATACATATTCTTAATCTAAAATTTTCTTGATAAAATTTTTAAAGCGTAATAAAATCGGAAAAAAATCAAAAAACTAATAAACTCTTTCTTTTTCGCTAGAGTTAATTTTTTAAAGATTTTTGTGTACTCGAATAGAACTGTACTTTTTTAACTCTACTAAGAAAATGTCATCAATCTCTGATTCAGACTATCTGTGTCCATCAAAGATATATGCATATATGCTGTGACATAGTCTTATGCGGAGAGTCTCAATGGGATAGTGAAGTATTTGTATAAGTTTACGAGGATTTATTGTCTGTATTGAAGTTAAAAAATGGTGCTTATTCAAACTTATTTGTGTTAACAAAGGAAAAAAATATTATTTATTTTTAAAACAAAATAAGTTTTACGATAAATTTTAAATTAAATTTTTTATATATTATACATTTTTTTTTCAGAAATATAGCAATGGAATTATGTTATTTGACGAAATTTCCAATTTTTTAAACATACTCGAAAAAGACTATTTTGGGCTTAGCTTTGTTGATGTAGCTTTTTTCAAAGTAATTTTTTGTATTTTTAAATATTTTGTTTTATTCACTTTTTTATCTTAACTATTAATCGTCATGGGTTTAATCATCTATTTTTGTCAATAATTGCAAACATATTTTTTTGACCATTTTTCCGAATGCAATATTTTTTCCTTATGTTTAAGTAAGTTATATCAATCTTTTAAATTCACTTTCACTAATCAATCAGTAAAATATACTGTATTCATTCGTCTGGCAGAAAACGAACATGGGGTTTAAAATTATTTTTAAATTTTTTTTGCTATTATTTTCGTTTAAAAATGTGATATTTAAGACCTATTTATTGAAAGAAAAATTAAATTTACACATATAGTTTTCCTTCCCAGTCTACAGATGTGTTAACCCATATTAACCCAAGTGATGAAAAACGATATATACAAGTCAAAAATTTGAATACAACCCTTCAATTATTATTTATAAAAAAAAGCATTCTAAAATAAATTTGAAAAAAATATATTTTTAATATTTTTTTATACGTCTACATACATCCATGATATTTTTGGAAAGAATTGTTTAAATGAAGAGTCTTTAAACATTTGCAACATTGAATTTGAGCACTTTTTTCAAACTACGCATTTTCTTGGCGTTATAGAAATAGGTCTATGGTTGACATTATCTTTTCTTACTCGATTTGAGGTCAAACAATTTGGTCCAGGTCTTAACTCAATATTTATTGAGCTTTCACATTTCAAAAAACATTCTACAAGAGCTATTCTGAAATCTTTTTGTCGTATGTTTGTATAATGTATAAGAGAAAAAAATTTTCAAATATAAACAGCAAAAATGTTAATTGTATTAATAATCAAGTTCCAATACCATTTTTGCCAAATACACACCCATTCCAAGATTATATGCGTTAGCAATATGCGGAAAAGGAACTAAAACGATATTTTTCCTTTTACTCTTCTTCTATTTTACCAAGAGGCAGAACTTCTTCAACATTGCTACAAAGAGTAACTACCGAATTATCATGCCATTTCGAGTTTTTTCATTTCTTTGGTGTCAATTAATGGACATTTATTCAACCTATTTTTTTCTCCTACGCTTCCAGTTGTTCTAAAATTTCTTTCTTTTAAAGATTTCATCAAATCATATGAACTAAAAAAGTTATCCATAAAAATATGATAATAATTAGAAGGAGTTTTACAAGTAAAGAATTTACAACTCTACTACTCAGCTGTGCAATTCCATTAGCAATTTTTCCTTCCTATATTTCAACACAATAAGATAAACCTGTTGAGCTTCAAAGCGTCCATATTTTATAACCAAATCTCTGATGGGCTTTGATTTCATAAACTGTTTGCAAGAGTGTCTTCCAAAATACGGCACCATTGATTCGTCAATTGACAAATTTTCATGCAAAACACCGAATTTTATCATCTTTAAATTTAACAAATTGTATAAAGGTTTCATCTTTTCCATTTTTGATCTCTCCAAGTTTTGATTATCAGCTACGTAATGGTAACGCTTTATTTTTTGAAAATTATTTTAAGACATTGCTTGTGGAAAAAGTTTGCATTCTAGTTGAAAAGACTTAGACCAATAATCTCTTTCTGAACTTCGAATATTGTAACCAGAAAGAAGAATTAATCTTATGAACTTCAACATATCTTTTTTATTTATGTTAAACGTGGGATCATTTCTATCTCGTTTTCCATATTTGTTAGTTTTTTCTACTAACAAATTAACTATATCATCGTAATAATATGTGTATAATCCAAATTCATCATAAGACAAACGAGAAGGAAAGTAAGTCCTTCCAAAAATGGGAAAAAATTTTTTTTCCTTCAAATGGTTTTTTCGCCAGTTGGGTGTAACTTTTTTACATTTTTTAGTTTTGCTCTTCATCCACATCAACATGATCAAAATCTTCATTTACAAAAACATCCAATTCACCGGCTACTTCTACAGGAATATTTTCATCATACCTTTCATTATCAACATCTTCTCTATCGCCTTCGCCTTCTTCAGGTGGTCCAGTTATAACATCAGTAGCCTGTGTTGATTCACTTTCAATCTCTTCCATTGCTTCTTTCAAATATCGAAAATGTTTAATTTTGCCATAAAATAACTCCAGATCCATTTTAAAAACGTGGAAAATTAAAAAAAATATATTTCAAAATACAGAAATTAAAATTTTTTTATTATATTATCCCAATGCCTACATATGTAGACGTAATTTTAAAACAAATAAAAAAATATTAGAATATGATATTTTAAAACATTTTATTATTTTTTGATATGTCTTATTTAATATTTAAGAAAGTTTTGTTCTGGTGTTGACCTATTTTTAAATATAAATTATTAAAAGGATTATATAAATACTATAATTTAAAATTTGTAAAAATAATACTTTTTTAAAATTAAATCATCTTTGAAATAAAGGTCTACGTTTGTAGACATTGAGCTAATATGGGTTAAGCAGCTTCTTCAGTGGTAAATAACGAAAGGTGACAAAATGATTGTCAGATTCCTGAAAACACTTTGTTCCGCCTGTCAAAATAAAGCACGTGATTATGCAAGTGAAGCACAACGGAAGAATTATGTATTTTCAAAATTAAAGCGCTCAAATTTTATTTTAAAAAGAAAGTGCTTGCACTAGTTTACATTTACACACTGCTAGTAGCGAGTTACATTTCCACAAGTTAATCGATGTTTTAGCACAAGATTGTGAATATCAGAGAGGCTTTGAGCTGTTTTCCTCTGGATTAATTTTGTGAAATGTGTATTCTATTTTAATCAGGTATTTATATCCTTCTTTTTTTGGGAATTTGATCAGGAAATCAAACAAACGCTTCACTGCAACGAAAAGAAGCTCCGTTATTGCCCTAAACTTCCTTCTCCCTCTCATCGCATCAATTTAGCTTTAGCATCTCATCTATTTTTTCTTCATCACATTCAAACTAAAATGTAGAAAGGTTAAAGCTGATTGAAACTGCAGTGATTCATTCTGTTGTGATTTACTGACTTGAGTGAAGCTCTCTAATGTGACAGCTTAAAAGTCTACCAAAAAACGGTTTCCAGTTGTATGAGTGTAGCTTTTGTCTAATTAGACCAATTGACTAGTGTATTCATCTGCTATTGCCTTCAAAGCTTATTGAATTTAAATGTTAAGCGATTCGTAACCCTTGAATCCAATATTTTGCTATAACCAGGAAGGAATGAAAAGATAGCGCTACGAACGTCGAATCCATGGGATAAAATAAACATAGATGAAACTTTCAAAAACTTTTTCTTTTGTGAATTTCATTTCTAACCTCGATTGAATTCTTCCATGCACATTTTGTCTAGAAAGCAATCTCATGATACATATCTTATCTCCATAAATCTTGTAACATTGGTATCAAGAGTGAGGACTGTGCCTGATCCTCTTTCAAGTTTCTAAAAAATTACTGTAAACACTTCTTATTTTCCAAAATAATTATTCTAAAAGAGTAAAGTGAGAATGGAAACAGACTCGAAAAAAACATATCATTCTTCTTATCAAATTCATTTATTTCCTTGTCAAATTGTACTTTCCATAGAAGGATACGCGATATGGCGATGATTAGGTCGTATTAAATTGTGTGGGAAATCAAGGAAACTTAATCTGGTTTATTTTCAATGTAACTCCATTGTCCACAGATGTGTTACCACCGTGCTTCCAATTAATTGTTTTTGTAAGGTTTGTGAACTCAAGTAATATTTAAAAAGCGATACATGCACCAAGTTTCTTAGATTTTTTACAATTCTGAATTCCTTAGTAGCTATTACAAAGTCTATATTTACAAATCTGGTACATTAACAAAGGCGGTTATCTCTTTAATCCATTAAATCCTATTGTCCTTCTTAAATGACGCAAACAATTTCCTCATTTGTTTATCAAATTTTTCAAAGACACATTAATAGACAAGGTTGTTTTTATTCATGAAAAAGTTGAATCAAGCTTAATCTAGCTAATGAATAAATCTCATAAAGGTAGTGGTTATTTATTTAATCTTCGACCTTAAATCAATATTTTCTTTTTGGAATTAAACGTACCTTGATTAACTGTTATTGAATTTCATTGTAAAGAAGAGTAATATAAATTAAAAAAAAAGGATATGCCCTGATAATTTTTTGGTTGTATTTTTAAATCCCTATTTTTTAATATCTTCACTTTTTTGTCCTATTTGTTTAGTGATTGATTTGAATGTTCAAAGATAAATGAAGGAAACCATTTTAAACTTGCAATATTCAATTAAAAAAATTTTTCTTCTTGTTTTTATCCTCTGCAAAAACTTGAAAACAGGGTTGACAATTTTACACAGCCCAATAAAACCGATTGTTTAGCTGGACTTTCAAAAAAAAATTTGACCCTTAAAACTCCGAAATAACCATCTTATCAGTTTTTGCGTTTCCTTTTTTTAATTGATAACAAAAAATGTGTTTTTTATTTTTTGATAACATCTTTGGTACGACATCTTTTTGTTTATTAAGTTTCTATCAGCTCCTTGCTCAATTTCAGATCTTGAGAAATCATTTTTCAATATTTTGTCATATTTGTACACCTAGAAATCGACTTTCAACATAAAAAACAACAGACCGGAAAAATCAACAATTTTGAACTCTATTGTATAATGTATGTTTCTCGCTTCGCTTCAAACATAGGAGGATTGATGAAGATACATTCTTTATCGAAGAGAAATAATGGAAATTAAAATTTGCTAAGTCAACATCGAAACAAAGCATTATGGCTAAGTACACACAAAAACTAAATATAACATTTGAGTGATAAAAGAGGAAATCGTTAATAAATAGATTTTTGAATGGCGTTTTGAAAGCTTTTGCTTGATTTTAAACAAAATAAACATCACCATTGAAATCAGCATACCTGAAAATAGGAATATATGTGCAAAAATCTATTTATTTTCAAAACTTGGGGATTTGAGGGAAATTGCCATTTTTAGATCGCTTTTTGACAGGTTTTGATTGATTTTCAAACGAAATAAACTCTTTTTATCATAAACTCTGTAAATGTAGAAGTACCTTGAGTTGTTTTCATCAGAAAGCTTCTGATGAATAAAGAAGATAGTAATAAAACTAGCCACCTAGAGAAACTTACTTACGTTCTTCTATAATATAGTCAAAATTAAAGCTTAAAATTTTGATTTTCTTTTTATTTTTGCATGAACTTTGCCTTGCAAATGATATTATACACACATATACTAACTCCTTATTTTTTGCATGCCCAGGATAATAACAATGACATTACTAATAAAGATGGAGTAGCTTCAGATGGTAATGCTTACTTAAATTAACGCTTGCTTAACTCATTCTTGCTTAATTTTTTCAGGTTCTTCAAGTGATTTAAAGGTAATGTTCTAGTTTGTTTGTTTTTCATTTTTTAACCCTTTTTATACATTTTTTGGGTACTATCATAATTTTATTCACTATATCAATTACATATTTCTACCATTTAGGATAAAATTTGATCCCTGTATGATTTGATTTACTGATAAAGGCGAGACAACGGTATAAAGATCATTGTGATTTAAGTATAGCTCGACATTCCGGTGTGTTTAATTTGATACTGTCTATAATAAAGTTTGCTCCGTGCTTGATTTGAAATAATAAAAATGGGAGACAACGGGGTAAAGGTATTGTGTTTTGGAATACTCTTTCAATTGCCTAGATTTTGCTGTGCTTTTAATTTAATACTTTCCATAATTGGGCCTTGTTTGATTTGAAGTAATAAAAATGGGAAGACAACTTGGTAAAAATCATTGTGTTTTTGAAAAGGGATTGGGATGTAATTTTTAATGATCTCTACGGTGATACTATAACGAAGTATTAGAAAAAGATGAGAGATTTTTGGGCTTAGGGTTAGGGTTTTTAATAACATTATGTAAAAAGGATAAGATTTTTTAGTCTTAGAGTTAGGGTTAGATAATGTCATTTTTAAAATATATTTTCAAAAAGTGAAACTTTAATTTTGTTTGCTCGGGCAATTTAGTAAAAACAAAGAAGAGCTATATCTATGTGGCTATATGGGTAAAATTTATACTAAAGTTCTTCTTTATATGGGTATTCAATAGCTATATGGGTAAAAAGGTAAAGCTGTATTCCTTCCATAATAAAGTGGTTTTTAGCGATGCGCTAATTATACCTTGAGTGTCAACAATGCATTCAGTAAAGATTTATGCACGCATCATTGATATCAATAAATACCAATTGTAAAGACACGTAAAAATCAATATTTGAGCGTTCATTCATTTTCTATCCTGGTAACAATCTTATGGATACGATGAGTGAACAGAAAGTGTCTGATAAGTAACATAAGAATATTAAATGCAAATAAAAGTAGAATAGAGCAAAAAAGTAAAAGTTATTTTGATTTTGAAATTCTTGAAAACAAATTTTTGATCAATAATCAATCGATGATGAAAATGGAATTAAACAAGACAACGACTACCGAAATTTTTAATGAATATTTATCTAAAATAGCCTGCATATTTAAATTCAGCATAAAATTTGCAACATTTTGACGTATTATACGCCATGTTTCGACTTAATTTAACACTTGATGAACACAAGCTGTAATCCTTTTCATAATGAAGTGGTTTTAGCGATGCACCGATTACACCTTGAATGTCAACAAATATTTTTGCATGCATCGATGATACATCAATAATAAATATCAATGGTAAACACGCACCAAAAAATCAATTTAACTTCTAGCGTTCATTCTTCTATACTTGTAACGAGATTAATGAATACGATGAGTGAACAGAAAGCGAGTGGAGATGACTGATGAGTAGCATAAAATATGAATTGCCGAATAATTTCAACAAAAATATTTTGTTAAAGAATACGCTAAGGGCAACTAACTTATATCATTAAATTGGTAGAAATTAAAATTAAAAGATTTTGTAACTACAGTTGTAACGATTTAGCGACCATAAGGCAAGTTACATTTCACAGGGTTTTTGAATAAAAACAATTATTATTTACAACATTGAAATGTTAAAATACTATTATTAAATTTGGTATCTTTTTAAAGAAGCATTGATAAAATTAATAAATTGCCAAAAAATAAATTGATCTCTACTGACCCCCAAAATAAAACGATCGTTTTATTTTTTAATTATTATTTTTTAGTTATATAATATAACTATTAAATCCAATAATTCTCGAAAAATGCTTGGGTATGGGTCATTTAATTTTAACTTGGTATCTAGCCATATATGTTATAGGTATTTTGAAAACCTTCCCAACTAGTTCCATGTCAAAAGAAGAGGGCGTTATTTTCTTAAAAAAACTAATCAAAACTCGTATTTTTTGATTTTACGTTTTTGAACCAAATTTTGCATTGAAAGTGCTACGTAGATCATTCGAATTGGTCCCATTACATCAAAATTTAAAATTTTTATAAAATTAAAATATGCTTATATCCATCTGTATTTGGAGATATTAAAGATACTTACATTATATATTTTCTAATTTTGGTATCAGATCATGAAAATGCCCCCTTTTTATGCTAACCACTATGTGCTCATGTAAAATATATCATGAACTATGAAGATTTAAAATTCATCTTTAAAAAAACTTAAATTTGTCACTTATTTTATAATATAATAATAAAAGTTGTTAAAGACACACTTATAAAGATTGAAGATCTTTTTTAGGGGGTCCATTCGTTTTATAAATTTTTTTATGTGATCCACAACAAAAAAAGTTTCGAAAACCTGCTCTATGTGCAGCTGGTGAGAGGAATTTTAGCTTAACTGGCCAAGTAGCTTCAGAAATATTAGTTTATTGATAAATAGTGAATGGTTTCTAAAATATATTTTATGCATGTTTATTTTCTGTTAAAAATGTACAATCTAATTGAATTTAAATTACTGCGATGGATGATACGCACCATATATTCCTGAATACAAGTCGATCTTGAGTCTAACAGTAATGTAATTTAGACCAAAGTGTCCAACCTTTTGATTTATTTGAATATAAATCGAGGTGTAAAGCAAAGCTTTTCGCAAGCGAATTTTCAGCAGTCCTTTCATTGTATATTGCAGCAGGCATAATTGAACGAAGCGAAAATGACACAACTCCAAATGCATCATTCACTCTATTTCATGCGCCGACAAGAAACTAAACAATACTTCGTTTATTCAAACACACGATTGTATAATAAAAGTATATGAAATAATTTGAAGGAAATTTTGGATTTTTTGTGCGATCTCATATGAGGATGGAAATCTTTTCTTCTTCCAAAAAGGAGTCTATTTTTCTTTTTAAGTATTGTGATCATTTTAAGTTTAAATAAGCTAAAATCCAGAAAAGTTAGTTTGGATAAATTAATCATCTCATTCTTATAAAAGAAATTAGACAAATATGTCTTGTCATTTTCAGTCGATAAAGTACAGATCTGCCAATTTTCATTTTAAATTAAAGTGTAAAATTCCAAAAATTTGATCAAACTTTTTAAGGACAAAATTTGTATAATTTGTAAGAATTAAATGAGAAATTTCTTCCGTTTTCTTGTTCCCTGGAAAGGATTAAGGATGTGATTTTCCTCACTCGCTCTTTCAAGTTCGCCTCTGCTTTTTAAATTGGTATAGAAGTTCACAAGAAATCCCAATAAGAAGTAGGATGTATTCTGAATAAGAATTCTCTACACATTCACATATTTTGAGGCTTATTAACATTTAAATTTCCTGTAATAACCTACCTTAGGGAAGTTTTAAAGACACTAAGGCATATTAAATTCCTTAGGACATATTGGATATATTAGATTTTCCCGAGGATTTAATATTTATTACGAAAGGATAATTTTGTAATGACGATCATTTTCTTTGTTTACAAGAATAATTTTAGCAAAAATCTGATTATATTCAAAATAAGCCAAACAAAGTATAATTGAATATATATATAAGCAGCAGGGCCAGATTAACATGGGGGCTATTGGGGCTGCAGCCCAGGCCTACGGCCCAACTGAAAAAATAGGCCTTGGTTATTGAAAAAATGCATATATATGCAAAAAGTAAAGCTAGAAAAGTTCATTTGTAACTAGCAAATAATTACTTTAGTGGAAATTCATGTGGATTTACTGTAACCTTTTTGTATTAACGTATTTCTACATTAAATAAATGAATAACATTTTTTCTATGTATTTTTTTAGTTTTTTTCTTTAAACAACATGCGCAATAATTAATACTTGTATATTATGCATTCTTTTATAAAATGTCCTTTTCCTAGACAGTTCATAAAGCCAAGGATCTATACATAGGGGAAGGGGCTAACAGTTTCCTTAAATCACATAGGCCCACAACAAGCTACAGGCCCAGGCCCGCGTTCCCCTAATCCACCCCTGATAAGGAAGCCCGTATCAAGGAAAAATATTATTAGCGGCCAAAAACAGAAACATATTTTCAACAGGGTTCCGAAATCTCTATACAGGTAGTCCTCGACTTACGGCTGAGCTCGGTTATGGCAGATTGGTCGTAAGTCAATTTGGTCGTAAATCGAGTCCTACTAGTATATATAGTTACCAATTGTAGTTTCTAACTGTTACAATTTCATTAAATTTTATACTATTTCTCTATTCACTTTACTTCTTATTACTGCGCTTGACAGATTTGATTAAACACCTCACACTGAACTACGATTTATATATGTGGAAAACATACAAAAACAAAATGCATTTATAAAAAATAGAATCACTATCATTTCATACATACGAAAATGAAAAGTTTATTGATTACTGGTGCTTGGCTACTGGTCAACAGCTGGAGCAGCGCTGGAAAGATTAGTAGATGCTTTTTTCATAAATGTTGTGATTTTCGTCTGAACGTGAATTGACATAAATTTCACGATATGGGCGAAACGTGTCATGTTCCATCTTTTCAATCCTAGCAAATCTTTCAATTTTCGGATCCAATGCTTCGAAATGTGCAAGGAGTTTATTCAGCAGAGATAACCTTCTGATAATCCCTTTGTAGTGAACATTCTTTCTAGCACCTCCTCCTCTTCCTCCAATCTTTCCGTTTCCAATTCAATTAATTTGTAACTTCCCTGGATTCATGACCTACAACACATTCCACTTCGCAGTCTAAGGAAAGATCGTTTAATAGGCTCGCTATTTCTTCTCGAATCACGTTTAGTTCTAGCTCACTGTCAAATTTAGCAAAATTATTCACATGACGTTTAACACTTTTTTCAAATGCCATTCATACATTTCTTCGTCACCGCCTCCCAGGCGGTAGCACTGAAAAATATTGTATTGTTTCCAAAAGTATCGCAGTCTTAATTTTGGGTCAGTATCTATAGCGTTGATAGTTTGAGCGAATCTAGTTCGGAGATAATTTGCCTTAAATGCAGGAATCGCTTCTTTGTCCATAGGCTGAATCAGTGGAGTTGTCTTTGGGGGCAAAAACACGACTTTTACATCAGGATTGAGATCAGATAAGTGCAGTGGATGATGTCCAGACGCATTATCCAGTAGCACCATAATTTTAAAAGGAATTTTTCTCTCCAAACAGTATTCACGCTATTAATAAACCAGTCCTCAAATAGTGCTTGGGTCATCCATGCTTTACGGTTAGAACGAAAATGAATAGAGAATGTGTACTTGTTTGTATTCTTGAACCCTTCGGATTTTCTGAGTGATAAATTAAGAAAGGCCTTAGCTTAAACCCATCGAAATTCCCACCTAGCAGAAGAGCCAGTCTTTCCATGAAGGCTTTGAATCGCGGCATACTTTTAACTTCTTTATGGATGTAAGTGGGTGCTGGCATTCGTTTCCAAAACAATCCTGTTTCATCCACATTGGAAATCTGTTCTGCTAGATACCTCTCATCCATAATTATTTTATCCAGACTGTCGATAAACCTATGAGCACCTTCTTCATCTGCACTTGCAGCCTTTCCATTCACTCGTACATTGTGCATTTGAAACGTCTTTTTGAACTTTTGAAACCAGCCACGACAATTCTTGACTGTAGTCTTCTCCAGCGCCTTCCTTCAAACTCTGAAATAGACTTCTAGTCTTCGTCTTCACCATAATTAGGCTTTAGCGGTGCCCGTTTTTGAATTTGATCTTCCATCCAAATTGCAACATTTTCTCCGTTTGATGGATGGGTCCAGTTCGTTGCTTTGTAATCACTGTGGATCTCATGGGGGCAACACCTTTGACAGCTGTGGTATGATGTGTATTATATACTTTTTGTTTTGGTATGTTATAATTGTTTTCGGTAGATGGCCTAGTTGTGGGAAGGTACGTTCTCGATCCAGTTGTTCTGAGTTCGATTTCAGACAAAGTCTTTCCAATTATGAAAGATTGTTCTTCCCTCGGATATAATACCAACTAAAATTAAAAATAGTAAGTTTAACGATAGGATTGGGTTGATAGAAAATCATTTAAAAATCAGTAATCAGGATGAGTGAAATTAAATGCTATATGTGTGAATAGATTTGTATACTTTTTTTAAAATTATTTATAGTGTCTAGACTGCTTACAAATGTTTTTTTGTTTTTAGCATTGGCTTGATTTAGACAAATCCATTAGCAAACAAATTAAAAGTAATACTTTTATTCTTTACAACAAAATGAAAAGATTCAAGTTATGTTCATCACTCTTTTTTTATTTAGATGGCCCGTTTGAATTTTTTTACGAAGTTAAATTTTATCCACCCGAACCTTCTCAAATCAAAGAAGATATTACGAGGTATTTTCGCTACTTATATAAACTTTCCAATAAATTGATTACAAATTCAAAAAGTAAGCACATTAAGTTAGTACAATTGATTGGTCATTACACAACTTGTAAATGACAAAGGACCCGAAAGCTGAGATGAAGATGATATCTTTGATTAAACTTTTTTATGGATATTTTGTCTGCGAATAGTAAGGGATTGAGAAAAAGGAAGCAAGAAGAATAAAGATGCATACAACAAATATTATAATTATAAATTATAGGGGCGTGAGTAGGGTTGGTTAGATGCTGGATTCGATAACTCAAGGTCTTGGCTTCGATCCCGCATCAAGCCCGCTTTCCTCATAGTTCGATACAAGCGGCGCAATTGTGCCTTCTCGATGAAAACACCATGTGGTACCTTTACCTTATATGTATGGATATAAATGTGTAAGCTAAAAAATGGCGGCAAATGCTGTAATACTTGAGTCGCTTGAAAATACGACGTTTTAAATATTCTTAATAACGCAAGATAGAGGCTTGATGCAGATTTGCGATAATAGGATGATGAAAAAAGAACCAATGTTAGAGGATAACAGTAAGTTGGCCCTTTTTGACCTGAATAGTACAGAGCTATCAAAAATACTTTGATCTAAGTAAGTCTTTTAAGCTTAATGTATTTGTAGTTTCAAACCTAAAGTTATATGAAAAGCATTATCTCATCAAAATAACCTCGCGAGAGGCAGTCAATGTCTTTTTGGGAAGAGATAGATTTTTTCTATTAAATACATCGGAAAATAGAAGTTGATCAAAACTTCACTTCACTGATAATAATTATCCAAACTTAAAAACAGCATACTCTATCATCATAAAATTCGTAAGATCAAAATATCCTTATTAATATCTTACTTCATCATACGTGTTTATATTCAATGATATTTTGTACACACTCAAGCACTTTCTCTGTCTCTCTAATGAAATAATTTCTGTGACGTGTATTGCACTTCGCATTTGCTATACAAGCATTGTACTTTGTTTCTGCAATATTTCCCTGTGCTTCTTTGGCTGATTGAATATAAACACTTAGGATGCAGGAAAAGGAGGATTGGGAAAGATCTTACTACACGCACATAATATGCTAATAAAGAATAATATGCTACTCAAATGTCAATCAAAATCTATTTCACACTTCATTCGTTGAAAATATTTACATGCTAACAACCACATTATAATTTATTTAATATTATAATTCATAAAGCGTATACTTTTAGTTCCCAAAAAGAATTTTCTCAGGCTCCAACTTTTGATCAGCAGAGGCTTCCGTACATGGGCTACGTCTATATTTGCTTGTAAAATCAATTATATAAAATTTATATTTGAAAATCACATCTATATTATGATACCAATTTTTTTATTTGCCAAGCTTTTGACAAAAACCATGCACGAATATAACTAGTTGGTTGTTAAAGTCAATAAAGAGAGAACGTTGTCTCGAAAATATAATTGAAAGAGAAGTATGTCTGTGATTTGATATTCAGATAAAATGAGAAACATAGAAAGATGTTTTACAATTTTGGTTGGTGTATTTGTTTCACAATGTTGTGAAAAGATGTGTATGATGTCGCACACAGTATAGAGAAAAACGACAGAGATAAAGACAGTTGTGATCTAGATATACTTTGTCGTTTATGCACCAAGCTGTGTCTATGCTTCCATTGCGTGTTTGTCACTGACGAAAAGAGAGTAAGTGAGAGTTTATCTAAGATGGTCGAAACAAGAAATCAATATGGGAAAGTGAAACAGAAGGCAAATAAACTGAAATACAAAAAAGGAAAAAGTCAATAGAACAATAATCAACTATAGTAAGAATAAAAATATTACAATGCTGGGGAATTGGATTAAAGACCTTATTGATATCAAACGGTTTTTTCCTCCATTACCTTACACATTTAATTGGGCTTATAGAAAGATATTGTCACAGCTCTTCATAAAGAGTCTTTGGTCTCAAATCCCGTAAGACTTCTTTCCTAAGCTCTGAGAGGCAAATATGAACGAGAGCAGGTATGAATTATAAGTCAGAAAAATTATGGGATGCCCAAAATTTGCAAGAAATCTAAAAGAAGATAAAGCAAAGCCTTTTTTTAAATAAAATGTATTGTTTTTGTAATACAGGGTTTTCTGGGCAATAACGAAACTGATAAATATGTGCAACTTATTGAGACGTTGGTGAAGAACTACTTTGAAGGTCCATATTCTTGATACTTTTATTGAGAATTTCAATGAGAATATATGCATGAAAATTTGATTTGAGGCTAACTTATTCCTTATTCGAGAAGTGGATGACAGCAAACGTAGAAAATTGCATAAATTTGTCTCACAGAGTTCACAATATATCTTATCTTTTATTTTTGTTTTATACTTAAATAAAAAAAAAGAAGTTTAATTTAAACGTTTCCTAAATTAAAAATTCATCTTGAAGTCCACAAAAGCAGATTAAATGAAGTAATCGCCATTTTCTATTGTTTTTCAATAAAAAGAATTGGGAAATAACATTTGTTTGTGAGGAACTAAAATCGTTTTACATAGTGTAATAAAAAAAAATTTAATTAGGTTTTTGTATTTTAAACGCGCTACAAAGAAAAGTTTTTTCAAATTTCGCTTCCCATTTATCCTGAAGAATTTCGGGCAGTTGCCTCAGTTAGTCATTTGCAAGAAGAATATTCTGAAAGCTTTCACACTTAAGGAACACTTCAAAAAAGTTCATCAGGAATTGGCCAGTAAGGGTTTGTCCTACTTCAAAATTAAAGGACACCAGCTCAAGCTAACGTTTTTGGATCATGCAACAGGTGTTCTCTTTTGAGACAAAAAAATCTCCAGTGGCTCATGCAAGATCTCTCTTTTTATTGCGAAGCAGAAGAATCCATACAGGATCGGAGAAAAACCACTCTAACCTTCCACGATAGAAGATTTTTGTCTTGTCTTCTTGAATAATAGGCTCATAAAATAAGTATATAACAACACTGTTCAGCGCATCAATGTCATGTCCTATGCTATCAAACTTCAGGTGATGAAGGAAATCCGACTCTCTACCTTCTTTGCCATCCAACTTGGTGAGCCTATGCAGGTTACACATCTTCCACAGCTTTTGATTTTTTCACCGATTCATCTTGGAAAATCAGAATGAGAGGGAGTTCTCTTTTGCAGCTTACTTATTATAACTTCAAAACCGAAAGTTATCATTAATATGGCGACCATCTTTTTTCAAGAGGAAAAAACTCTTGTGAGCGTAGTTTGTTGGTGTGTGCATTGGCGAGCTCTTAGCACATTCTGATTCAAGTCAGGATTTGTGACACTGGTCATGAAGAAGAATCTGGATATCATTACAACACAATGACTGGTTAACCGTGAGCCACTTGCCTCCAATACACTACCCGGTTTCTTCCAAAGCTCTTTTATAGGTCTTCACCCCTATAAAAGGAAATCCATTTAATACACGGCTGTTTCATCGGTTGTGCAAGTGGACGCCTCAGTTGTTAAAGAACCTTCGAGAGTATTTAAATATAATCTATCATCATCATCATCATCATCATCCATTTTGCCTTCTAGGCCCTGTTTAAATATGTTCGTAGCTTTTAATTGACTAAACTGACAGCAACTGGGCCTAGATACCACTATATCATCATGCGATTCCTTCAACGCTTTTCTCAGCAAGTTAGTTTATTGAGTGAAGTAAGTCAAAAGGGGAAACGTAGCTCAGTTCCAACGCCTGACAGATGTTGGTAAAGAAGCACTTTTAGATTAGCCCAACAAGAGATCAAAGAACACTTGTGAAGCCTTCAAGAAGACTTTAAAAACTATTTTCTCGACAATGGTTTAAATCAGAAGAATTTACAGTTGAAACTTTACCGAAAACCTTTCGGTTGAACTTTGAGTTATCTATTCATTTTACAAGAGGAATTCTTGTTGCTCTTTTCAGTCATAGATGAGTTTGAGGAACAATAGCAGTTCATTATCTCTAATTACTAGGCCAAAATGCTCTCAGATTTTCGCAAAACTAGTGAATTTGGCCTGAATTTTCCCATTCTTTTCTCATCTACATTTAAAAATTAGTACATTTTGATTGGGTTATAAAAGTGAGGGTCATAATCACTATTTTACTATACTAAATATATAAATCTAGTTTATATTATATATTTATAATAGTATTATAAATCTATATAATACTCTATATCTATATATTTTATAATAGTAAAAAATATATCTTTTCATATTAAGATTCTTAAAAAGAACCATAAGTTTAAAACTTTTAACTATCTTAATAAAAATGTTTGAAATTAGAGACCATAATTGATTAGAGAGTTTGATAACTCATAATTAGAGACTCACTAATTAACTAACTAACCTTCCAGGTAACTAACGAAATAACTAAATGAACTATCTTACTGACTAACTGTTTCACAGTTCCTTAATAAGAGCCAATAAATAAATGTATATATTCAGGGGTAGATGTCTGTGGGACAATTTCACAGGGCAGTTCTCCTCATACCAAAATAAATATAAATGCCTTTACAACCGTATATTTATTTTCTTCTATGATGCCTTTGATGTTCATGTTGTGCAATGGTATCTAAATGGGCTCTACATCATCCTGTAGAAAAATGATGCTGTTAGTGGCATCAAATTGAAAAGTTTTTACTTTGTGCAATTTCTCATCTAAGATTAGTGATAATTTTTTCCCTGGATATCAAATTTTTGGATAAATTTTTGTACATCTATTTTGGTATTTTTAAGCAATACATCATCTCTACTATTGATTTGTTCTACACTTGATATCACTTTTCAAATTTTTGTCAATGACATATATCTAACGATTTTTAATTACAGCATCCGTTTCTTGTGAGTTGAAAACCGACTTTAATAAAGACGTCTATACAAAGCGAAAAATTTATGACATTTGATATATTACTTTTACTTGGACAATACTTCTTCACTTCAGATTATTAAATTTTATAATCTTATACAAAGAAATTCTCATTTCGGCTTGTCTTTACACTACTATTTAATCACTCTAGCCTCAGCCTTGATAGATGAATATTTAAAAACATGTATTTATATGTTTCTATAAATCTCAATACTAAATTTAGATTAGTTTTGAAAGCATCCTTCCCAACATTATTTTTCTTTTCCTAGAATTTAAATTGACTTTTTTAATCAAACATAAAAAATTAGTTATAAAAGATATGCCAAATTGTTTTTAAGTTTTTTTCTGGGACATTTTTTGAGTGCAAACAAAAATAAACTTTATTGACTTTTATGAGCTTGTTTAACTTAGTGTTTCTAATCTAATTTTTTTAACATTTTATGCTCAAATAGTTTATATAAATGGGTATGTTTTTTTAATGTAAATTTTTTGTATACTATTTTTATATAAACTAAATTAAAAAATCATATTATTATATAAATTTTTCTTGTAAAATGATTTGAATTTTTTTATTTTCTGCAATAACTTCCATGTAGAATTGGCACGTATGGTTAATGATGCTGATTTTTCGTAACCGTATCAAAATAAAATATTTTTCAAATAGAAATGTGAAAGTTTTTCTTTTTATTATTTTGGTTGTACCCTTTTCCTCTTATGCTTTACTGTTACTTTAATCTGTGTTCCATTTTATTTTCTAAACATAAAAACACCTCACCGTACGTTTACCTTTATTGTCTATATTTTATTCTTTAGATATTATCTGTGTCTTCAATTACGAAATGACATAATAGCCAGAAAGTAATAGATTAAATCTTATACAATATCTTTTCATTTCATTTATTTTCTTTCTTTAGATTACCATGCTCCTTTTTAACGCAAGCACTCCTAGGCTCTTATTTAGTTCAATCAGAACTAGGAGATTACGATATAGAAGATCATCACGGTGATTATCTTAAAAATTTCAAGTTTGCACCAGAAACTTCTAAAAAGTTGAAAGAAAAAGTTTGTGAATTTCACAAAACTCATAAGTAAGTTTTTTTTACATAAAATTGCTTGGTTCTCTTTCTTCTTTTTTATGATAAAATTCAAGTAGACATGCGTATAGTTCTTTCCTCATAAGATTCAGATCTGTACTGGGAAAGAGGATTCGACCCGTTTATAACATCTACGGACCAAATCAGGCTAGACCGCACTATTAAATTTAAGAACCAAACAATACCGTTCTTAATCGGTTCTTAAGAAACATTAAAAATTTCTGCTTTTTAATACCAATTTTATATTAAAATTTAGAGGAACTATAATACACATAGTAAACGTTCAAATGAATACAGGCTTCTTCGAGTACTTTATAAAGTAGATCCATCATTTGTCCACATTATTAATCATGTAATTGGTAAATGGAATTAAAATTCAACTCTGAAACAGGCACACGTCTATAGGTATAGTTTGAAGTGTCTTTGATCAAATTAACACAATCAATATATATCTTCTTATTTTTTTCTTTATAGTAATAATAACTTACGATAGAGGCCAACAATTTCCCACTCTTTTGCATCCTTATATATGTAATATGTATACATTTTAAATTTCTTTTGCATATGCCACTGTGAATTTAATCCCTACTCTTTTTATCTGCTTTGTTCTCTTGAAAAATACGCTATTGTAAAATTATCATTATGATTCAGTGGTTCTCATAGTGGGCGATAGCCACTCTAAGGCGGTGTTTTGTAATTCTTAGAAAGGTAAGACAAAAAATATTCTCGTGATTGAAAGTCAGGCAAATTTTTGATAAGTTATATGTTAGTTTTTAAAATGCGAATATGTTTATTATAATATTTAAGTCCATATAATTTTTTATATTTTCCATAGGAAAATTATTATTATTAAACATTTTTATTTATACCATGATCATATGACCGTTGGAAAATAGTTATAAAACATTCTATATGATGTAAGGAAAGTGTGAAAACGAATTATTTTCACGTTGAGTGGTGAGGTAAGTCTTAAAAGCATTAAGATTAGATTGTTGTTGTAAGCAATCAGAGGTGAGCGTGTTGAGCATTTGAGGGAGAAGTATAAGAGGAGATTGTTCGGAGAAAGTCGACGAGAAAGTTAGGGTATTACAATTAACGTAAGTATGGTGACGTATTCTGTGGGGTAAAATTTTCTGATGAGGGACAAAAGGCATTAGTGCTAATGGACAGTTACCATGGTAGTATTTGTAACCAATGCAAGCAAGTGAGAAATTGCGTCTAAACTGTAATTTATCGAGTCCTAGAAGATTATAAAGATCTTGAGTAACTACGTCTCGGGAGCGAAGACCAATAATTATACGAATTGCACGGCGTTGTAGCGATTCTAAACAGTTTGTTAAGACATTTCCGGCTCCACACAATAGAATTGAGGCATATTCCATATGACATCTTATGAAGGCTTTGTAAATTTTTAGCAGAAGTTGTTCAGAGTTATTTGGAAGATTAGATTTTAGTAGACGTAGTACATAAAGTTCTTTCATTGTTTTCCGACAGATCTCTTGAACTTGACGTTTTTGCTTTAGGTCGTTAGTTAAAATTACTCCAAGATGTTTGTGCTCACTACCGAATGGTATTTTATATCCATCAAATGAGATCTGGCAGTTTCTATTGTCGCATGAATATTTTGGTTTGGAAAATTTCATGGCCACCGTTTTTTGAAAATTAAAGCGCATAGCCCATGATTTTGCCCACTTTTGAGCAATGCTTAAATCATGATTCAAGATTTCAGCAGATAATGTAGAGTAATTACAGGAAACTTAAATAAGTATATCATCAGAAGGAGCAGCAGGTTTAAGATATATAACGTTTGGTAGACTTTTGCTGAAGTCTTGGATGTTGACAAGAAGCTCGTTGATGAAAATGATAAACAAAGTAGGTGCAAGCACACTTCCTTGTGGAACTCCCGTTTTGACTAAACTACACTCGGATAATGTATTTCCTATTCTTGTATACTGAGTTCTTTCATTCAAGTAGTCTTGGATCCACGCAAAGAATTTACCTCGAATACCAAAACATGGCAGATAGCTTTGTGGGGGATAGCCATGAAAGCATTAGATAAGTCTAAGAAAGCACACATTGAATCGTTATTTTTGTCAGCAGACATAATCCAATTGTGGTACATAAGTAAAAGTTGTTCAGAAGTTGAGTGGTTTGGTAAAAACCCAAATTGTGCAGATGATACCAACCTATTTTTTAGCAAGTGATTCATCAAAGTGTCATTAACTAAATTTTCCATTAGTTTACCCACGCAAGAAATAATTGAGATAGGACGATAGCTGTTAATATTGGATTTTTCACCTTTTCCTTTATAAATGGGTGTAACATGAGAAGTTTTCCAAACTGCGGGCATAACACCTGTAGCAAAAGACAATGTGAATAAATGTGTTAGTTTATCTTTTAATTGATAAGCGCAATTTCGCAGTAAAATATTTGTCTGATCCAATAGATTTGTTCACGTTTAAGGATAAAAGTTTCTTCAAAACAAGATCTGGTGAGACAAAAAAGTCATCAAGTAAAGAAGTTGTTTTTGTCGAGGGTAAGGGATATCTATGATTGGAATTTAGATGGGGGAAGGGGGGGTCTGATCCAGCAAAGCAGGAGTTAAAGATGTTAGCTTTATCCAAGTCATTATACAAGATTTTTTCTTTATGAAGAATTTCTGGAATTGGTGAATTATTTTCAACAAACTTATAAATATTTTTTGCAAAGGACCAGTAAAGTCGAGTAGATTGAGCATTTGCGATCTTTGTAGCGCTATCTTTGTAATAAAGCTGCTTGATTCGAGTGCATTCTTGCTTCAGACAATTTCTAGCCTTACAGTAAGCTTCAAGGTCCATTTGGGAATTTGAAAATTTAAAGTTGCGCCAAGTCTGCCGTTTTAAAGAAGCGAGATGAGTAAATAGTTCAGTTTTGAAGGGTAAAGTATGTTTGGAGGATCTGTTCATGCAGAGCTTTGGTACAAACGAGTCAACAATACTTGATATGGTAGATTCGAATATACTAAGAGCTTGGTTCACATCATTTAAACTGAAAAAAGGAGACCAGTCAAAGGTAGAGATGGCTTGACGAATTTCGGCCCAATTATTAATTTTGGAAAAATTGGGTTTTGAAAAGTTTATCCTGGGGGTATAATTAATTATTATTAATTGAAGTAGTGAATAGATTTTAATTAATAATGGGAGGAAGGACAGTAGTGTTAGTAAAAGTGACAGGTACGTCCGAAGCAGCAAGATCAATCAAAGATGATTTACCTGGAAGACGATCTGGAAAACGAGTTGGATCACAAACAATCTGAGTCAAACCATACTCAATAAAAAATAATTCAGTTTCTGTGCCAAGAAAGAAGAATTGAGATTTGGGTCTTCGAGAAATGATCTAAGTTCATCAAGCAAAGAGATATTAGCTTCTGGGGGTCTGTATATGAAAGCAGTATTAAGTTCAATAGTACCCAAATTAATTCTGAAAAAATAGCCTCGTAGTCTTGTGTTGTTGAAAGTTTAGGAATTTTGTGCTTTATTGAACTATGAAAATATATTAACAGACCTCCTCCGAAAGCATTCCGATCTTTTCGAAGCAAATTGTATTCATTTATTTCAATCACTCTGTCGGGTACTTTAGTAGACAAAAAGTTTCAGAGATGCATACCATAAGAGGTTTTTTTGAGATAATCATGGATTTTAATTAAAAAAAAATTAGAGAGAATACCACGGATATTTGTGAACCATACCTTATTGTACATGGTTCATGGCACTTTTACTTGGTCACATTTTCTAATGAAGACTGGACAGTTATTACTGTTTGCTTGATGATCGCTTTTACAGTTGCAGCATTTTGGTGGGAGAAGACAAGGAGTAATATGCGTAGGATCTGAGGACCCACAATTTAAACAACGAGACTGTGATTTGCACGCTGCAGCTTGTAACAGCGTAATGGTTTGTGGACAGAAACTATTGCGATGTAGTGATAAAAATAAAAAAAAGACCAAGTTTTAGGATTCTTTCAAACTCATTGATATCAGTCAGGAGCATTTTAAAAGTGACGAAAGAATGTCCAGCTTTTTCATAAAGATTGATAATTTGAGAGACTGATTTGAATTCTCGTCTGACACAAGACTCAAATTGAGTAAGATCAATTTGTTTTATCGATGCGAGGAATGATAACCGATTGATTATTCTGTGTTTGATTAGTTGGTTGATCCATCTTGGAAATGTTTGAGGTATCACCAAAAAAAATTCTGGCCAACCTCAAATAAGTACTTCTCTTTTACCAAGATTTTTCGCTTCTATTAATAATTTACCACGATTCCGTATTATAGCGTAGGAAATTAAGGGGGCTTCTGTAAAGCTTTTAATTTTATCTTGGACGTTTGTCGACATACTCACAACGGAAGATAACAGATGTGATTCCATATTTGAAACCCTTGAGTCAATTTTTTCAACAAGTTTAATAGTTTCTTGATTGCAGTTTCCATGGTAAACAGATTTGTAGTTAAACTCATCAAACTGGAACAAGGTGTTAGTTGGATATAGCTTTTTAAGAGCAGTGGCTGATTTTTTTTTCTTTACTAGTCTGGGAAATACATTTTTTGCAGAGATAAAGGCCAGGATCTTGGTTGATGGCGTTGCTAATTTCTAGGATTGTTAATCCAACGCATTCATAATGAATATAACTTCTACAGGATGAACATTCAATTTCCGCATGATGTCGAGGTTTTCCACACCAACAAGTAGAATGAATTCCATTTTCCATTCAAAAAAGGATAAGTTGTGCTATTAAACCACATCTACAAACTTTACAAAAATTTTAAAACTATTTTAATAAGAATCTTAAAAAGTTTAATTGAAACTTTATTTAAAGAAAGTATCGTCTGCTTATGTATTGTTAGAAAAATGAGGAATTTATGATCTTAAATTTCGATGAAGAAGTACACTCATGTTAAAAAGTAACTATGAATTTTTCATACGGTAAAATTTTCTACTCCCCATTTAGAACCGGCTAACATTCATTTATTTATTGGTAGTTTAGGGCAGTAAATACAATTTATCTTTAAAGAAATATTATAGATAAAAATGAAAGTGGTTTTATTAAAATTAATTCCATTACTATCAAAGCTAACATCGGACTTTGAAAGATAAAAACCAAATCTAAGGGTCACATCGAAAAAAGTATGATAACTGTTGGGTAAAAAGCCCATTTCAAATTATATTTGATATAATTACATTTTATATTTTTTTCCTATTTTATTTATTGTGAAGGAATATATATTCTATGTTCTAATCCAGGGATAGGCAAACTTTTTTTACCCGTCGACCCCTTCATAGAACATTTGTCTTCACACCGACCCCCACCCCACATAGAAATGTTCCATAAAAACATTAACCAATGTCCAACAATTAAGAGAAAAAATACAAACCAAAAATGTTCCATATAACCTATACTATACAATGTCCTAAGCAATGTTTTAAAAGAAAAAGGAGATTTATTACTACTATAAAGTAAAAAAACAACATAATTTGGTAAGTTTGTCTATCTTATCGACCCCTAAAGATCTGTTATCGACCCCCAGTGGTCGATATAGACCTCTTTACCGATCCCTGGCTCTAATCGGATAGTAGTATTTTTTTATACGTTTTTAGCTAGCAAATCATTAAAGTTTATGTGTTGAAAAAGATGGTCTCGAATTGATAAAAAAAATTTTTAATTAAGTAATCTTAACCTTTTAACCCGTTGACTTTTATGATTGGTGGGTTCATAAAACATAAAAATACTTTATCTTTATAATTAATTCTTGATTCCTTTATTGTGGATTATAATTTGTGTCATTTAATTGAAGATCTCATCATAAAGTTCGAAATAAAAAGGGAAGGATTTTGTTTGATTTTACATCTTGCCGTTAATATGACATTTGGGCTGATAAACAATTCAAAGTGCTATCCAGGACTCTATTGACGTGTCCTATTTTTCTATTGGAGAGAAATTTTCTATACTATTTCATACTCTCTTTCAATTTTCATATAAGTAATTTATTGGAAATGGGCATTATAGAAAATTATTTTTGGATCAATTTTTTTACGAATAAACTCACTTTTTGAAAAAATATTAAGTCATCTTTTTTTGCCTTTAGTTATTTACCCATAGTAAGAATTTTTACGAGACAACACAATGAAAAGCTTCACTTTGTCCCGTGATGCCTCATGAATAATAATTATTGCAATTCGATTTGAATAATGGATTGAAAAGTGAGTATAAACAAAAAATGGCGATGAATACTTATTTAACCGCGTTGAAAGAATTTTTTGAAGCTAGCCATGTCACCACATTCTAAAAATCTACCCAATGATGTCTAAATGAGAGGATTTATTTTATAAAATTTACCCGAAAACTAATTCATGGGACTACATTTTTAAATGGCAATCAATTTTGCACATCTAATCTCTATAAAGCCGCATATATTTATCATTCTATTTTATTCCTTTAGGATTTGTAATATTTCATTAATTATTTTGTTTTGAAAATTTTAAATTTCAACTATTATGTGAATAATATAATGTGGTTTTCATATATCACATATTTTAAGTATCCAGTGATCATGTCATGCCATTACTATAAAAATTTAAATAATTTAATTAAATTTATTATCATTGTCATTATTGACTTATTTATATCGATCTCTCTGAACTTTATAGTCAGTGATAACTTTCTGATTTTGCAGTACTCGTCAGATAATCTTATTTATACCTAGCCGATAAAATGCTTTATTTATTTTTGATATTAACCCAAATGTAAGTAAAGTGCTGAAGGATCATTTGTTTAAAATATAAAGAATAAAACAAAAAATGTACAGTTTTCATTAAAAGAAGTAAATAAACACATTTACTTCAAAGCATTTAACAACTTCTACTAGATCAAGTATTTTATGCCAAACATGAGCTCTTTTTTATCTAACCTATATCACAAAGTTTACTTTTGTTTATAACCCATGAAGTCCCAATGTTCCCATTTGGGAACACAAGTAATTTCATCTTCGTCTGCTTTTTTCAATGACTTTGAATATAAATCGTCTGCGTTTTTTAGATATCGTTTGGTACTTAATGGGTTAAAACCGAATTATTTATAGTTATGTATTTCTCATGCTTATTTTTTTTTACTTTTTCAGATCTCAAACGCCAGCTGAGGCAGAATTAAATTATCTTGAAAATGCAAAAAAGATGGCTATGTATGGAGTTAGTCTTCACAAAGTTTGGGTAATGTTCATAACATTGTTAACAAGTTAGGTCTTTTACGTTTCAATTAAATGTGTCTACAAGCATTATATTTAATTTAATTTTCTAAAATAAGTTCACTCTCTGTTTTTGTTCCAAAAACAACAGGGACGTGTCAAAAATTTCTATGTTTTCTATGCTATTTTCGTCAAATTTATGTCAGAATAAGATACGACCCGATCACAAATTAAAAATATGTCTAATGGATAAAATTTCAAGGTGTTCTCCAAAAGTTTATTCCTTTTTTAAAGTTGCTATTTAAATTTTGTTTGTAGTGGCAAAGATTCCATTAAGTCTGACAACGTACTGTTTATTCTATTTTAATTTTAGATAGTTTCATAAACATGCCGCCCCTGACGAATGAAGTATATTTTTTAATGATATTGTAATCGGTCTAACGGCTATTGACCCAGCGAGCTAGGGTCTAGCCGGAGATTACAATAATGGATGAAACAATTTATTCAACTTTTTTCTCCATTCTTCTTTGTTTTGCTCTTGCCCAACTTTTAGTCCTCTTTTTAACAGATCTTTTTCAACCTCATTTTTCCAAGTAATTTTCGGCCTACCTTTACATTTGCTCTTCGTTTTTTATTCGTGAATTTTTCTAATAAACTCTTCTTTGGGTCTTCTCATTATGTGGCCGAACCACTTCAATCTTTGTATTCCAATTGCGGAATTGATTTCATTAACATCGCAAAGTTTTCTTTATTATTAATTTTTGACTTAAAATTTTGTCTTCACCAAAGTCGCAACATTCTCATTTCAGTAGTGTTTAGTTTTCTTTTTTCTGTTTCTTTTTAAGGCCATCTTTGACTTCCATATACTAAACTAGATCTAACGCAGCTCTTGTATAAATAACCTCTCAATTTCAAAGAAAATTTTGATTACACAAAACACCACTTAAGGATTTAACTCCTTTCTAAGCAGATCTAATTCCGTTTTCTAGAGAGTTTTCAATACTTCCAATGTTATTTAAAACCTCTCCTAAATAACAGAATTTATTAACTTTCTCTATTTCTATATTTTCTACAACTATGTTTTCTTTTTCAATTGAGTTCATTGAATTTGCTTATTACAACTTACAAAAAGAATTGAGTTCCTTTTAAAACTCTTTTACCGCTAACTCCATAAGGATACATATATGACTCTACAAATTCTGTTTTTGAATCATCACAAACTTTCATTCATTTAGTTTTGCACATGTTTATTTTTAGTCCTTTTTTTCTAAAGTTTCTTTCCAAATAGCTATTTTGTTTTCCAGTTCTCTAGCAGAGTGTGCTTCTAAAACTATGTGGTCAGCATATAACATCTCGCTCATATCTTCTTTAACTATATCTTTTTGAATGGTGTATCCTTGCTTACACCTAAACTCATCACAGCTCTGACTAGTCTTTCAAGAGTTTTTCTATTTCTTGATCTTTTTTCAATCAGTTGTCTTAAAACAAATATAGCATAAGCTTGATAAACTTCTTTCATAGTTATTGCTTCACATGGTCCTTGAACCTTATTCAACACTTCCAGATTATTATTTATGCTGCATTCTCTGTTAAAAATATTATTACCAAAATTTCTTCCACATTACACTTCAAAAGTCCCTTCTCATTCTTCAAGCACGGAATGCCTACTACATCAGTATTTTCTCTTTCATTTTAAAAATTTCACTGGATTCATTGTTTCATCGACATAAGATTTTTTTGTTTTGCTTCTATCACCATTTTCTTACAACTTCTTTTATCTTCATTATATAAGACCTTTGTTTCTTCTGTTTTGAGTTTTTTCCAATTCTTAAAAGCTTCTTTTTTTTTCTTTTTTGCGTTTCTTCCTTCCTCATTCCAGAACCACTAAAGCCTGCATGCTTTCTTATTTGAGCTTTTATCTACTCCTAAACTTTCTGGGCTGTTTTTGTGATTTCTTTTTTAATTTTTATCTACGTCAAAATTATGATCATCTTTAAAAATAATAAATTTACGCATTTCATTTAATTTCCAAGTTTTAAGCTTTGTGAGAAGTTTGGCACTATTCTTTTTGTATTTAACATATTTTGGAAAAACTATATCGAAAACAATAAGTATGTATTGAGTTATACATGACTCCCCAAAAAAAGTTTTAGTGTTCTTTAATTGTTTTTTGATTCTTTGAGACAATAAAATGTAATCAATCATTGAAAAATCTTTTCCTGACTTATATGTAATCATGTGTTCTGTTGTTTTTTCCAAAATAATTAGTAGCTACAAAAAGATTCATACTGTCACACATGTTTATAAATTTCACTTTTTAAGCCAATGTGTCCATTTAAATCTAATATAATACATCTTTCCTTTTTATCCCACACTAGTTTATTTAATTCAAAATAAACTCTTCTTTCATTTTCTTCTCTAAGCCAATTTGTGAGGCAAAAACTGAAACGAAAACCATATCTCATTATTTAAACACATATCCAATACAATTATTCTGTCGCTAAGATAGTTAACATTTACTACTTTACTAATCAATACCAGCTTAACCATTATGCCAACTCCTGCTGTACCCTGTTATTGCCAACCCAAAGGAGCTTAAACTTTTCATTTATTTTGCATTTTTGACCCCAAACCAATTTTTAATGATATATTAATACAAATAAATTATACAACATTTTCTTCCCCCTTTAGATATTAATGTTTAGTTTATATGGCAAAATGGTATTGAGAGCCCTATCGTTCTGCCTGGGGCTCTATAATCATTAAGGCCGGCCGGAATCCACGATAATATGGATACGAGTTTTAACAATAAGCATTTCATATGTGATAGCAACAATAATACTATTCATTATTTAAATACTTTATATAATCTTTTTACTGTGTTTGTAATGAATTTATTTATATTAAACAGGATTCCCAGAATATTGAAATTAATCTTGGTGTTTCATCCACTGGGATAAGCGTTTACAAAGACAAATTACGCATTAATCGTTTTGCCTGGCCAAAAATACTCAAAATTTCATACAAACTGAATTTATTTTGTATAAGAATACGTCCCGGAGAGGTGAGTTCGTACTTTTTATTATTACTTTTTTTTTATTGTTTTCATTTTCATCTTAGTTTAGAATGTAATGATTTTTAAAAGTATCTATCCAGTATACTTTGACTGAACTTTAAGCATAATCAAGTTCTATCTTCTGTTAGAGTAATTGTCTATTAAAATTCGATTTAACAAAAACGTATTTATAAAAAATTTTTGAAAATGCTGAAGCCACCTTTGATTATTGCATATTAAAAATCACATCGAATATGAATTTATTTTATCGGAAAAAGAAACACGGTTATTTTGTGTGATTTGTTTAAAACAGATGCCATTCCTAAATGAAGCATCGTCACAAGTAAACGTTTTTTGTCATTTATTAACAAATCATCCTTAATTTAAAGCGTCGCTTTTTTATATTTATCTTTTGCAAATATGAAAAAAACTATATTCTAAAAGATTATTTTCTAGCATTGACGATTTTTATGGACACAATGTACTGTACGATTCCACGTTCACATACTAAAAGGCTACAATACAAATATCCCCAACACAATAAAAAATATAAAACGACGACACATCCTCACAAAACACTATTGAGTATGGAGTACCGCAAAGAGGTGTACCCTCGCCAACTCTCTTCCACACTTACCTATACTCACTTCGCATCACTAACCACATACAACCGAACAACTAATTCAGCCCTACTTGCACGAAATACACTCAAAACAACCACTACATTATTTACACTAAACCTCACAGAAAACAAAAGAACTCTAACAACATTAATCAAGAAATAACGAAACCAAACAAAACGTCAACAAACACATCCTAAATACTCTAGAAAAAGCACAGAAAACTATTAACATGCTAAAACAACTAGCATCTACACAGTGGAATAAAGACAGAAACCCTACTCATCACATACAAAACAATCACTATGCCCATTGCTGAATACCCAAACAATGCCTGGTCTCTTATCAAATCATACACTAACTCACAGAAAGTACCAAAAAATCCAAAACTATATTATGCACGCTCTTCCTCAGAGAATATCTCAGACTTCACGCATTTCAGCTAAGACAAAAGTTAAACAAAATATGTACCATTACAGCAACTGCATCCTCCTCAAAGACGCCACACCACTCTCAACAAAAAACTAAATAAGACAAATTCGCACAGAACTTGTAGAGATATACCTTAAAATCAGACATATCAACCAAGTAATTAACACCAACCAACAATCACTTCATTAACGCATTGAAGAAAACTAGCTCAACTTCGTACCAACAAGTCAACATTACTCAACACATCCACTCATTTTTCCAGACATGCACCCCGCCAGAATGCCAATTCTGCCATTACCACACACACAACACACTTCACCTCTTTATGTGCTCACAAATTAAGGCGAATCTGTGGACCCCTGGCTTAATCTTGCATTAGTGTTCATTTTGTTATTCATATGGTTCGCGAAACTCGGACGATTCTAGAATCGGTATGAGGGCTCATTTGTGAACTGTGGACAAATGAGTGGCACTGACAACAACAACAACAACAGCAATGATCATTATGGATGGAGCGTTAAAAATGGAGATTTCTGTGTAAATTCAAAGCATTTCGCGAGATATTGAAAATATCATTTTTGCGAGCGTTTCCATTAAGCTAAAATTAATTCGAATGAATGTACCAACATAACCAACAAAAATTAATTTAATTTCTCTAAATCATCAGATGTAGCAAAATCATAAAGAATGAATTTTTATTTTGTTGTGGATCGTCAAGAGATGTCTTTAACCTGATAAACCAAAATGTCTTATATGTAGTGGCAAACTTATTAGTGTTGGTATCAAATGAAAGCTTTTTGTATGCAGAATTAGGATATATAAGAACATTTTTTATCCACAAAATGTTATATGGAAAATTTGTTTTAAAAATTTATATAGAAAATTTATCATATTTTGTGATCTCGTAGCCAAAAAATTTATTTCTTTTTTAGGTTTTCTCAAAAAATGATATAATGCACCAATTTTCTCTTTAAGAGATGCTCAATAAATAAAGGAGGGGCGATAGCCCTCTCTAAATCCGCCACTGCATCATGTGTAGTTCAATTTTGAGAACAGATCATAGATATAAACGACACGACAATCTAAGTAAAGTACAATTAATATATCAATAACTTTGCCAAATTCTGATATTTTAACCTGGCATTGTTAGGCTAACTTTTTCTGCAATTTTGCTATGCGCTCCGCTAAGAAGTAGGTTGTGAACTGAGGACCGCGTTTAGAATTAAAATCTGCATCCATGTCAGGGGCGCACATTGGCAAAATTGGGGGGGGGGGGCTAACTTTTTTAAAAATAATTTTTGTCTAATGAACACACCACCATTAATACCCAACATTATACTTGCACTGTAAGCTCTCAATCCCACCACAACTGCACCGATTTTATGAAGTCAAATTACCTTGTTTGTAATTCTGATTGCATCAACCTTTTAGCTCAGTGAGTCCGCGTGCTGCGAAGAAGTTCTATGGGGATCGAGAAGGGGACACCGAGTGAATCGTTTTTTTCGCAAAATATTGCACCCATATTGGGTCATTTTCAATTTTTGCCACTAAATCACTAAAAAGAATAAATAAGTTAGTCTATGAATTGAGTATTATTTTTTTCTTTTATTGCTTTTCATGCCTAATTTGTAAATGTGCATTTTTCTTAATGGCTAAAAAATGAAATATGAGGACTCACACTTGAAATTTCGTTTTACTGCATCGACTGGCTGGGAAGAGTAACGTGAATTTTCTTTTGTGTTCTGAAGTGTTAGCATCCACTTTTTTAAAGCCCGTCAAGTGAAGCTTGCCCTGGTAGTGAAGCACTCGAGTTCGGTAAACAAAATTATTGTTTGAACGATTGCACAAATTCATGTTTGATAAATAACATCTGAATGTTTTTGAAAAATATTAAGTATGGTTTGAAAAGTTTCAAAAAATATCCGTTGTCAAAATGTCCCACAACATAGTAGATCATTTGATATTACCTTGCTGCAAAGATATATTGAATGTGCTAAGAAGCTCTGAACTTGTAAAGTTGAAACATATCTTCCTGTTAAACGATAAGGTTAGAATGCTAATAGGAGACATCTCTGATGACATGCCAGACGTGGTTTTATTGATTTGGAATTCGATTTTCAACTTTTTGTTCAGATTGATGAAACGATGGATGCTGCAAACTTGTCTCAGCCTTGCACATACGTACACTTTGTATATGACAAGAACCTGGTAGACAATTTTTATTTTGCAAAACTCAGCAATAGAACAACTGTAAGAGAAAAAAGTGATAAAAAATTTTTTTACAACACATGGTATTAAGTTTGAATCTGGCTAAGCAAAAATCTCTAGATGTAAAATTGGTACCTAGTGCGCTTAGTCATAAAACCATACCCGATAATTTGAAAATGTTTTCAATAAAGTTATTAAAACAGTGTATTTCATTAAAACAAATGCTTTAAATCTTGTTTGTTTTCAATTTGAAAAACTCTTGCCCGTACTCAAACATGAAGTGGCTTTCTAAAGGAAAATTTCCCAAGCGATACTATGGAAAGAAATCCAGCAATTTCTGGTAGGCAAACTAGAGATGCATGTAGAATTTTCTGATGTCGGTTTTCGTATAATTCTATCATTTTTAGTGAACATATTTGAATATATGAATTCCTTTAACCTTGTCCTTCAAGGAAAAGAGATCAGAGTATCCATTGTAATAAAAAATACGGCTTTTGAAATGAAGCTGGGATAATTGCATTCTTTGACCAGAAAAATTTAGCTCAATTTTCGAAAATATTTGTTGATGAAAATAAGATTTTCATTAATAAAAATGTCCTGGAGGTCATAAAACACCGTGTATCAGCCAAGAAATTTCTCTTTATTTTCTTAATCTACAAAATTTTAAAAATACTATTAATTTATCAAAAGCCCATTTTTAATCTTGATTAGTAATCTGGCCGTAGAAGACTTCCTAATTAAAAACAGTTTGTTGATTTGGTTAATGATTGAGGAGGTGCAAAATATGTTTTTATGAAATATCTGATAGCGATTTTTCGATCTAAATTGGCTAAATTTAGACAAACTGGTTTAGACATACAGATGCCATTCATCCTATTAATGTTTGGATTGTTCAGACAATTTTTGAATAAACAATGGTGTTGATTTTTAGTACAGTAGTTTATATGTTTAATTATTTTTTTAAATCAGACCCAAGCTATTAAAAAATTATAGTTGGACCGCTACACCGAATTTTTTTTAGAAAGTTTGTGAGCAACTCTTCAAGCTCAACAAGGGAACAAAATCATTCATATGTGATAGATCACTACTCATCAGATGTAATTAAGTCTATCCCCACTTATTACCATTTACCAGTTATTGAAATGGATGGTCACAGTCTACCTGTATAGCTTATAAGATATGCTATACTCTAACCAAATGAAGGTTTTATACCATGTCTAAAAATGATCTCTTTTGTAAATCTTTAGTGAGCTGAATTTTTGCTTGAATCGATTTTATATTTGGTGTTCGAAGGTTAAACATATCTTTGTCTTCTAAAGACCATATGGAAAGGGTTGTATTAGAGGACAATACAGTCAGACCTCATTTATTCGACAACCCCACTATCCGATGTAATATTGATTTAGAGCTAAAAGATATTTCTCAGCCTCTCATCTCAGTAATTGTCAACAAGCCTGGTTCACATCAAATGAATTGGTTTGGTGGATTCATTACTCTGTACTGAAATGCATTCTTGCTTAAAATTTAATTTTATAATTTTTGGCAACGAAATGTTACCAAGCTTGATTACAAAGAATCATCTTTTTTAATCTTAATATTCTACCTACGCATATATTCAGTCAGTAAAGTAAATTGTTTGAAAATTTATTTTGGATATGGGTCTATGAATTGAGAGTTATGTAGCGGTGAATTTAAATTTGGCCATAATAAATAAAAATTGAAGGTTTAAAATTTTTCCAAGAAATATTTTACAAACATTAAATTTATATAAATTAGCTATTCCAATCTCTAAGTTATACGCTAAAAATGACATGAAAATGAAATTATTTGTACTAAGTTTTATTAACAAAACTTTTAAGCAAAATGTGCAAACATTGTCAACTATTCTAAGAAATCTTGATAAAATAAACTAAAACATTAAATAAACCGAATATCTAAGAATAAAGATGCTATATATTTGATTTCTAGAATAAAAGACTTGATTGTTTAGATTAGCCCCGTCGCTTACTGGGGGAGGGGGCAAAACAGGTTTTAATGGGGCCGGAAATATAAGAAAGTGTATACATTTATATATTTTAATGGAGTTCCATATAGGCAAAATAAATCCCAGGGGGCTTAGCTCCCTTTTAAGCTTTAAATTATAGAGTTCTTTTATAATTATCATCTATAAAAAATATTCGCCTCGCTCAAAAATGCATGGGTTCTTATTCAAATATGTCTACATTACTGCCTCTGATCAAATGTGCATTACTATAAAAAAGAAGTGGACGTTAATGAAAAAAAATAGATTTAGAATATTCATTCTAAGATTTAAGCTTAAAACAAGAAAGTTGAAACAAGTCTAATAAATACTATAAAAAAGATATATAATTCAGAAAATTGAAAATTATTTGGGGGGGGGGGCAAAAGGCTTTTTCACCCCTTGAAATCACCTAACCCGCAAATTTCCCTAACTCTCCTATCTCTAGTTCGGGTGTAGTCTTTTTGCAAGGATATGCGAAACTATGGATTATTATGTTTGTTTACTGCTTCAGAAAAGCAATGTGAATAATTTTTCTCCTTACGACCTAAAATATAATTTGATAGTGATTCATGGTGCCTGGAAATAGCGAACAAACATATTATTACAATTAAAGGAAATTTAAAATCTTTCACCGAAAAGTTAGAACACTGTATAAGGGAAATTATAAACTGGAGATCTGAGTGCTTGCCAGAAGTAGAGGCTTTTTCAAACAAATTTTAAATTTTGTTACATGCGCGGTAGACAGCAGAAAATATCTCCACAATTTTTTACGTATTTTTCATGACTTGCTCTTTAAATGTACTATTTGTTCATCAATTCTTTTGAAACATACTACATTTGCCAATAACTTTAACATTTTAACAAGTCATTTAAAAAACGATCCTGTACTCAAAGCCACATTTTCTGTGCTATATGTGTCTTTATTTTGACCTTCGTTTTGTGATCACTATTCTTTATTATTAGGTCTTCTACAGCCATAATGAAGCAACGTATATTGGTCAATTTAGTTTGTCTGAGCTCATGGAAACCTATTTAAAAAAAGAGAAAAGATGTCAAAAGATAGATGAGGAGTTAGAGTTTGGGCGTCTAATGTAGCCGCATTTTGATAAAATAGTTAAAACAATTTACATCCTTGCAATTAGGCCTAATATTTTCATTGGTGTGCTTCGAAATATATTCTCAACCCCTTTTAAAAGATAAATGCTAGAATTTAATTGGGTTGTATCCAACATGTAACTTTGTTGAAACTTTTATTTGTCTTTGGAAATGTAAATTCACAGATTTATTCTCTTTCATTGCTGATATTTTCATTGAATAAGATTGGAATTCTTCTTCTATCCCTCTCAAAAATGAAACGCGCTTCATGCACACGAGTATATTTCAGACAGATTACTATTGTAAACTTGTATTAATAAATTATATGTAATGTATAATATACACTTTATGATTTAAAAATATGTTACACTAATGAGATATTATGTAAGGTATTAATGGCAAGTCAAAGGTTTCGTTAGTTCTCCTAATTTTGTAAGCCCATGTATCACTTTAATTTAATCTCATTTATTTAATATTTACTATCGGAAAATATGTCATTCTCATTTTATCAGAATTTTAATAATAATAATCAATTCGCAAGCGAACATTGTATCCGGTGAGTACTTTTACGCTTTTTTCTTTTAGTTTAAAAGTGTAAGTATGAAATTTACCTTGTTTAATGATTAATACTGTGAAAACCGATTACTATTAGAGACTAATAAACGGCGAAATTTTTGTTTTTCTTTATTTGATGATAAATTTGTTTCACTAATTTTGACTAACATTTTTTGAACTACTTCTACATAATTATCATGACTAAACAGAAAGTTGAAATTTTAAAATATTTTCTATCTAGACAAAAAGTGTTTCCCAAAGTTTAAAAATGTAGTTTTGTCGTAATAAATAGAACACTTCAGAAAGATTGATCAATGCAAAATATCTTTATCTATCTTATAATAGCTAAGTGGCGTTTAGTTTGTTTCAGAGATGATTATTTAATTGAAAATCATATAAACTTTAAATGAAAAATTAAGATCTTTTATTTACTCAAGTGTCTATGATTAGATCTCTGAATCATAATTTTATTTCAATTTGAAAGAGAGACAATAATTTGAGGTGTTCTACTCTAAGTGATTATAGTAATTTTATAAATATGCTTTCTATATTTTAGCAAGTTGTTTTTATCAAAACACATTTAATGATTTTGAAACGCATATGTGTTAACTCTTTTGCTGTACCAAAACCGTCTGATTGATCAACAATTATACACTTTGGAATAAATTAAATTTAATTATCTTTACAGTGATGATAATTGATTCAACGATCTTCTCAGATATATTTCCTTTGTTTTTAACACACTCTACCACGCTCTGCTATCAAGTGTCCTTTTCAAAAAGCAGGCATAATGTTTTATTTATGCTTCACTAGTGTTAATTGCTCACTTGTTTAAAATAAACTGATTCATCGCCCATTATTACATCATTTCATTTTAATATAATCATCTGAAGTTTGTCTTTTTAGTTATAATCAATATGATTCTTTTTTGTCCTCCCTTAAAACATTTACGTTGATGCTTAGTATTCAGATGCAGTAGTACTGATATTGTATATTTTAAGAACATATTTCAACTAAGAATTATGGTTTTCCAAATTTTTCAAAACAAAAAAATTGCTAAGAATTTTAACATTTTAAGCACTTTATCTATTAATCATATTAGGGACGCGCTTTTTTGACTTATCAAGGACGACAAATGGAAGAAGCAGGGACTTTTGAAGCCTTCCTTTTTCTTTAATATTTTTATAAAATGATCGCAAAGACATGTCGGATAATTTACAAAGTAAAAAAAGTTGTAAATCTTTTGGTCTCATTTATTCTTCAATGGAAGCCGATAAAATTATAAAAAATAAATCAATTTTTCGTGTTCTAGTTCACTGAAAACTTTCTAGTTGTAACTAATTTACTTTTACAGGTAATTAGCATCAAAATATTATTTCAACATAAACTTTTCCATACTTAACAAATCGTCTATGCGCAATTTGATTCTAATACTCGTTGTAGGTCAGTGTTTCGCAAACGTATCTAATTCTTATCGCGCCTAATCTTGAAAGAATACAATATATAATACCTCCGTTTGTTTATTTGTTTTCATTTACAACAATGTTGATTATAATCTTATATGAAATCAACACGAAACAACCTTAAGTATATTTTATATATAAAATATAAAAAAATTGCCCCCTATTTTTCTCAGATATTAATAAGTTTTTATAAATATTTTTAATGTTACATATATATTTCAACTATGCTTAATTCAGTGGTGATGTCCATTTTTTTATTATCAAAACCAATCAAACTTGTCAAAAAATTGATTTACATATGACATCATCTCAAAAAAGAAACTTTTTATATAAATAAAATTGTATAAAGTTTTTTACGCATATATGCCCATTTTAAAATATGCTTAATTCAGTGGTGATATTCATTTTTTTTTTATGAAAATCAATCAAACCTGTCAAAAAATTGATTTATCTCAAAAAGAAACATTTTATCCCAATAATTATATAGTTTTTTACACACATATACCCATTTTCAAGTATGCTGTGTTTACTGGTGATATTCCTTTTTTTATTATATAAAAATAAGTCAAACCTTACAAAAAAATATTTTAAATATGACAACCCATGCCAAAATTAAAATTTTTATTCTTATAAAAAGTTTTGCATACTTATATACTCATTTTTAAGTATGTAGAATTTAATGGTTCATTTTTTATGAAATCAATAAAACCTATAAAAAAATCGCTTAAACCTGTAAATCAATGTCAGATATATAAGCATAAAAATAACTTCTACTTGCAGTATTTCTCATGTAATTATTTTCTTAATTTATTTAATAAACCAAATTTATGTGTTTAATTCACTCAAAATATTTCACTTGTCAGTAAATTATTTGAACATATTTTTCCATCTCTCAAAGCATTCTCATTAAAGAATCTTCTTGATAATCTTAGGGCTTTTTTATTTATCAGTATTGTGTATTTTATTATCAAGCCTGAATATTTGTCAACCCATCTCAGTTCAAAGGTTTTTTTTGATGAAACATTCTTGATGTTCATTTTCAATTACAAATTGTCTACCTTCTTCATCCTAATGCTTCTATCTTTCAAGCAAAAACAAAAAAATGGACAAATTCAATTTAAATTAAAATATATTTTGATAGTGACTAAATTCTCACATATTGGCATCTGTGCCATTTTTGATAGTTCTGACCTATTATAAATTTTCAGATTTCCTATCCATCTTAGTTAAATGATAATTGTAATCCTAGATGATAAGCTATAGATTTAAATATTTTTCATTTGTAAAAGAGGAACTTCTTTTTCACGGTCAAAATCTTTTTTGAAGCACCCAATATTAGATCATTACACCACTTCCTAGTTCATTAGAACATGGTAGATCTTCCATTTTGTCAAGATGCATACTTCATTTTAAAATTTTCTTTTGATCACACGTTCTCTTTTCAATTAGTTTTCAGGTTGCTTCCTTCTCATATACTAATCTTCAAAAGATTTTATTTTTGTTTTTTTTAATAAATATTTTATACTCAACATGATTGAAGAAAGTATTATAAGCCAAAATATACAAAAAAAGTATATTTTTACTATATACCCAATAGGCAGCCATTTTTTGAAAATTTTTTACAGAACTGATTTTCAGGCATCAATTACTAATTCAATTGCCACTTCGAGATATTTTTAACCGTATTATCCAAAATCCAGTACAGAAATAAAATAAACATAATTTATTTGGTATAAAAACAGATATTTTATTTTTTTGAAAATATTTTGATGACAGTATCTAGAAGTAAACCGCAAATCTGAGTGAAGCTTTCAGATATTTTAAAACCATCAATGCCAAAAATGAAACCAGCATCTTCCATTTTGCATAACAGATATTTAATTTAAATTTCAAAAATATTTCTGTAGACATTAAACGTAAATCGAACATTTGATTTACACTTTCAGACATTTTAAAACCTCTAAGTGTAAAATTAGAAGGGATATTTGTCGATATAGTTTTTAGAAGTAAACCGCAAATTTAATTGACATTTATAGGTATTTTCAAATACTAAATGCAAAAATCGAGTCCAGTAATGAAATCAGCATGGCCGATTTAGTATAAAAACCTATATTTTATGTAAAATTTGAAGGAATATTTTATTTAGATATATTTCTCATTTAATCAAAATCTTGATTGACATTTTCTAAAAAGTAGCCAAGCATTTTTATAATGCATAGTAATGGAAAAATTCTTTATATCCCAATATCTCTAATAATTTTTGCATACTTCCACAGTTCCAATCTATGTTTAAATTTATGATACTCACTGTTTTTTATATATTTTGCTAAAATCTATAAAATAGATTGTTCTTCAACAAAGGGGATTATATCGATATCATTAATTAATATCTATGCAGTTAATATATTATCCACGTGTTACCGATATCCCATGGTTAAAGTGTTGAATGTTTATTTATTAGTATAATAAATTAATACAAAAAAATATTTTGCGGATAGTTTTTGTACAAATCAAATATTTGATTTTCCTTTGATAGCACTAATTTTTTGCAAAACTGAGTCCAAAAATTTATCACACTCGATTTACTATAAAAACGATATTTCATTTGAAATTTGAATAAGTTTTTTGGGAGAATTTAAATACTGATTGCTATTTTCGATTGAGTCACAATGTTTGCATGTTACGTTCGACATCTGTATATCAGGAGTGTCAGACTCAAACACCGTGAGCGAGATTTAGCCCTTGGAGGCCAGATAAAAAAATGCAAACGTTCACAAGACGCACACGATTGCATTTAAATTCAAAAATAAGTGAAAAAGTTATTTAAAATGTTTTGGATCAATTTTTTATTCGTAGTCTTAATTTTCTGATTTTCCACAAACTTGACATCTTTTCTCCTTAGTAATTTGATATCAGGAGTTAAATTCGTAACAGAAGAAACTTCTAAAGTATCATTTATATGTAAAATTGTCCGTCATCTGTTCTTGACTTATTGACATTGCTTCACTTATTGATAGTATTTTTTAAACCAAGACATTTTCGAATAATTATAGACAATATATTCTTAAAATCCTTAAAAACTTATTTTTGATCACAAATTCGCGTTGTAAGCCCATGATTTCCACCTGAAAATCTGATACTCTGTCTGATGCATCGATTGTGAAAGGAGATGTAAAAATGAGAAGTGAATTTTAACTCTTTGCGTTTGGGATGGGCTTGGCGCTAAATTCTTCTCTCTAATCGTTGCCAGGGTTAAATAGTCGTTTTTTCAAGATTTAGACATATAGTAGTAAATCACGGCGAACTCGACTATTTTATATCTGAAATATTTTTAAACGTATTATGGAGTTCATTTTTTTAAAACCGTTATTTCATTTTTCAACATCTAAAGAAAATTCCATAAATGTAGTATTACTCAATTTTGTTGTAAAATATACCTTCATAAACTTATAATTTTAAAGTTTCCATAATTATTGTTCACTAAAATATTTGTATCAACATATATATATATAATCTTTTCATGATCTTTTTTAAATAACTAGGCAGTTTACTTGTAAGATCATCTATTTATATTTTTTTCTTTTCTTTTTTTACGCTACCAATTATTTTTCCGATATCATGAATGTTATTATTAACATATAGATTATTTATTCTGACTATAACGTCGTAATATATTTCTCTCTAAAGTATATAATATATGTTTAAGATGACAAATTTATTATTTTATTCATTCAATATTTCTTTTAATCATAAATGATAAATTGCTTTCTAGTACATATTTTTCCTGTGAATATAGCTATGGTTAAATTATACCAATGATTTTCATAAATTAATAATAGTTTTTTTTCATTTTATTGATTTTTATTCTCATACGCGAGGCATAATTTAATAATGCTAACTAACAGTACAAGTAATCGTTTTTTAGTATTGATTCCTTATTATTCGAGGCAATACGTTTCCCCCACAAAAATCTGTTGCGCCTTTCAAATGGAAAAACACTTTATTGTTAAAAGTAATAAAACATTTATACAAATTTTAGCAAGAAAAAATATAATAAAAAAATCGCTCTTCTCCATATATTTTTACAATGTTCACCCCTGATTTTCGCATTTATAATTAAATTTAGTTTAAGATCAATTTGCTTAAAGCATGGCAATGATAAAACTTGTCTTTGGTTTCAAGGCTTTTGATTTCAGCATCAAACAATCAAATACTTTGCCTATATTCCCAAACTGCAGTTTGTCTTTTTACTGAAAAAAGAAGATTGAATAAGCAGGGCGTTATGTTTTGGGAGCAGGGTCATGAGGTTTAAAAGGAAAAAAGTTTAGGAGCCACTGATCTACAGAGAATTCCCATTGTTGGTATATTTTGAAGGATAATGGAAGCAAATAACTCTTATTAAATATAAAAAAAGAAAAATGTTTATTGTTTTTCTGGAGATTGTGAACAATGAACAAAATGATTAATATAATGTGGAAATTTATTCCTCTAGTTCAGACTTATAGCAATACGCGCAATATTAGATCGGTTTATAAAAAAGGTCTTGTAAATTACCTTGATATTCACAAGAAAATCGATGAGTTTTAGTCGTAAAGCACAAAGTTTGTAAGGTAAAAAAAGAAGCTGTTTCACATTTTGTAAATTTTAAAATCTCTCAAATAAGTTTTCTTCATTGAATTGATAAATAGTGTGGGGATTGTTTTTAAACTTCAATGGATTTCATAAGGGCCTCCTCCTATTATAACATGCATATTTTGCTTCATGTATTTGATGCAAACATACAACGTCTATTCTTTGCAGGGCATGCTTAATTCATTGAAGGCTCATCAGCCACGCTTTGCACATTTTATCGGAGAATCGAAACCTTTTTCGATGTCTATTTTTGTTCCAATAAAATATGGGTAGCCTAAGTAATTCAAGTAATTCAAAGTAAAAATGGTATATATATGTATAGCCTAAAATTGCTATATAACTTGTATAATTACTTCTATCATTTAAATTCTAATGATCACCAGAATTTTAATAAATATTTAAGTTATTAAAAATTATGCCAACAATAATTACTAAAGTTACGTTTAAATGGTATAAATTATTTTCGAGGACCAGGTCAAATCTTTTTTTTGAATACAATTTAAAAAATACATATATTTTATATTGTATTTAAAATAAATATTATTTTCTTTATCTTGTATATTTTCTATTATAGATCGCTACAATGTAGCTTTTTAAAAAAAAATTGGTGGTTAGTAAGTGGTAAATATATTATTTTTGGAAATTTTTTATTCTGTTCAAACACAAGACAACAAAGTAAAAACATGTCATTAATTATTCACTTTATAAAAACATCGATTTGTTAACCATTGTTTTTTATTTGTATTTTCATTTATCATTACTATCTCTGCAATCACATAAATTTTTGACTTAAAAAGATGTGCCTTTTTTTAAGTTTGAGTCTTTCGAAAACACGATAATATTCAAGTCACCTAATCACCGTCTGGCAAAACGTCTTTGGAAAAATTGTGTAGAACAGCATACCTTCTTTAGGCTGACATTTAGCGAAAATATGAATTCCAAATTTACCTGGCCTCAGTTTGGTTCTAAATTTCGCTACTCTGGAAGAACTCTGTATCAAACACGCGCTAACAGTTCTATTATTAGCAGGCCTCAACCAGATTTTGACAGAACCCTTTCCTTTAATCAAGGTAAGCTTTTATCATACTAAACATATATAATGAATGCAATAGAAAACAAATATGCTTCTATATTTTATCCTTCAGTTGATTAATTAATTCCATAATTGTCAAGTTATTAGTTTTCTCTCTTTAAATGAATAGAAAATTGTATTTCTGTGTTACTAATGTACAACAACTTTCGTATGAAATGAGCTATCCTTGCCTTTCTTCAATTTTGCCTTTTTTATTATCGATTTCCTTACTATTTCTTTATTTCGAAGACATCAACACTTTCTTGTTTTCATTATTCACAAAATTATCCCTAACTTTTTAGCAAGTAAAGATATTATTTCTTCTTTTTTAAAAAATCTGCGGATAAATAACCCTTATTTTCTTGCTTTTAGAGCTTTTTATTTTTCAACTGTATCAGTAGTACCGTAGATATAGCAAGATAGGGGAAAGGTTGAAGGCGAGAATCTCGCTCAGAAATCTAAGAGTTCTCCAGATACTATATCGTAATGTGTTCACGTTTGTATAACAAATTTTATGGCCCCCTCTTCTTGAAAATTTTGGCGCCCTTCCTTTCTTCAAATTTTCAGGCTACCAACTCACTGACAGAGAATATGGAACTTATTTTGAAATATTATGTAAAAAATGACCCAAAATAATTGAATAATATTGTCAAAATGTCATGTTTTTCCATTGCATTTCAGTTACTTTTTTTTAATTCAAAGTTTATAACGGGATCCTATAATGGTACATACTATTTGACATGGGTTTGTGTTTGTGCAACCAACAATAAAGGATGTCTACAATGCCCCGGGCAAAAGCGATAACAAGTTTCTGCTATAAGCTGCCTTCTTCAGAAGAAAAAGAATTTGCGTGTGCATTCAACTATGTTTACCACACCTTGCAACGGTTCTAGAAGAAAAACTGGCAAACGACAAAACCACCATTTCAATAAAATTACTTTCATCACTCGCAATAATAATTGCTTACATATGAAGACTGTCTCTTGCAACCAGAGTCCTTCTGGGACCGATTTAGGAAGTCGAGGAGGGGAAGGGGTTACAGAGATCTCTTCTCTGCCCGGGATGGAGCAAAATTGTCAAACATACTATTTTTATAATTATTAAAATATATGAACTTTGGTAGCCAGAATGAGGACTTTTGGTAGAGAGAAAATAAATTTTAAAAACAATAGTTTTACTAAAGAGAACATTCTATTAGTAACATAAATCTTTAAGAACAGATATCAAATCGTTAACTTTTTTGGATCCAAATTTTTTTCCTAATAAAATTTGCTTCTTAATTTTGATGAACTATCAGGTATTATTAAATATTTTTATCAAATTATAAAAATTAGGTTTCCTTTTGTTCCATCAGGTCAAAATTCTTAGAAAGAATGTCTCCCTTTGGAGAGCATGGAATTTAGGGTGCCTGCCGGACTCTGTCTGCAACGCAACATTTCTATTCATTTAAGAAAAGTTGCGAACAGTTTGAAAAAATATCATTACTATTTTAGTATCTTCTCAAGAACGTTCCACCCACTAGAGTGGATATTTTTCAGAAAAAAATTAATCCTAACCCTGAATCGTGCAGGAAAAAAACCGCCCTAGTTATGTACAGGCTACTCCATTTTGTGGTATAGAAAGCATTTATTGTTTATATAAGATGTAAAATAGTATAAATTAAATTTTTAAATAAGGATTTTCAAAAAAAATTTGATGCTATATTTTCTTGGCTTGTTTGGAATGGAAGTTCTTCCTGGTAAATGTCTTCTATATCCACAAAGCTGTTCGTCAACGGTGAGAGTACTTTCTGGAATCAAACATCGCAGCATGTTTTTTTGAAAGATAGTTCAAACCTCTCTGACTGCTGCTAACTTGTCAATTTTCTTTTTCCTCGAGTTCATCAAGCGAAAATCGTTTCATAAATGATGGATACGTTTTCTAACAATTTTGATGAATGTACTTTTCGATTTGTTAATTCTTGAACTTGCAAAAATATCACCATCATAAAATTAGTAAAAATGCACTTAGAAACAATATTTCTGACAGATATGCCCATTGAAAGATAAGAAGAAATAAGTTTATAACAAATATAAAAATGAAAAAAAAAATGGTCCTTATTTATTTACTCCGAAACTAGTTAGCAATATCACTAATACTTAGTTCACTTTTAGGATTAGAAATAGGACGAGTTATTTCTTTTGAAATGTTTCTTGTAGAAGATCGAATCAAATGTGGATCCTTAGAATACATTATGTTAGCATATATGATCTCTCTTGATCCTCATAATTTTCAGCAGTTTCTTCTTCTTCTCCTCCATGACTATCATAATCAAAATCATAATGACTATCACAATTTCCAACATAATCTTCATAATAACAATCTTCATTTTTGGAATTTATAAATTTCTTCTAAACAGTACTAATCGCCTTCAATTTAATGAACATCAAAGTTCAATTCCTCATTTTTAATATTTTCGTTTTCACTAAAATCGCTTTCTTCTATACTAGATAATAGGGCATTTGCCAATAATTAAGGTGCTCGATTACCTTTTTTCTATTTTATGGAACAAAAAATTAGTATTGTAAAAGTAAGTGTATGTGAAAAAAATAATTAAGATAATAGAAAACAGATGTGTAAAAATATGACGTCTGGCGACTTACAACCAATTACATTACCTTTACTTTAAATAAAATTCTATACTGCAAAAAGTAGCTTCTACATTTGAGGCAAAAGGACATTACTGTGACATACCATCATAAAGTATGAATGATTTATATAAGTTTAAACAACGCCTTACTGAATTCTGAATTAGCTTTTACTATTGAGGGTTTAGTGAAAAATAAGATTCTGGAAAATTTGTTGACTTATCAGGATTTTTCTGAAAATTAGGATATTGGAAATCACTGGCCTAAAGAATAATTACTTTCTTTAATATTTGGTTCCCTGTTTTATAAATGAAATGAGGAAATAAATGAACAAAAAGGTTTATTGAACAAGACTTCTTTATCAAGTAAGAAATGCGCTTGAAGTTGAAATGAAAGGGAGCTAGGCTGCTATTGCTTGAGGGCATGTAGGAAAGAATAGTTTTGTGATGTGCTGAGTGTGAAATATTTGCATGTAGTTGTAGAGTAGATTATGCACATTAAAAAAGGTTTTGATAGATATTGGGTATAGGAATTCATTTGTTGATTCAGTTGAGTTTTTGGGAATACCATGTTTCCATAAAAATCCAAGGTAGGCGTTGAGAAGATGAATAAATGATTATTTATCATGTGATCTATGATTTCTGTTCCCTAAAAAACTTTACAAAGTTCCCTGTTTTATATTTGGAATTGGAGTGTGTTGGAGTTTACTTTGGGTTAGTTTAGTATACGCTTGTTTATTTATTTTATATACGTTTTATTTATTGTTTTTCCCTCATTTTTATTCAGGCAGAATTCCACGATCAATTACACTGCCAAATGCAGATTTAGGACTTCATTTTGACGATTTATCCGTTGAGGAACAAAAAAAAAGGAAAAATCAAGAAATTAAAGAGTGAGACGTTTTTAAATACTTTTTTGATTTAAATATTTCATTTCCTCTTTCATTTTTAGCATAGAAATGAAAAAAGAGTATCAGAATCGCGTGCATAGGGTTTTTTTCTGTTATTCTTTTTTCGCCAAAAATATATTTTTTAAATTTCTTGCTTAAGTTTTGGACTCCTCAAATATATGAAATAGAAAAGCAGTATGCAAATAGCCAAACCATTTCTGCTAAAGATGTTGACAATTTGAAGAAGGCAGTCGAAATTAGAGGTGGCTTTACCATTCCTAACGCTGCTAAAAGAGCTGAGGCAAGTGTTTTAAAACTATTTTATACTTTCAAACTGTTTTTTTTATAAATACGTGCAATATACTCGTCTTTTGCTTCCTCTAGAATCTAGATAATCAAGTTATCCATTGAGATGTAACAATTCAGACGAGAAAGCAGATATTAAAAATGATAAAAAGGATATATTTTATTATTTACAGAAGTATATGAAAATAAGAATAGTTACAGAGAATATTTTTATTTGTTATCTCTTCTATATTTGCCTTTCGAAATTTATATTATTTAAAAATGAGATTACAAAGAAATGCTGGAAAAAAATTACTATTATTTGGAACATAAGTAGGTGCTTTGAAGAACTATAAAGGACGAAAATTTCAGGATTGTGGAAGAGTATCCGAAGACACGAGGTTATCAAAAGCGCTATCACAAGTAACAGGGAAACATCAACCAAGTGACATGTTGAATATACATAATTCAACATTTTAATTAAAGATACTTGAATAAATAAATATATATAATGCTAATTACGTATTAAAAAGCATTAATTTTGTATTTTTCATATTAAAGTTAAACTTATAACGTTAATTATTGTATATAAGTTCATTTTGCCGGTAATAAACTTTTTTTTATATATAACTTTCTGGATTTTCAAATTAGTATATAAAAGATACGTAGTCCATTTTTGTTATTTAGTTAATTATTTACTTAGTTATTTCGTTCATAATTATAAGTTCTTTTGTATTCGATTTTCATCACTAACTGAGCGCACTCTGTAAAAGACATATCAATGAAGCCTCATCACATTCATTTTGTGTGTCCAAACCGACTTTGAGAATTTCAGCCAGATTTGAACTGCCGTCCAGTTAGTTACTGTTAGGCATCAGCATATAAATTTATTTATTTATTTAGAGGGAAAAAACACATAAAGATAGTGATAACAGTCAGCATGGTGGATCAAACCAAACAGATTATTGTCACACCTAACAATAATGTAGAACTCTAGTAAATCTATTTTTATAACCAGAATTGAAAAAAGATATGAAAAAATAGGAGAAAAATCCTCATTAAATTTTGAATAAAAATAAAAAAGATAGGTAGAGTTAGTTGAATGATAGGATAAAAAAAACTCTATCACAGTGAGTATACAAGGCAATCTAAGCACATGTTAACAAAGCTCGAAGTATAAAGTATCTGTGGTAGAAAAAACATCCAACAGAATAAGAGTTGGAAGAGGCTTGATGGGAAATATAAACGAGGTTACAAATTTGGAAAGGGGGTATGAGAAGAAATCATCTAAAAAAAACAAAAAGAGCACAAGTATCAACATTCTAAGGTAATAGGTAAATATAAGTTAATATATTGAAGGATATTAACGAGTTAGGAAAAACTTTTTGCTTTTACGTTTGAAGCTACCAATGTTTTTCGGAACCCTAATACTCAATGGGAGGCTATTCCATATTTTAATAGACTTTTTAATGAAAAATTTATAAGTTTTTGCAAAATTATATCTTACATTTCTTAAATGGTTCTTGTTGGGTAAGTTATACTTATGAAACTGTTAAAATTGATTTCATTTTTTAAGTTTTTACACTTATAAACAAAAAGAGATGTTTGAGTTTGTCTAACTTGCAAGAGATTTCGCATTTTATACAAATTGCGTACATATTCGGGATTCTTATTAAACAAAACTTTCAAAGCCTGATTTTGTTTCTTTTGTAATAATGAAATTTCAGATACGCTAGATGGATGACCAAATAAAATTACAGTAAAGAAGTTTAGAATTGAAAATAGCATAATAAACATTAATTTTAGTTTTGATATCAAGAAGATTTTTGATTTTGAATAACATGCCAAGTGCAATTGAAGTGGCCTTTAAAACATTACTGAAATGATTGGTTAGAATCTAAGGTTACTCCTAAATAATTATAACTATCACACTTTTCAAGATAATTTTCACCGATTTTTAAAAAAAGACTCATTTTTTTTATTAAATTTACTGAAAATCATGTATTTACTCTTGGATACATTTATATATAGCTCATTTTTGCAACACCAATTATAAAATTCAGAAAGAAACTTATTAATAATGCATTGATCAGAAAATAGGGTTTTACATTGATACAAAATAGCACAATCATCACCATACATATAAAGAGCAAAACCTGAATTTTAAAGAGCAAAAATTTCATTCACATAGAGAATAAATAAAAGAGGGCCGAGAATAGAGCCTTGAGGTACTACTCCTTTAGTTAGCTTGGAACATCCAGACGAGGTGTTGTTAACCAAAACATATTGTTGACGATTGAAAAGGTAACTTTTCAAAAGTTCTAAGAATTTGTCCCTAAATCCATATCTGTGTAATTTAACAAGTAAATACTCATAATTAATAGAATCAAAAGCTTTAGAAAAGTCTATAAAAATAGCACAAGATTCGCAACCATTATCTAAGTTCTCAAGATTAAAATTCACTAAGTTGCTTATAACCAAATCAGTAGACACGCTCTGTCGAAAACCAAACTGTCTGGAATTGATTATATTGTACTTATCTAAATACTTTATCATACGATTGAAAATAATTTGCTCAAAAACTTTACCTATAAAAGAGAAAACGCTTATGGGCCTATAGTTATTTGGCCCATATTTATTACCTGAATTAAAGACAGCTATTACCTTGGCGATTTTCAAACTGATTGGAAAACATTTTTCAGAAAAAAATTTGTTGAAAAGAAAAACTCAAAAAACTCATGAGAATCATACACATTTTGTTTGAAATATTGTCCCAACGAGCAGAGAAAGAAGAATTAAAAGAATTGGCTGTACTGATAACTTCATCAACAGAAATCTCATCGAAAAAAAGGAATTCATCACAGGGGTAATATTAAAGATGGGAGACTGAACAGACCTAGATTCGTTGGGAGAAGAAAAAAATGAGAGAAATCTTTCGAATTTAAAGGGATCAGCTTATGGGTTTACGACCAAGTAAATTGTTAATGACTTTCCACGAATCCTTTGGATTGTTCTTTAAAATTGAAAACTTCGAGCGGTAAAATTCATTTTTCAGAAAAGTTACTTTTTTGTTGTACTTACTTCTCACTGATTTGTATAAATTCCATGATTCAAGAGTTGGATTTTTCAAGTATTTATGAAAAAGCATATCTTTCACTTTTTTGATATTTTTAAGTTCAGTCGTATAGCATGTGTTGGTTCCATGACATGAAATGTTTTTTTTCACCAGAGGAAAACTCAAATCAATTATATTGGTAACCTTTTCTATCATATCATTGTAGTATCCATTTACACCTTTAATTTGCATGCACAGTTATAAATATATCACTACCATCAGGAGATTTGAAACCGCATTGGTGCATTCAATTAATAAGAATGAAATGATCATCAAAACTAACCGTTGGCGGACGGTTGGCTTACGCTCACTCATAACATCAACTAGAGTGGCCAAAACCGGTCTTTCACAGAGGGTCGGTTATTGAGGAAGATTGAAGAGAGGGAACTTATAATTTTCAATAACTTGTATGTACAATTATAAATACATTTAGTTTCTAATAATAATAAAAATTTTGCTTTTTGTTAGGAATGCTAAGTGAATTATCAAATGTTTATTGTTTCTTTACTCAATATATTATATTATTGTTTTCCCAGACTGTATGAAGAGTATCTTTAATCTATAATGATGTTTGGCTAAGTTATGCTTACTTTCAAAAAAAATTAATTTGTTTCAACAAACTTTTAAATTTGGACACTTGTCTTACTCATGCAATTATCGGTCAGGAAGTTGTCCAGGTTAATTTAAAATTTCTTTTTTTGAAATCTGCTTTTCAGCCTTAGCAATTGCAAAACTTTTAAAAAGTTGTTGAAATTTACTTAAATATGGAATTAGGTCGGAATCAAATTCCTTGATTAACAAGTATTCAGTCTTGTGTTTCAATTCAAGTTGAAAAAAGATTTTTATAAGAATTCATATTACTACAGGTCGTTTATATTATAACGCTTTATTTAGATTAAGTTGAATTTATGAGACATGGTGTATGTTAAATATTAAATTTTTTTTGTTTACACATGAAAAACATGCATGTTATTTTTGTTCTTGCAAGTGTTAGTAAAATGCTTCCCTGGATGGATTACCATTTACCACTATGTTTAACATATAAAAGTCCAAGATTAAAACGATTGCAACCCAAAAATATTCGTTGTTTATTGAATCAAGTGACTTCCCTATTCCTTTGTCTATCCCGGAGGCATTATTTTATATATAGTTGTTGTGTTAGACTTCTCAAATGCATTTCAAAAGCCATATCTTCATTCATTAATTTTTAAATACGCAGAATTTTCCCTAATATTGAAATCAAAATATCTTCTCCTCTGATTATTATCTTAAAAGGTTCTTTTCATGTATTAATAAACAAATAATTAGCTTGAATTAGCATATCTTACCCAAAAACTTATTTTCTCACATTTTATGCAAATTCCTACCCATGATATTACTTATCCGAAATGTAAAAATTGTTCCAAACACTGAGGTCGTTTTAAGAAGATTAGATATTTTGAAAATGAATAACTAATTATTTTTTAATGACAATTCAACCCAAAATTTATTTGAAAATACATCAAGATATAACGTTTTAATTAGTATGCACTTCACATCATCAGATGTATTTAGTCGCTCCATTAAAAATTACTTCAAGCAAGCATCACGTTGGTGTGATTTAAGCGATTTTTAAAGTATATATGCCTTAAAATATATTTTCATTTTAAGAAAGAAGATTGGCCAATTCATAAAGTTATTGATAGTTTTGTACAAATCTCTGACACCCATAACATTTCTGAAGAAGAAAGTATTGGTGACTTAACAAGCTCAAATAATACCCTAGATAAGTCAAAGGAGTAAGCTTTCTATATTTTTAAGATGTTTTATTCGTATCTCGTAAAACTAGTATCATCCTGTTAAGTAGTGTTAAACATGGTATGTGTTTTTTTTCCATCCGAATTGGAAAAATTGAAATTATGTTCTAATATTTCTACATTATAATATTCAAAAGTCTCAGGGAAAATTGTTTTCTATTTATGAATTTTGATCGAAAGTGTTGAAAATTTTATTCAAAATAATATTAAAAAAAATACACTGAAACTTGAAATGAACGACCACTGAATTAAGCGAGCATTTGAGATATGCGACAAAAAAATTCGACCACTTCTTTAAACGACCAACGACCAAGATACACAGCAAACAACATTAATAGCAATTATAAAACTTAAGTTCACTGAGTACGCTATCAATGTTCTTTGAAATGATAAATGAATTAACATGTGGTTTACACTTCAATTTACACAGATTAAGCTACATATGGATATCCTTAATATGACGTAGATGATCTCCATCGCATTTAAGAAGAAGTAACTACATAAAAACCCGTTCTCTATCCATCAATCACCACTGCAATTCATCTTCACGCCACAACCATTGTTTCAGAGAATCAGACCAAACCGAATAGGACATGACCCTCACTTGCCTTACTTTCACGATACATCAACCATAAGACAAGCACACAACACGTGACAAAACTAACACACAACAAATACGGTCTAAAATTTGACTACCAACACATACACACCATCGCACTATGCACCACAAACTTTCTCGTTTCTTTCGTTTGTCTCTATTTTATTTGTTTCATATACGCGTTCATGTTGTTATGCCTCAAATTAATAGAAGGAAAATTTTTTACTCCTGAAGAACGATTTAACGTTTTATAAAAAATGAAATAGGTTTGTCTTCCAAGAGCAATTGTCTGCAAATTCGATCTAGAAAAAACACACATTTTGTCAATTTAATTTGATTGCTAAAAGCACGGAAAAGCTCATGAAAATCAAAGTTTTTTAAATCCAAAGCGTTATCTTTATCAACAAAACTTTTTTCTGCTTCTAATGGCTGGTTGAAATCTTTCCTTATAAGACACAATATTAAACCGTTCATTCTTTCTGTAGAATCGGCCAATGTAAGTGAAGACGACGTTAATGATAGGGTTAAAAGAATTGCTGTTATTTTAAAAATTATGATTAAAAAACATCTTTATGCAGATGAAAGAGGTCTTTTTTCATAGCACTACTAAATAAAAGTTATGCTTTCAATTCTAGCAAAAATTGAAAAGACGTCCAACTATAATGTTGGCGTGTTCAGGAGAAGAAGAAAAATGTAAGCCATTAGTAATGGGCAAATCAAAAAATCCTCGTTCTTTTTTTTTAATTTTAATATTAAAGGATGACCCTTGTTACATGGGAGTAATAGCAAGGCTTGGATGAGGAATCCAAATTTTCAAGAATGCTTGAATATCTTAAATAACAAATTGAAAGTACACAAGATACATTTTGCTTTTGATTGATAACTCCGCATCCCATCCTCCAATTTAAGTGTCAAATCTATAACTTGTTTTTTTACCTCCAAATAAAATATCTAAATTGCACGCAAACATATGACCAATGGATTAATAAATTTTTTAAATAATTCTATCGAAAAAGTCTGCTTCGCCATCTTTTATATCATATAGGAGATGCTGAGAATGGTTTAGAACTTAAAAAAAGTGACTCATGCTGATGGGTATTCAATGGATTATCTCATCATGGGATTCAATTCTTTCGGAAACTATCAAAAAATGTTTTAATATATCTGGATTTGCACAAAATATATTATAGAAAGAAAGTTCAAAGAAAATAAAGAAAATGAGATTGAAAGTTGTGACGATAATAGTATAACTTTATATAAGTATTCATGTCTCCATATGATAGAATTTGTCAACAAGAAAAGCTCATTTATTGATTGGAGTAACTCCATTAGTTTATTGAGTGTGATAATGATGTTCGAACGTGTTTTGATACCACAATAAATATATTGGAAGAAACAGAAGAAAATGACACAAATATTCAAGAGGAAGAAGAAAATGAAAAAGGTTTTGAAGTTAGTTTATAAAAAAGTTAAAATTTTGTTCTTCAAAATAATATGGCCACTCTTCTAGAAAATTGCATCAACGGGTGAAAATCATTGAAAGAAAAAGTTTAAATAATAATTTAAACTAAACTTGAGAACTTTTTACAAAATCAAATTAAAAACATGACACTCCTTTTATATTTTTTATGTGTATGTTTATGATTATATTAAAATATAATTAACATATTTTTATTTTGACATTCGACCACTGAGAGTTACGACCAGTTTGGAGTTGGCAGTTAGGTTGGCTGAAAGTCTTTAGACTCTCAGTTAATTTTAATCATAAAAGTATACATATTCTTTTTTCTTTATTAGAATATACAAAACTTAAAAAACATGATTAATTATGTTATTAGACATTAATACAACGAATATTACTAAGAAGGATGCTTTATGATGCCTATAAATAACACTCAATGGTAAATTTTAGGGTCAAAAAATAAAGTTATCATGTGCTTTTCATTATGAAATCGAGTTTGGTATTTCATAAGAAAAATTCGCCATTAGATCACCATTTCTTTTAAATTGTCGATTTAATAAGATTCCGTCCTTATAATATAAAAACATATACTGAATTGTTCATATTTTGGAATAGCGAAAGCATGATTTTAGCCATACAAATACTGATTACAACTAAATGGAAAAAGAAGACCAACAATTTTATAGTATAATAAGACTCTGAATTTATTTTAAACAACTTTGTTTTACGAAATTTATCTTATTAATAGCAACCAAAGTGACTGCAATCATCGGATCAGCTTTATTTGTGTGGTCGTGATTCGTAATTGTTGACGAAATTAAGAGAGTCGTAGAATTGGCAAGAAGGATAAGCATTATCGTCAATACCTCACCTTGTATCCTGAAAGTGGCCACCTAAAATTTATCTTTTTGAGAGCCAGATGCAGTCATCAAAAGAGCCATGTCTGGCTCGCGAGCCATAGGTTCCCGACCCCTGCTCTAGAATATGCAACCCAAAATCAACGCGCCAAACAACACTCCCATCTGTTAAAGAAACTACAATAAATTTCTTTACTTTTTAAAACTTAATTTATATTCTCTTATTTTATTGAAAGATTAGTGCGTTGAAACTCTTAAGTAGTGCGTGCTAAGCTATTGAACTGTATTCATAGAAGCAACGAAGTGTGAAAAAACTTTTTGTAATACTACAAAAATGTGGGAAATTGATTTTTTTAAATCCATAAAATACTTTTTTTAAAAAAAAATTAAAATTAATAAAATATAAGAAGCATTCATAAAAACGCATGAGCAAAGCACTCATATTATATAGGCGCTTTTCTTTTCTGAGAGTTTATAATTAGATTATTTGAAAAGCTAAACAAACTACAACTCATACTTATCATCCACCTCAACAATTTGACAGACTGAATAAAACGAAGACCCAACCAACTTCCATGAAACAGAATAAATCATAAATCTTGATCCTTTATTTACTTCTAAATTTGATATATGCACATGCAGGGTAAACGGATTAAGATGAAACATTTAACTTACCTTAGTATTAATACATGACAAAATTTGACGTAAAGTAACAAATACTTCAAGTTAAATTCCTGATGCACCTGGATATCATACATAAGACAAATGGCTACTCCCTGCTTCATAACGATACTTTGTATTAGAGTAAAGAGACAAATCTTGCTTAAATTAATTGTGGGGTGTAGAAATTTTTCTCTGTCGCCTGGACATTCTCATCTGCAGTATTTCCGCTAAGCTTTTTTGGCGCGCCAGAATCGAAATATACGGAGTTTAAGGTCAGTGTCTATTTTGTGGAGTACCGAGCAAAAAGTTTTCGTATAAAAGAAGCTGTAACTGATGTCAATGCGTACGTACTAATTGCATGAATATATCACATTTCACTTATTATAAATATGCAAGAAAAATTTAGAAATATCAATTATAATCGCTTGTGAAATTTTTACTACTCTCTCACTTGCAAAGAAAGCACGCGTGGTTACGTGTTTATGGCTGAAGCATAACGCAAGGGAATACAATTAAATCACAAATACTTAAATAATATAATTAAGAGACTATAGAGTTTTGAGATTAGTCGCATAAAGGCTTTAGAAGTCAAATATCTTCCTTAAACTTCTATTTCATGTTTCTTTCGCAAATTAAGGGCACGAAAACATCTATTACTTAGAAAATGAAACATGCTTTAAAATTTTTTTATAACTACATGTTTGAACAAGGTTAAAATTAAAACTAATTTTCTACAATAGTAATTACTATAACCTGTATATTTCTTTATTTTCAGAGGAGATGACTACGTAGTTCAACAAGAGAAAATGTTTTCTAGTTTTGAGGGCATCTCGCCCGCTTTGCCATCGGAAGAAGAAACGATGATTTTAGAAAAGCTTTTTGTTTCTGGACATGTGTTAAATGAAGTACAAATCGAAAAGCTCATTACTTCTTATAAAAGTCGTGAAGGATTTTTGTATAAAAAGGCCTTATCAAAGATAAAAGTATGTTTTATTTTTCATTCAAGCAAGAAATATTTAATCCATATATATATACAGGAACATAGCCAAGAATTTTATTTGGAGTGGGCCAAATAGGCCACCACTGCGTATATGTTCACCACTTTCTTTGTCTAAAATTAAAGGATCAAATACTGCTTATAACAGCTTTTCTCTTTTTGTTTATAAGCTCCTTGGCCCAATGGTCTCTTTCTATTTCTTTGTTAACATTTTTGATTTTTTCATGTTTAATATTTCTTATCTTTGTTCCTCATGCCAAAGAGTAATTTTTTTTTTATAAATTTGCTTTCTTAATACAGGTAGAAACAAAATTAAACGCTTTCATCGCCGCCGTAAATTATCAATAATTTTTATATATTTTTTTATTTGTTTTTTATTGTTAGTATAAGCATACTGTCAAAAAATGAATTCATAGTTTCATTTTTTAATTTGTAAATTTCAATTGTGATGGTGTTGCCCATAAAAAGAAAGGCCCAACCCCAAGTACCCCATAGCTTTCGTGTCTATGTGTATATATATATATTTTTTATTCGTAATGATTTCATAGTATAACTTTATCTTGATAATATTTTTAACCTTTTTCGGATAAAACATGTTCTAGCTTGTGTTTTTTTTAAAAAAAATAATGAAAATTTATATTACAGGTATTTAAATATAAAAAATAAAATACACTTAGCTTCACATGTGTTAAATTGCACGTGGCTAAAATTAATTTATCCATAATGTTTTTTGCAAGATAGCTGAACTTACTTAATTTTTAAGACAAAATAATATTGTGCCTATAGTTATAAATGAAGTGATTTTCCATAAAATGATAAATTTGCAAATATAGATTTTTTATATTTATCTTGGATTTTTTGCAATCCAGTGATTAGTGTCATATTTTGAGAATTGTTCACTATAAAAACTATAATTTATTAAGATAGTCAAGGTTGATAAACAGTCAAATAATGATATCATGTTGCTTTGTTTTTATTCTCTTGAGACTTTCTTAAATTGAGTAAACAGGCTTCCTCTTTTAGTCTTTAATATTTCATTAAGATTATAGTTAATGAATAATTTTAAATGAGAGACAGCCGCCATTAGATCTCAGCAATTCATAACTAAACCAGAAGAAGTAATTTTTTTCACGATACTGGGTTTCAAAGACTTGGAAATTTGAATACTTTTTGCAAAAATTAATTATACAACAACTTTGATTAATTGCCAGTTATTTTTTTTATATAGATTTCAAAACAACTTTAGAAAGTTCAATAATTTTTTATTTTCCATGTGAGATTTGGAAATTAAAATCTCTGTATTTTAAATACATATAAAATGATTTACTTAGAAACTTGATAAAAGTTGTGATTCGAATTGATGAATATAATAATTATTTTTTAAGTTTTATTTTTTCTAGAAGTTAGGTTGGACGCCAGATAAAGACATTCGACCTTATATAACGGAGCCATATTCATTTCTTCCTTCTTCAGAGTAATAACTGTTTTAAGAATTTTTAATTAAAAATTATAATCCTCTTATTTTAGAAGTAAAAAGCCGATTCAAGCTTTTTTATTCCCAGCTTGGAATAAGAGCATCAAGAATGAGCCAGAAAAGATGCAAAAGATAGACGTGAATTCCTTAGAGTTGAAGTATGCTCGTGGAGAAAGTTTGAGCGACATTCAATTGAATCAACTTAAAACTGTTATAACTCATCCCAATAAGTTTACGCTCCCAGATGCAAGAAGTAGGGCAGAGGTAGAATTGTTATTTCGATTCCTTTAAGTTCCTAAGAATGGATTTGCCATTCTGTTTTTTAAGTCAACATTTTTTATTAACATTTAATTTTTAAATAAATGCTTTTTCTTTGCCAAAACATTGTCCCCAAGTAGGGGGTCGGTAGTCATGATTCTTTTTCTCCTTACGCTTCTGTCATCTTTTTCTTAAGGTGCCAGTTCTAGTATCTTTCCTAGACCATCTCTCCATCCTTTCTTTTGGCGTCCTCTACTTCTTTTTCATTTCACTGCTTCTTCCCATGCTTTTCGTACTGCATCATTTTTATTCTTACCAACTAAGCTTTCTTCTGTCAATTATTATTGATAACGCGCTTGTGAAAAGCGTTTTTTTCATGCCACTCCTAACATTTTGTGTTATATTTATTCTTTTCCTCCATCATGACGTTTGTCTTCTTCCTAGTACATTTTCACAAGTATTTATCAAAATTTTCTTAGTCTTGTCACATTTTTCCAATGTTCCCCCCCCCCCCCCCATCTTTTTCTCCTCAACAACTCTTTGAATCTCCATTTTTAATTTCAACTTTTCTAATTTTCAGATTCTGAATCGTCCAATCTTTTTAATATTGCGTTTTTTATTTTTGCTCATCTACATAACCAGTAACATAATTCGGTGCTGGCTAACAATATTTAAAACCGGGAATGTCTTTACAATCTTTTACAGTTATTTCGTTTTTTGTCTTATCAAGATATAATCAATTTCATCAGCTGCTATATGTGATAAGATACCTCCTCTTTTCTCTGTATCTAGTATTGCAATATATGAGATCTTGCCTTTGTGTTGTATCAAACATCTTATCTCCTTTATCGTATATTTTTCCATAACCATGTCCTCTTTCCATCAGCTATCTCACCCACTTGTCGATTCAAATCCCATCAAATTATCGGTTTCTCATATTTTGACAATTTTTCACCCTTCTTTCTCAACACTTCTTTTACATCCGGTTTGAGGTCCATATGCTAATGTTAAGCTATATAATTATATATTAGATTTCCATTTACTTTGTTACCAACTCTTTCAATATCTATACTCCGTTATTTCACTTTAGCTATAAAATAATCCTTTTTCTTGAACAAAATGCTTCTTTTCATTACACCTGTATTTCATTGCCTCTACCAGTCATAGATCCAACATTCCAAGTTTCTAATCGTAATCTTTCTTTCATTTTACTTTTAGTCTGTGCGTTTTCAAATGGTCTATCTGAGCTATTATATTCATCAACCCTTTCTTATGTTTTATCGCCATTCTACGTAGATATATATACTTTAAGCTGTACTTCTCTTGTACGAATCTTCTTTTCGATCAAATTAAATTTCCTAAAATTTAATTTATGCAAAAAGTATTCAAATTTCCAAATCAAATAAAATTTTGAAACCCGGTATTTCAATTTATTTTCAGAATGGGAAACATAGCATTTGATCATTCAAGAAACTAAGCTACACTGTAGTGATAATTTGAAATCAGAGTTATTTTCTCATAGAATAACTTCCATCTACTGATCCTAAGCTTGTTCTTTCCCAAACTACAGGTTATATCGCTTATTCGCTTTTCTCCTCCATATCATTTAGTTTGAAAATTATTCCTCCACGAGAACGGAGATTCCATGAGGTTGAGTATTGGCCACTGCTATTATTTCTATATCCATTACATGTCTGCATCTTATCTTTATTCTCAAATTCTATCTTTAATATTTTCTGTTTCTATACAAACTTTTTCAATTTTATTTATTTGATAAAACAAAATGTATATTCATAAATATAGTTTAAAAATAACCTATCGTATTCAAGCCAATGGAAGTGATATACGAATTACATACATGCAAGCTGTCCTTAAATTGCGTTTTATCTTTTCTATCTAAAACATTTATTAGTATATATCTTTTAGAATTAACAAACAAAATAAGCATTCAATGTTCTTTCAGACATATTTGAACGAATAGTTGAAATAAAATTCTGTTGCAGAAAGAGTTCCTTCGATTACTTCATGCTTTTATTAATCTTCATATAACAATAAAATTTTCCATCTCTTAGATTTAACATTACAAATTTTTAATTTCATCTATCATATAAAAAATTTATTTTTATAATTTATTCATTTTATTCGTGCAATATTTCTTCTCGTCTACACTTCTCACACATGGTGCTTTTTCTATTGCTTGAACATCCTAATTGTTCGTTTTGTTATTTTATTCTTCTTTATACATTCAAAATTAGTTCCCCACCTTTTTTAAGGAAATTATATCTATATGTTAGTTCCAAGTTATTCAAGTAAGTGAAATTAACAGGTGCGGATCTAGAAATTGGCATTAGGAGGCGGGCGGATTTTACTAAACTAGAACTCAAATTTGAAGCATATAAATTTAAGCTTTATCAAAATTTTTAAGCTATTTTTATCTTATTTTGGGTAATAGTTTAATAAAAAGCGAGAATTGACTTTTTATCATAAAACTTAGAGTATTATAATTGTATATCAAAAAATTATAAGTTTATTATAAGAAAGTAACAGGATTAAGAACTAAGATGATTAAGGAGTCTCATCCGTCTAGGACACTTTTTAGCATACATTTAAATAATAGTGTCAATATCCAATCGAATTTCTCTGTGAACAAAAAGAAGAATAAGAGCATTAAAAGATGTGGTAAAACTTGATGTGTTTAAATAATAAATTTACAAAAAAAATAGGATAATATAAATGTAATAAGTGTCACACTTAACTACGATTAAAACATAAAAAACTTTTTAGGACTTCTTACTTTAGAGAAAGATTGAATCTAAAAATCGATTTGTAGAAATCATCATAATATTTGAGTTCTACGAAAAGAATTAGATCAAGATAAATTTTCAAGCAATTGGCTATGCAATTTTAAGGGGGGGGGGGGGGCGTACGCCTGTTCCTCCCCCTTTATATCCGCCAGTTTTGTATAGTATATTTAATTTTTTTATTAAATATATTTGTATAGTCTTAATTTAAGATTTTTATAAAATTTCCATGATTCAATGCATTTATGTCCCTGCATATACGAAATATATTCTTAATAATAATGGTCCTTGGTAATATACTCAGAAAATAACATATTTGGAATTCTTTGAAGTCCCACTAGGTAACCTTTTCAAATGTTTCTTTGAAATGTACAATCAAGATGGGAAAAGTAAAGCAAGTTGAACTCGAAGTAGTGATAAATACCAAAGACAGGTAGATAAGTTATGAAAAACCTCTAATGCAATAGAAAGAGACATTACAAATATGGCTTGATATTTATTTAATATAGTAGGGACAATGATTTAAGAAATTAAACTTTAATGTACAAATTTAAATATTTCCTGCTGAATACTTCCTATAATAATAATTAATGATAATCATTTTTGGATTATGATCACCATCAGTTCAAATATTTGGTTTCTTTTCATAATAAGAACGCGTCCATAATTTTTTAACATTTTTGAAAACAGTTTTGTTTTTCTATTTTATATTTTTACTTAAGAGGATTTCATATTTAACACTTGTTATTATTTTTCCAAATAATTTTCCATTTTTAGAAAGAAGCCTGGGAAATATTCAATACAAAATTAAAAAAAAAATCAAAAGACTCTAAGAAAAATGAGCTTCCTATTGATGTGGAGTTTGTGCAAACGGATCAAGTTATTATAAGTGATTCTAATGGTTCCTTTCATGTAACGAATTTCACCATTGATATAGTGATTTAATCTTGACTATCTATTTATAAACAAAAATCCTATATTCATTTATATGATACAACTTAGTAGTTTTCTATTGTTGATGATGACTGATAAGCAACACTTAGCCAAATCTACCTCTCAACACTAATCCCAAAAAATCACCGACTTTCCAACACTACTAATCCATACTTTATATCAAACACTTTAAGGAGACCCACATTTGCACAACTGAGAGCCAACAAACTCAACACTTCTTCATGAACATCTTCACAAAATTAACCCTAATATACACATACACGCATACAAACGGTAAACGAAGAACAGTTTCCAGAAGAGAAAAATGACCACATTGCTAGGTGTTAACTGCTTTTTCATTCACAATAGTAGTGTAGAGAACTCCGAAGGTTCTAGGAAAAAAGGCGCTACCCCTTTCAGCGAAAGATAATTATTATACAATGGCATAATGCTGTCTACGCAATGCTTGCAACTACATCCATTCCCTATTCGCAGTTGCATACTATTCTATCTGCGCAATGATATTCTTCCCCATCACAAAGTCAATAAAATTTTCAAAGCACTTATTGACTACTTAGTTTTGTCAGAGCTGGCAAATATTTTTTATCCGCATGTGACCTACATCTGACTGTACCTACAAAAGAATAATTCTCACTTACCCGCAGAATTTTGAAATCAATTTAAAAATACATTTGGGATATTCAATAGAAATTCATACTAGATTTATCAATTTTTTCTTGACCGAATGGAAGAAAGAAAAGAAAGAGATAGAATTTTATTAGAAAACGAAAAGTTTCATTTTTGCCCTACCTAGACTTGAATCCAAAATTTACCACATTTTTATATATTGCTGATGTATATTGAAAAAAACATCAATGATATTCACTAGTGGGAAAAACCTATTTGAAACATAAAATTAAAGAGAACTAATCTTATAAAAAATAATTTTACTTTCTAGACGGCATTTCATTATTACTATTTTAAAATCGCCATTTTTTATTTTATTTTTTCCAATCCAGTTTCTTTAAAAAAAAATTCTAAAAACGCAAACTTTTTAAGTAATACAATTCAAATGAAATCTTACAGATAAGAATATTCTTTTTTATCTGGCAAAAGGCTGTATAAAATGGGTATTTTACACTCCGGGGTAAAAATGTGAATGATTGGTGATTCCTGATGGACACTTCCATCTACGAAGATTTCGTTTATTTTTGAGACCATCAAACAATATCTAAGAGCATTTATTTTGAAAATCCGTAATATATGTATTTGAGAGTTTACAGAAAAACGAGGAAGTCTTTTATTACTTCTCAGCATGATGTCTAATCTTAAAAAGTCTTCTCCATAACCTAATTTTACCAAATCTTGAGTTATACCAAAATCCACATCTTTGGGTTGTTTTCTTCTTCGTCTATTCCTCCTGATTGATCATTTTATTTTGTCAGTTCCATCATTTATATTTACTGTAGTGATTTTATCACTATACAAAAAAATATGTGGGTAAATTACCTGTATTCTTAATTTTGTTGTGGAATCATTAAAACTTAAATCTTCTTTAACTTAATAAAAATTCTCTTAATTGAAAAAAAATTTTAATAAAAAATTTTCTTTTTCAAAACTGGAAAATTCTCATTACTTTCTTTCATATATAAAATTTTAATCATAAGACATATTGAGAAAATATATTTCCTGTTTTTCTTAACACTTTTCTATGCTACAAATTACAAAATTAATCCTTTTTATAGTAAGTAAAACCTCCAATAATTTGAGCCATTTCAGTAAAAATAGATGTAAAAAGTATGGAAAACTAAAATAATCCTATAATAATCGAGTAATATTGAAGCGATAAAATATGAGCTGAGAGGAGGAAAAGAATCGTGAATCTCCTTAGCTTCAACAATAAGAAATAATAAACGAAGCTAATCACGAATTTCCTATGCTTCTACAATGAAGATATAATCTCAACTGAGAGAAATAAATTAATCCCAAAATTGCTAACCGTCTACATGTGTTTTGATTTGTATATGTAAGTACTAATAAGCAATAAAAGTAGCAGTAAGCTTTGCGTAGACACCATGCTTCCAGCTTAAAATGATATGATGTAGAAAACGCCTTTTTACTCACTCCTTTTACCCTCTCAAAACACTGAATATTTTTTTTTCTGAGTACCATATATTTATACACTTATAAAAATATTAAAATAAAGAAATAATTAATTTAATGACGTGATCAAAGAACTTTGGATTGGTCAAAGCATGCGATACATCGCAATACAAGATTTTATTGGATTCAATTTTTTGAAGATGAGTAAACACTTTTCTTTCAAAAAGGGATACAGAGTTACTTAAGTTCTCGATTTTTCATCAGCATCGATTAAGTAAGCGTGCCTCTCTTAATCGCCACGGCATCCACCTTACCGTAATACTAGTTCCGTCTGTAGACTTTTACTTATGGCTAAGAGTTACGTGACGTAGCTTCAAACTCTCAGTTCAAAGGTCAAGCAATTGTTCTCGCACTTTTACAGTAAATTGACCTAATAGTAAGTTAGCTACTACTGCTACTATTATTATTATTATTATTATTATCTAGAAGCTTGGTCAATAATTGCCTACACTTGCCAATACAATCAGAAATAAGTTCAATAATATTTATAAAGGAAATCACTTTTATCTAGTGATTAATTTTACTCTAATTGACTCATTCTATTTAAATAAAAAATGCTAACTTGCAATTGTCTATGTCATTAATACAGACTATTACAATAGTCTATGTTTTCATTCATACCTATCATTAAAGAATGAGAATGATTTAACGCGAGTATTTTTATTTATAGGAAAAAAAATGCATGGAAAATAAACGAAAATCGAAGCTAAAAGTTTCGAATTTGTTCAAATTTCCAAATTTCAAGAATAAAAAGGAATTGCTCGATAAAGTTGATCAGCCTCCTTTTGTTCTAGAAGTTAGCAGCATTGAAAAAAGATACGCAGACGGCAATGATCTAAATCCTATTGAACTTGAAAAACTTTTATTGGCGGCAGAAGCACGAGGCGACTTTATGGATCCACTAGCAGCTAAACGAGCTAAAGTGACATTTTTAATGCTCTCTCTGCTTAACCCAAAAATTATTATTGCTTTGTTTAGGAAGAAGGCTGGCTAAAAGGACTGAAGTTTGTTAAACCGGGTACAACAGATACTTCTATTGAGATCATTGATTACCCTGATGTTATTCAAAGCATTGATGATTCTAAGACTGGAGAAGTATCTAGTCAAGTAAAAAGAGAAGATGAGGACGTTAATGATAAAACGGTATTTTATATCATTCTTCTCCACATTTTATTTTAACATGATGTTCCAAACCCCTTCTGTTGTTTTTAAGAAGAAATACTAAAAGTATTAAAAGCAACCACTAATTGTGTAAATCACTCATAAAAAAGTTTGTATAAAACTATTTGTTCGTTTTACTTTTTTGCTTTCATGCATTTACAAAAATGTAGGATGTCGCAAAAAAATGATCCAACCACTCTGTTTAATCAAATATGACTTATTCGGTATATATTTTTTACTGCTTATAACTTTTAAATTATTCCACGAAACTTTACTTGCAAGATATCAAATTGATTCACTTAGTATTGTTAAATATTTCATTAGTGAATTTAAATTTTTCACTAATTATACTGATATGATTATTTATATTTGGGAAATACTCGAGTGACGCCCGATCTCGCGGCGACCCCTTAATTTTGACCAATCAAAATATTTTTTTATCATGTATGATGTGTATAATGTGTGATTCTTTAAAATATTAATAATAAATTTGAAGAAATATTTTTTTGGTATGAAGATTTTAGGAAACTCTTCTCTGTTATGTAATGATTTATTCTCATAACCTTTACGGTTGTACACGGGTAGACCACTTAGGAAGACAATTTGGTATAAATTATTGTTTTTTTGAAAAAGGATGAAGATGCAATTTTTAATGATCTCAATGTCATAGTGGTACTATAACAAAGTATTAAAGTGTTACAAAAGAATCATAGTACATTTTCTAATCCAACTCCGTTACTAATAAGAGATTTTTAGGTTTATTGTTAGCGCGTTGAATAATGTTATTTTCTAAATATTTTTGCAAAAAGAACAATAGATTTTTCAGCTTTATGGTTATGTCATTTCTAAAATATATTTACAAAAACTGAATTTTTTTAATTTTGTTGTCTCAGGCATTTTTGTAAAAACAAAGAAGAGATTTATTCGATTATACTAAAATTTTAATTTAGTAGGATTATGCCGTAAATTCTGGCGCCAACAAAATTTAAAAAGATTCAGTTTTTGCAAGCACATATTTTAAAAATGACATTATCTTACCCTAACAATAATAAACCTTTATAGCTATTTAAAACATATTTATTGTTGAAAAAATAGTTTGCAAATATAATCATTTTTGTGTGCATTTAAAAATATTTTTCTATGTAATTCAAAAATTTCGTATAAATATTCGTGTTGTCCAGTATTTATTGCTAGATTTTCGTTATACCCGTTGGTCAGTTTGATCACCTTTCTGTGCGACAATTCAAAACTTTGAGATTTTCATAATTTGTTTCCTTTTGACATAAGATTCATTTTGATACTAACTTATGGACGCTCTGTCAGAAATGATACTTTTATGGTTGATAAATTATTTTTAAATGGCTATTTTTTTTCTAAAATGTCAACAAATTTCTCTGATCATCATGCGACAGTTTTCACGTTTCTTCATTGCCAAATGCAGAAGATGTATTATTTTTCAGCATGAGAGAATTTTTTTTTAATTTTAATTTATTAATCTTACCTTGATTCAATGCTCATATGTTCGCAAATCTCTCTGAAACTTTTGATATCTAGTTTATATGTTACAATCACAAATTTTAATAGAATCTAGAAACATTTATTATGGTATTTTTTTTATTTGCGTTGGATTTTTTTTTCATATTTTATTTATATAACGTTTTTTTTTATAATTTTTCAACAATAATATAGTCTAAAAACCAAATAACTTTTGAAAAAAATTTCATTTTTTTCAGATTGAGGGAGATAAAATTGAAGAATTTTCGGCTTTAATTTCTAAAGTGGAAGCGTTGGAATTAAAGTATTCAGAGGGAAAATCTTTAAGTAACGATGAACTTGAAATTCTGAAAAATTCAATTATTCAAAGGCACTTTTTTATTTATCCCAAAGCCTACCAAAGATATCGAGTATGCTTACTATATATAAATCTATGTATAAAAAGAAGCCGTCGTTATTCCTCATTTTAGAGAGATTACAAAAACTTTAAGGATGTCGAAGCAAAAGGCTTTCGTCTAAACTTTGCTCATCCCAAAAATATAAGGGAGTACATTAAGCCGTTGAGTGGTGTGTTTACAGATGAAATTGCGGAAATTGAAGAGCGCTATGCTCTCGGATTTGACTTGCCTTACCCCATCTTATTGAAGTTGGCTGCTGCTGTTGAATGCTTAAAAGGCTTTACCAATCCTGACGCACAGAAAAGAGCAAATGTGGGTTAATTTTATTTAAATTATTTATATAATCATATCAACTTACCTTAACCTTTTGAGGACCAATGTGACACCGGTGTCAGAAGAAATGGAAATCGTCTCTTAATCCAAACGATAAAGGAAGTAGACGATTTTCTTCAAAATTCTGGTCCTCAAACGGTTAAGAGGGTGAACATGACAAAAAAGTCGTGTTACACTATAATTAATAAAATTTTACTACTTTTGTAAAATAAAAGATAAAAATAAAAAAAATTAAAAGATTTTTTATTAAAAGATATAAAGAGCTTTGATATTTATGCCTATAACATAGCACTAGAAAATATTAACTGCTTTTATTGTTTTAAAATCAATCACCGCAAACACTTGCGTTTAATTCGCTAACGTGGATAATCCGCATCCCAATTATAAGTTTTTTGAGACAAATGGAATATTTATTATAATAATAATATAAGTTTAATATTGTTATATATAATACTTATATAAGCTAAATAAAGAAGGAATACAAAGGAAGAATTAGCTTTCAAGGAAGAAATGCTGGTGGTGAGTTAGTATTATACGCGTTTTGCCTATTTTCCTTCACACGCTTTTCTATTTAAAATTTTATACTCGAATTAAGAATATTTTCAAAAATTAAATTTATTCAATTTGTTTTATTCTTTATTTACAAAACAAGCTAGACTTTATTTTCTAGTTTCGTCGAAAACTTATCATCTGTGTAAAAAATTTTTTTTTAATCTATTCCAACGAACTTATCCACTATTTTTGAGTTTTAGGAGCAAAAAATTAAAGAAAAACATTTTTAAAAATATTTTTTATTCGTTAATTTATTTTTTTTAAATATGAATTAATTAATTAATCTTTTAAAACAAAATCTTTGAGTACCATAAATATAATAATTTTGACATAATTTTTCCCGCTAAAATATTTTCTTTCTCTATGGATATTTAAGGCCTAACTTTCTTTTATTAAAAATAATTCTATGTTGAAAATTCCTTTTTTCAAATTTTCATATCCATAAACGTATCGTAGTGATCATGGTATTCATCATTAAATTTCTCATTGAATATAACATTTTTTGAAAATATGAAAATAAAAAATGTGTTTGGTGCCTGAATGTGGAATATGATCCATATATCCTAAATTTTTGAAAATTTCTATTGACTATGACATTGCATATATGGAATTATTTTTAAAAAAGAAAAAAAATGAAGAACTATTTACGCTGGGCTCGTGGATTTACTTTTTAAAGATTTTTCACTGTGATGACTGTAATTCGCTTTTAAAATATCAGTCTTAAAGCGCAAAATATTATGCATAATTGTTTGATCCGTGTTATTTTCCAATATCTATTAAAGTGTGATAATTTATCATATAACAACTAATTTCATGTTTTCAAGCTAGAAAAATGGGAACAAACTAGGGTTGATTATAATTCAACGTTCCCAAATACTATTATCACCATACCCTAAAATTCAGTTTTATCATTAAAATATTAGAAAACCCATTTCATAAAAATATTTAGTCGAATCTGTGTTAGGTTTAACCAACTTTTTGGAATAATAATAATGTATTAAGTCTCTTGTAAATTGTATATCCAATTTATCATTGTCATGATCATCAATAAATATGCTATATTGCAAACATTTTAAATAATTTTTATCTTATTTCACTGTTTTTTAAATTAATAGGAAGAGGCCTGGTATTTCTATTACAATGATGGTAAAGGTGTTGATTCAGAAAATAAAGAAATCTCTAGTCATAGTTCTGAATCGAATCTATCCGAAAAATACCTGGATGAGTATGGCGACTTCTTAGAGCCTTATAAAAGCATAGAAGAAAAGTATTCAGTTGGCGAAGAGTTAACCACGAAAGAAAGAAAAGATCTTTTTTCAGCTTTAGAAATAAGAGGCGACTTCTCCAATCCCAAAGCAGCACTTCGCGCTAAGGTAATCTTTAATTATATTTTTTTCCGAACAACTTTTCTACGCAATTTTAAATATAAAATGACTTATAGATAATGCATAAATATATAGCATTTTTATTGACATTGTTTGTTTATATTTCAATATAAATATTTTAAAAATAAGTTAATCATGCGTTACAATTTTTTTTTAAAACAGTTCATTTTTTCAGCTGATAGGACATAACTTTGTACACCTCAATTTAAAAATAAAATTCTATTTTTCCAATCATGTCAGATTTTTAACAAAACCCAGTTTTTTAAATGATGTATTGGGTTTTCTAACATTAATTCCACTTTTTAGCAAAATTTTAACTAAAAGAATTGTCTTTTAACTAGAGATTATTGACCGCTTCATTTGAGTTCATTTTCACGAATAAATCTTTCTTCGCTAAACATTATTCAGCTGCTCACATTATTTTTGAGCTACTTGAAAAAGGAACTTGCTTATTTTAAAATATCTTCTAGTAAAAGACATTAATTGTAAAATTAACTTTTATTATAAAATTCATTATTGTGCAAACGTTTTTAGCCCTCACTATGGAGTAAATTCTATCTTTTATAATTTATCTAATTTTGTATTTTATTTTAGTCTGAATTTTGTTCTCTTGGAGGTTGGAAAACACCCGATATGAAGTTCTCTTACATGGATTCATCTTCCCCCAACTACAAAAAAATACTTGATAAAAAATTGAACTTCACTCCTTTAATTAAGGAAATTGAAAAGAAGTTTATTGAAAATATAAAACCGCTCTCTGAACGCGAATTTAATTTGCTAAACCAGGCTGTACAGTTGCGTGGAGACTTTGAAGATCCCAGAGCTGCTGTTAGAGCTAAAGTAAATAAATTTTCACAACTTTATTATTTTTAAAACGTCTATCATCATCATTCACAGTTCTATTTTAACGGCATTCATCAGTCGGAGTATGATGGGATAGGCTAGGTCACCGTGAAAGACAAATAACCAAGATGAGCCAAGCAAGCTCAATTTCCTGTCTCTAGTACAACCTATCTATTTCCTCACATAATCTAAGCCCTAACCTTTCCATAACATTCTTTATGTTTTCCACCCAGGTTAATTTAAGAGATTGGTGTGTAAATAAAATGAAGTTGTATGTATTTTAAAGGGCAATATAACGCGCTGACAGAAATACTTAGAAACAAACCTTAAAGGCTACTTAATTACAACAATACAAATAAATGAATGGAAATCCATAAAAGAGCAATAATGGTTGAACTAATATAAATAAAATGCAGAATATATAAATCTAAATATATTTGAAATTGTATATAGGTTATATTAGAATTCAAAAAAATATAAAAAATTACAAAATTAAACAATTATATTATCCAAAGTATATGTTCTTCTAAATCATGACAAGTGGCTATTAAAATGACAGGAAAAACAATCACGAATTGTACCATCCTTATTATACTAAGGCCAATAAAAAGGTCAACCTTTTTTAAACGAGAATAGACTCCCATGTTCTAAATAGAAATAGAAAGACACCATAAAATCATTTCAATTGGATGACAATTTGTACTTCGTAGATTGTTTAGATGAGTTATCGATTGCATTATCAAAATGTCTCCGTGAATAGTTTTTGGTATTCGAGCTAAAAGACATGAGGTTATCGGGGGATTGATGGTAAATATTTATCGAAGTAGTTATTAGCGAATAAAGAAAGATTGAAAGTCTTTCTTTCAGGGTTTGGACTTTAGCATTTTAGATTTGGAAAAAATTTTTGTCGTGTGCGAGAAGCACCATGTGTCATATATATATACCTCACAATTTTTTTTTTGAATTTTCAATATCAAATTTTTATGACATCAGAGTAGAATGCAGTAATTCAAGTGAGGCAAGAAGAGGGAATTATAAATACATCTTTTCAATTTAGGGTTGAGTGTGTCCTTTAAATGTTTTACAATTCCAATCACACTGTTCAACTTAGTTGATAAATAAGAGATATGAGAACACCAACTCAAATTACTATCTAATACTAAGCCCAACAGATTGAAGTTTTTCACGAATTTAAAAAAAAGTTTGAGAGATTCGGGTGTAAGACTTTCCTTTGCTAAACAAAACAGTATTGCTTTTGATTTTTCTTTATTTGTTCAAGACTTTGTTTTCTTCAAATATGACCAATCTACGAAAGTCTTTGCATTTCTATAACTCTATTATACCAATAACGCCAATTAGGATTCGGACTTTATCATTCTTAACAAACTCATCGTATTTGTTTTTATTTACAAATTCCTTTTAAGTTCCAATTCTAAGCCGCGTAAATAAAAACAGATCTGATACATAAAGAATAAACCAAGCTTTTAAATCTAAGAGAGCACAAAAAACTGCTCAAGCTTTTTAATTTATTCCACGCGCATCTTATTCTCAAATCAATTGCACTGATGCCTTCCAAATAATAAAATTGGTCAACTCTTTCAACAGCAGCATTACTTGCAATTACTTTTGAAACATTAGTGTTAATATACGAATAACTCCCACTGGACCCTACATTTGCCACCAAAATTGTCGTAGTCTTACGTTATATTTTCTTACCTGAATGTAAGCCCCCATCCATTCATTGCCCAACTCTTTCCTTTCAGTGCACGCAATGTCAAACCAATATAAATGCCACATACGAATGTATATAGAATAGCTGCTTGTTAAGTCCTAAAAATATTAATTTTATAATTTATAATTATTTACCTCAAACTTTTAATTTTTTACTAACAAAGTTGCTTTCTTGACATTTCTTGATGGTACCATAGGGTGTTTTCATCCAGAAGGCACTAATGCATCGCTTGTATCGAACTATGAGGAAGGCAGACTTGATGCGGGTTCGAACCCAAGACTTTGAGTTATCGAATTCAGCATCTAACTAACCCTCCTCACGCCCCCTAAGTCAACATCTAAAATTATACAATATGAATTCTTTAATAAAATTTTGGCTTCATCATTCAAATCACATGTGCTGTCAAACCTTGATAAAGTGAATGCTTTTTTCCTTCGCTAATTTTTCCGGTCACTAGTTTTCCGGATTAACAATTGCAAGTCAATACGATGCCGATTCGATCAGATGATTTTTAATTATTAGTTGAAATTTTTTCATGTATACGAGTGTCTATTATAGCTAATATTCTTTTGAATTTTTTTTAATATTTATTATAAAACTAATTGGGCAAGGTAAAAAAGACTTAAATTAAAATGTAAATTAATTTTTTAATGATATTTACGATGTGAATTTTTCAAATTGATTTTTAAAAAAAATTTCTTTATGACAACTTTTAGTTTAATATTTGGTAATATATTTCCTACATTCGATTACCCAGAAAAGTATAAGGTACGCAAAAACAAAATTACTTTTGAACGACAATAAACGATGATATCCAAAGTAGTCAATAGCGTGTACTGTTACATCCTTAAAAGTCTTTTTCCCCTTAGAGGTTGTTTCAATGTTTGTAAAAGATCACATACTTTGATTTTTTGCTTAACTAGATCTTTCAAAAAATTGTTGCGTTTTTCATCTAACTATTGAAAATCTTGTATTTCATTTTGATTTATCGATCATTTTAAAACAGACTGAAGGATGGGTTTTTACGAATTTCTTTTATCCAAGCTATCGTTCTTCTCTCAAAAAAAAGGCTTCTGAAGATGTGATGAAGCACGCTGTCAAAGATACTAAAGTACGTGATTAAGTTTTTCCAATTTTTCTACGCTCTTATGTATCCATTTTTCTTAATAGTATTTTGCATCAATAAATACTTTTCCTCAATCCTAGATTTTTTTAACGATTGCAAGTATTCGCTAGACTTCAACTTTTTGAAAGCAGAAACTCTGGGAATAAGCTTAACGTATTAACTATCATCTTTTTCTTTTCCTTCTGATCTAAAGGAATAACGTATGTTAAATTGTATCATTTTTAAGTTCTGTAATTTCTCGCATGGCGTTATGCCCTAGGTGGCTGTTTGAGTTGTCTATTAGTCAGTGGTATTGTTCAATAAAAGTGATTCATTAATACAAATGCTACAAGATAAATAAAAAAGCAGTTTTTAATAGGGTTCAACTAGTATAAATATTGGTGTAACTTTTTTTATTCAAAAATTTGAAATTTATTAGTAAACAAATAAATCAATTCAGTTTAAAATGTCTGATGATTACAAACATAGACTTTAATTCTTTTAAAGGCTGCACTAACAAATTAAGATTGCATATAAGTTTAAACCTTGTCGAAATTAAATGCTTTAATTGTCTAATTGTAAAGCGAAAATGTTCATTCTTTGAGTATATATATATATATAGTTTTATCAACAATATTTTCATATATTGTTCATCTAAAACAAAAATAACAAGTTTGATATTTATTATTTGGACAAGCTTTCTTAAAAATTTAAAATCTTCTTTGAAAAACCTTTTCTTAAAGCATTTTTTATTAATCAGCATCTATTTATATTACTTCATTTAAATGAATTTTCAAAAAATCAAAAAGGTGTGAAATGTTTACGAAGAAAAGAATGAATCTCTACTTGTGTCTCAAAAGATAATATGTAATCGGTATTTGTACATCGTGATAAAAGTCTTCATTGCAAATATTTGGGCTAAACCAAGGTGACATTTTTATATGCCCCATTTACAAACTTTCAGCCATTATTTTGCATCAAACTATGAATGAAATGTTATATAGAGATATATAATAAACGAACATTTAAAAATGTTTTAAGCCATTTAAGACCAAGCAAAGCAGACGATATCTAAAAAACGCAGACGATTTATATTCAAAGTCATTGAAAAAAGCAGACGAAGATGAAATTACTTATGTTCCAAAATAGGAACATTGGTCCTAAATGGGTTAAGCTGAAAACATAACCAATCTTTTAGTAACACGTATCACCATGTCTAACTTTAAAAGTTCTCACTACAATATTCATTTTGTAGATAATGTGCAATTCAATAAAAATAATTGATAAATTTTTTTTTTATATCAAAAAACAGTTTCTTTTGATGTCTTCCTCGTCTCCATTCATTCTTATAGACTTTTTCTATTCTTTGTGACCTTGAAAGCAACTGCCTATCTTCATCATCATTATTATTATTATGCTCTTTTTTATGAGGAATTAAATTTTGATTTACACAAAAATTACTGATATATTTTAATATAAGGCAGGTATGAAAGTTTTTAATCTATCATCCTTTTAATTTTGTCGTAATTTCTTTTCTTTAATCTTTTTCGTGAGTGTGTTCAAATATATTTTTAACTCTTCTCCTCCAGGTCATCCCTAATTGGTTAAAAAAACTTTTGTTATATTTAAATAATTCTCTCTTTACCCCTTCACTATTTACTCGGCTATAGAGAAATGGGTTTTCGTTGATTTTGGTATAAACAGTCTTATATAAGAAATAAACTTACTTTTTCAAATTGTATTATTATCGTATAACAGAGAAATCAACGAACATATATATTATTATTTAAAAATATAATGGTATGCATACGTTAAACACTTATAAATAATATATGGGTATCTTTCTTATTAAAGTAAAGAGGTAAATAGTGTGTTTTTCACTAGTATTCAGCATACCATTTTTCATTCACGGTAGGAGTGATATTTTCACATAAGCTTTTCTACAAATTGGTAGGATGTGAATCAGCAGTTGGCAATCCGTGATCTACAGACCATTATGGTGCTTGCAAAAATGTGGACTTTATTTAATTTTTTTTGTTTTTTACTCCTTTCTCAAATATCATATATGTATAGTTCGGACAATGCCCAACTGTTCCTTCAAGTTAGCAATTCTTTTTTTTGTTTCTTATATTCAAATAAAATAGATAATAGATCCATGGTAGAAAATGCAAGCCAATGTTTCATTTCTTTAGTAAATTCAAAGATAGAATAACTAATTATAATAAACATACCTTACTTAACCGTAAGCTGATAATTGAATCAGAGCCTCAACTCAACACTCCTTGCCAGGCAGCATTTGAAGAGCATTTTCCTTAGGCGGAAAACGCAAAATAAAAAGAAAATATGATTCAAAGTACTTGAAATTTGAATTTATTCAAGAACGTGGCAGTGAGCTGAATCTTCTTGCATTCTTTTTGCATTGTATGTTATGAAAGTTTATCTAAAGATGGCGTGAAACATTCAAAACTGAAAAGACATTAATACTATAAGACATTATCTTATAGGGCTTCAACTAGCGAAAAACTTAAATCTGTATAGAATTCGAGAAGAATTAACCAGCCTTGCGCGTTACAAGTCTGTGAAGATTTTTGAAAATGCAGGTTTTACAGAAACTGAATGTAATACCTATATCGTCTAACACAGTTGAGCGCAGATATGAGACTTGTCATAAGATCATGAAAATCAGGTTTAAAAATCGTAAAAATTAAATCTTTTCATTCAATACAACTTAAGGAATCAATGTACACAAGTAACAATTGTTTTGTGAAGGTTGCGTGTAAAGGAAAGAAAATTACAGGAAAAATATTATGTTCCCTCAACATTCTGGACAGAGAATTGAGTGGGAAAATCTATTGCTATATTTGGAGAGTTGTAAGCGTCATGAATATTTGCCGCCCAGACATTTATATATACACAGCATTATACATATGAATATTTTGTTGTGAAAAAAATTTCTACAGGCATACACAAATTATTATCAGATGTTTTTAACATTATAAATTCAATTTGACACAAATCTCTTAATTTTTAAATATACTTGAAACACTTTGCAAAGAAATGGGTCCCATCTTCACACTGAGGTGAGATGGCTTTCTAGCGATAAAAAGCTAACCCGAGTGAAGAAATAAATTATTTTTTCAGCAGCAAAAGAATAAGAAATTCCAAGAACTCTTGTACAACGATGAGTTCGTAGCTAAGCTTTGCTGCCTGGCGGATGTTTTTCCTTGGTAAATGAACTAAGCACATCTTTAACAGACGTGTTCTCACTACGATGCAAAATAAATGCCTTTCAAAAAAAAGTTATTACTGTGGCAAATCTTCATATGTTTTTAAATTTTGATAAATATATAGGAGAGAAGATTGTCAACCGGTAAGTGGTATCCATTGTTCACGCCGATTTACACTCACTGACACAATTTTTGTTTATTATCCAAAGGAAGAAGATCCCAGACATAGCAATATTGTGAAAATAGATCCCTTTACAACAAAAATTGAGGATAGCAATTTAAGCATGAGTGGAAAAGTAACCCTCATTGATGCCTCTTGCGACTACTGCCTCAAATCTATATTCCAGTCATCCTTATCAAAGATCGCTGAGTGAAAAAAAGCCATGAAAATGCACCAATTTTTAACAAGATATTTGTGTAAAAAGACACTTTCAACTGCCACAACAATTAAGAGTCAATTTCGTTCTCGCCTTGAAATAAAAACGGTTCTTGGTCTTGCAGTAGCGTAACTAGAACCAAAGATCCACAAACCTATTTCAAATAAGCACGTACAAATATCACACTAAAATGCGTGATACTTCAAACCTTTAAGTCAAAAAAACTTAAAAAAATTTAAGTAACAATTTTTTTTTAAAATTTAGTAGTTCGCCAAGTAGAAGCATTTCAAAAATTGTAAAATCGTTTAAAGTTTTTCTTCTACAAATTAACATTTTGTACAATTTTGTTTTACAAAGTTATTTCAAGTTCAAGATATCATCATCATCGTAAAACTAATGGTCTATTTGCGCCTATTGCCCTCTTTTTTATTTTTAAAGTTTACGTTTAGTAAAATGAAGTTTTCATTTTTGATTTAGAGGTTCGCAAAAATTCAAACCACGCGATTAGCACTCTTTGAAAGCTGATCACAATTGATCACAAACAAACGCTACCCATGGCTTGAAGAACGTCTTAAAATCTACCAAATTATAATTTTTGATTTTAGTTGTCTAAATTACATGAATAAATCGAACACAAAAATGCTTTTAGTTAAATGTATGTTTAGTCCTCCCTCTGCACTAAAAAAACTTGAACTATTTCACATAAGCTTATAACGATGGTATATTATTTTGAACCAATAACACTTTGTACTAATTAATGTTAGGCTAAATTCTAAATACTACTTGATAGAGTTTTATTGTAATTATGAAAATTTATTTTGTTTTGACCTTTCAATATGTGAAGTTTGAGTAGGGTTAACGTTTGATTTAGTTTTCAAAAGCAGTATGAAAAATGTTCTGTTTTATATCAAATAATATAATTACTAACGCATACTATATGAATTAATTTTGAATGTCAACTTCTTTCCAAAAACTATTTATGCATACACGTTAAGGGTTTTATGCAGAGATTATTAATAGTTATCCGTAAGTACCTCACTAAATAACGTCAATATACTATTTTTGTCTATCTTTAATATATCTAAAAAAGTTATGCTATATGAATTACATTAAACATTATATTAAAACTCTTGACAGAAAAGGCATCTGTTCTCTATACCTTTGAACGCAAGTTTCTATCACCTAATAAGAAGTTATATTTTTAGTAGCACTTATCAGAATGATAAGAATGACTTTGAAATTATAGTTGACTATCACTATTCCAGAGCGATTGAGACTTACAATTACGTATATTTTATAATTATTTCAACCAAAAAGGATCAATCTAGCGACAGACAGACAAACAATTAGACCTAATGTAGTCCACTTTTTTCGAGGGATTACCCTTTGCTGATACGGGCAATGTACTGCGCTTCCGCTTCTCATTGAAGCATCTATCTCCACATCCAAAATTTATGCTCCAAAATTTGAGATTACTTTAGCTTAAATAAGTACTGCTTCATTATTAGTATCATAATAGGATTTTTTACTATCCTATGATTTACTAACAAATTAAACCTTTCAAATAATGTAAAAATCGATCTACCTTTTGTATTATTAATTTACACATTTGTAATATTCAGTTTTTGCTGTTTTAAAGTGATATTAGAACTTAAGGGACCGCCATTTTGTTATGTGCTCCACAACATATTTTTCATTTTTATACAAGCATCTCATTTCTTCTCATCTTTTTTATAGAAGTTAGGGAACTATCCTGAACTAACCTCTTACTGGCTAAGCTCTTTCTATCTTTTCATCGACTGAATTCATTTTGAGTACAACATTGGAAATTTTTCCAATTTCTTTCCCATATAAACACCCATCATATCAGAATTCAATTAAGTCACATTAGCAAAATAATTTGCCATAAAACAAAAATTTTATTTATATTTTAACATGTGTTTTGGAAATCTATTTCTACTATGTAGCTCTTTAAATTTTTTTTTGTAACATTCAATTCTGTTTATTTTTGCTACTATTATTTTATTTCATTCAATTTAATAGAAAAAAAGTTTAATTCCTCAAGAAATGTCTCCTTCAAAGAAAGAGGAAGAACCTTTGAAGTCGGAAGCGTAAGTTTCTTATACTACATTCTTATTTTTTACTTTAACACGAATATCAAAATTTACACCACTATATATAATGGAGTGATCAACAATTTTAGTCAAGTATAGAGAATCATGCATTCATAGATTATTTTTTTTCTCACCACAATATTGAAATATTGATATGCAAAAATAAATTCTAATTGATATTTTTCAATAATATGAAACAAATAAATTGTTTGAATATCAGGAAACTTGGAAAATAATGTATATACAAAATTTGAGAATCATAACTCAAAATTATATTCTATAGGCAGGTAACTTAGTTATTTTGGCTAATACAGTAGAAGAGTTGGAAAAAATTTCTTTATTTGGAAAATTTTTTTTTGAACCAAATGTTTGAAAGTCAATTTGAAGAAAACTAAAGTGTTACAAGCAAGTTGTGAAAAGCTAAAACTCAAGCTTGAAAGAAAAATCTTTGTTCTATTTGCAAAAAATGAGTGATGGGAAACTATCAAGTTTTCTAAGTGTTTTAAATGGATTCATACTAGATGCGTAGGAATAGGAAAAATAAATGAAAAAAATCTCAGAGAATTTTTCTTGTAAAAATTCTATGGGAGAAGATAAAATCATTCTGTTGGATAAAGGGAAACTTACATTATCATGTGTGGAAAAAGTAAAACTTTTTCTGAACTCAGAGACGAATTGAATAGTGGCAGAGGATTCGAAATTGCAGTAACAAAAAGACGCCGATTAGGTTGGCTCAGGTTCCATCAGTAATCTTCTGTTTTGCTTGTAAAAATTTAGCTATCATAATTGTTTATCGCTTCCAAACCTGGAAAACATGCTAGGAATTTTAAAATTGGCTGTAAGGAAAAAATCAAAGGAAAAGCTAATGGAAGAACAGATGCTCTTGGTAAGAAAAAGTGGAGGCGAGTTCTGTCGATTGATGCGACAGTCAGAAACCTCTTTTGACAAAGGGAATTCAACTGACTTAAATAAATGATGATGATGATATATCAAAATTTGAATAATCTACTTTGATATCAAACTCTCTTGAAATTTCTTCCATTGATGTGAACGCCCTTTTTGACTCTCTATATCAGAGCTGAGCAAACTTTTTCACGAAAGAGCCATATTTAAGAATTTACACCTCTTTTTCTCTACTTCCCTCCAAATCCCCTTCTACAAATCAGTTATTCAATTTAAATATTTATCGCTCCACCCTAGCCTTAAACATTTCAATGCTGATTTAACTTATTCCGGCTGCCTCATTCATTGTTCTTCGTTTTGATCAGCGCTACGTACACTTCTCTATTTAATTTTATATGCTGAGTACTTTCGCATATTATTCTGCCTATCTATCTCCTATTTTTTCTCTTCAATTTCTCTTTTTTGATTTTCCAATTCAATATATCCATTCTTCGTCTCTTTGATTTTTAATTTTTCGTGTAGCTCCCGTTTTCCATGATTTCTAGCAATATCAATCATATCTTTTTAATTTTTCTCTTTTTGTGTTATATTCTTTCTCCTCTTTTTCTAGCAAGGTTCGCTGCGACTTCCAACTCCTTGCATATACATGCTTGCCATATCTCCTCCTTCCACAACTACGTTTCCTTCTGTTTCTTACTGCCCTGTTTTATTCTTCTTAGTAAATCGTCGCTAGCTTTTATTAAAGTTTCCTCATTTTTGCCATTATCTCCTTCAACTTCCACCTTCAATTCTTTTAAAATCCTATTCAACGTATCAAAAATCATTATTCAATGTTGGCGAACAATATCGCTATCTCCAATCATATCTTTAAATCTGAACATTTCTTTCCCACCCTTTCAAATTTCAGCTTGAGATCCTTAAACAGATATTACAGTTATCTCGTGATTTCCTTCTATTTTGATTACTATTAACCTGTCAGTAACCCCTTCTTTCCAAGTTTTCGATACACTCTTTCTTACTCACTCTATCAATGTTTCTTCTTTTCAACTTTTTCTTTACTTCATTCATTTACTGATCATGGAACCAATATTACATATTACAAATCCCTATCCTTTTTCCCTTTAAACTGGAAAGCGTGTTTTAATCAGGTTTTGTTAGTCATCATTTTTGTCAAGTCGTTCATCTATCTCCACGCCATTTTTTTTATTGTAGGCAGGTGGGTACGTTCATGGATAACCTAGAATTGTGCCGCCATTGAATATTCTTTTTGATAATAGGAAAATAAATTCGAGCAGTTACTATTTATACGCATATTCCTTTCTAACGTCAATGATTTTAAATTTGGGCCTGGAAATCCTTTGCCTTTGCTGCTTCAAGAAGCTTATTTAAGCAGTGGTAGTTTGGAATCAAAGTTGTCTTCTTTTAGAATAACTACTGATGAAAGCTAAAGAGCTTGTTTTACTCGAATCTACCTGTTGCCATAATACTTTTCATCTCCAGATCATTCTGTTTAATAAACCTACTCTCTCTTGAGAAGCCACGTCTAGAGATTATCTCTCAGAGGTTGTTTGAGACACTTGCCTCATCATCAGACAAAAATTGTTCTTTCAAATAAGAATGAGAGCTTATCCTTATTTTCAGACCATGCTACAATCAGCCCTACACTATGAAGTTACGCACTTCTTTAAATTTTCCTCGTTTGACTCGCGAATATATTAAATTGTTCCACAAGACACACTCGCGAAAATGCCAATTTAAATTACAGTAATTCATTTTCCAACATTGAATCAAGGCTTTTTTAAATATTCTTTTCATTAATTATTATCCAAAACTCGCCATCTTTGTCTAATTTTTGTACTTAAATATTTTTGTTTTTTTTGTACATTTTTTAAAGGATGTCGCTTTTGAGATTAAAGATACGTAGCCTACATATAGATTTCTAAGCATTTCAAAGTAGTATTGTAACTAAGTTTCACAGAAATTGATGTCATTTTTTTAATTTAGCATTATAGAGTTTACCCTCGTTAAATTCGACTTCATTAATCCGAATCCTTCATTTTCCGTACCTCAGAATACAGAAAATATAAAAAGATAAGTGATATATTAGTAATACACAGTAGATCCTTTATAGCGCGGTTCAAGCCACGAATGTAAATGGTACACGTTGTAACGGATCTACGGGCCCACGTGTTATAATTTCGGGCGGCATGTTTTACCAAGGTATGTACATGTACGTACAGTGAAATGAGAAATAAGTTTATTAAAAAAGGTAAAGAAAGTAATAGATTTAATTTGATTCCTGAGCCTGTTGAAGACCAATCTTTTTACTTCCCAGCCTCAGAAAACACCTTTAAAGTATAGTGGCATGGAAGAGATATGTCGTATTACATTAACTCTGTAAAATTTGACAACAGAACACTTCTTTTTTCTACAATCCAGAAAATTTCATTATCAGAATAGTTTTTTAATTGCTCCATTAGGATTAAGCATGCTTGACGTTTAACTTTTTGACTAGACTCAAGTTTGTAAAATTTAACACACAAGCGCGCAAATACACATGCATTTTTTATTTACATAAGTAAAACACTAAAACGATGTTCTTCTTGCCATAATATTCCTCACACATTTTCATTTCGATATTACGTGAGCTTGGGTAGAGACGACTATGTCGACAAAGTATTTTATTCGCACGTGAACGAACACAAACAACTTTTTTACCTTGATTTCGTTGCTGTCATTGAGTTTTTTTGGCAATTCCTTTTCCTTTACACTCTAAACGAACGAATAAAGAGTTACTATTCTCCTATTTTTTCTCTTCTACGTCTGTATTTTAATGTATACCCTTTACCAAGATACATACTATGTTGTTGCGATGTAAGTTCTAGTATAATCTATCTTTTACACTATAAATCTCTTAGTTTCTCTAACTAAGTAATAAAATGTCTTGATGACTCTCGCTTGTGCTTTTTTATTTTCTTCAGATGAGAATTCTGTCTTGCATGCTGGATCTTATGATGCATTTCAAGTATATATGCTAAAGGCAGTGATTGATCTATAAAAAGTAACAGGCTTGGAATCGAAAATTGGGATTTTAAAAATGAAGTGTGAGGGGTTGTGTGAATAATAAGACTATTGCCCAGCTGATTTGCAGTCCTTTTCTTTTTATAAACTAGCTTTGTTATCATGATGGTATCCATTTCTCATAAAATTATTTCTACTTCTTGCCTTTTCAAATTGAAATATGTGTTTTTACATCATCAATTTCTTTTTGGAAAGGGTGTGAGACTTTCAGCGAGTTTCGTAGATCAAAGTTTATTTATTATTTTTTTAACTACATTTATATCCACTTACTATTACGTTAAAATTGGTTAGAGTTGAAAATGAAGCGCTTAATAATGAGAAGAAACACGATTTCTCAGAATATAACTTAGTAAGCAATGAAATAGATAATAATGATAATAGCAGTCAGTCTAGAATTCAGCTGTTCTTAACCCTGGGTTGCGACCCAAATTTGGGTCTCCTGGCAATTTTTTCTGGGTCGCTAAGGGCCAATGAGAAAAACGGGAAGATAAAATCTTGAAATAACAAAAATAAAACTTAATTATACGAGTAGAAATGAATGCTGTTAGAAATCCATTTGATGTGAAAATTGAAGATCTACCTCAGGAAATTTCTGATATCTACCAATTAGAAGAGCAACTAATTGAAATAAAAAATGACAAAGCTCTTGAATGTGATTTTAAAACAGAAACTTTGAGTGCTTTCTGGACATAGATCTATAAAGAAAAAGAAGTGGTGGGGTTTTTAAAACACTTAATGTCCTTCTTCCTTTCCCAACAACGTATTTGTGTTAGACTGGTTTTTCAACTCTTATGGCTGTTAAAAATAAATATCGAAATCGTTTATCACCGGAGTACGACATGCGATGTCGTCTGTCAACAATAAAACAACGTTTGGAAGAGCTTTCAAGAAAACTTCAAACGCAACGTTCTCATTAATTGTAACTTTTTGTCAAATTAAAACATTGTAATAAATAACATGTTTCTTTTGTAAACCAAAAAAAAGCATTTTGATTTCTTAAAAAAGTTAGATAAAATTGTTTTTTATTATCGGTCTTATTATTTTAAATTTTGGGTCGCGAGTGTTTGTGTCGTACGTAAAATTGGTCGGCAAATGAATACGGTTAAGAACCGCTGGACTCTAGATAGTCGTAAAGTAAGTGAAATTTTAGGATATATACAGCTAATAGTTTAATTTGGTTAGTTGTATATATATATATTGGCGTTATACAAAAGAAAACTGTCCATCTCTATTCTTTTAATGTCAAAATTTAATTTACAAATTTCAGCACAAATGGACGCATCTTAAAGGTTGCTATGCCTCTATTTTTAATTTAATATGTACTACTTACTTTGTATATTCTTTCGAAACTTTATGTTAATTACAACTTCGTTTGTTAACATGCGGGTTTTTTACGTAGTTTTCTTCCTCTGAAAAATTCAAAGTTTTTTGCTGTTACGTAGTGCTCTTGTGATCCCTAACATTGCTAGAATCAAGCTAACCACTCGATATTTCTCTAATTGTGACTGGTTCGTATTAGAATTGAATGCATACTATATTTAGTTCTATTTTGTCTTTTTGCAATTCTATTTTTTTTACATTGATGTTATCTTCAGCATTTTAAATCCTGTTTATTGTTTTATAAATTAGTTTTGATCTTTTGACCATTTTTATAATTTAATTTTGTATTATAAACTTAAACATTTGATTCTTCTGTTAACAAGTCTTATTTCCTATTATGAAATTCAAATGTTTTTAAATTAATAATTTAAAATAAAGTTTGAAAAAATAAGTTTATTTGATGATTAAAATGATATATTTTTCAATTGATAGGTATTGCCATTTGACCCTTTTGAATTAAAACTGTTGCTTCTTTAATAATGTATTGGAAAGTCTTTCTTTTTTTCGTCAGGAATCGGAGAATTTTGACGGAAAAAGACATACGTATTGAGTGAAACGAGTTGCAAAATAAATAAAAATCGCCTGCTTGTAAACACAAAAATAAAATATTTTTATGATTTTTTATTATTAAAATTTGAAATTAAATAATTAAATTTTTAAATAGAATTAGTTTAATTTAATAAAAAAATAAATTATATTTATTAAAACTAATTCTATTTAAAAATTTAATTATTTAATTTCATATTTTAATAATAAAAAAATCATAAAAATATTTCATTTTTGTGTTTACAAGCAGACGATTTTTATTTATTTTGCAACTCGTTTCACTCAATACTCATGTCTCCTCTAATTCCTGACGAAAAAAGAAAATCTTGTTATATATTAATATTATATATAATATTAATATCAAACAACCTGCAAACTAAAATCTATATTTTCAGAGTGTTCATATTCATAAATACAATAAAATATTAAGAAGGCAACGTGTGAGATTGGCTATCAACTAAACGGTGTAGGATGCGAATGAACTTTGAATAGGTGTAGTTGAATATCAGTATATTCAATGTTATGATATTTTGACAGAAGCAAGTATCCTCGATTTTCTTCCTTGAGAATCAAAAAGCCAAAGTCAATGGCTACCTTTGACATAGAGTTTACTCCTCAAATAAAAGAATACGAAGCCAATTATGCCAAGAACAAGGCGCTAAATCCAGACGAAATTAAATGCCTAAGAGAAGCCGTGATTCTCAGAAAAGGCTTCTCTAATCCTGATGCAGCTTTAAGAGCTAAGGTTACTCAAACTTATTAGTATTATATTTTCACTCTAATTGCTTTTGTTTTGTTAGACACAACTTCAATCTTTGTCATGTCACGCGTTTCTTGCTTTTATCATATCAAACGTTTTATCCTAAATTTAACGTCACCCTTACAAACAAAATATAGACATTATATTACTCATACAATAACACAAAAGATATCATTTAGTTTTCAAATGTCATTTTTCTAACAAACAAGCCTGGCTTTAAAAATTTTCATAAATTCTTTAAAGGTGGCTAAGTATTTCTAGATATAAACTTTGTTTGCCATTTTGATAAATATCTTTGAAAAAGTTTTTCTAGTAATCTGTAAAAAAAAGTCCATTTTAATTATTATGTCCGTTCTAAGCATTTCGATAACACACTACCTTGATATTGTCTAATGGTTGCAAAGCTTCAACAAATTTTGTAATACATCCCACTCTTCAACCGAAATAAGTTGAGTTGTGGGTAGTTATACATTATTAATCCAATTTTTTTGAAAAATAAAACACTTTCATGTAAAGTAGACTACCCCATCTATTTTAAGAATATAAAATTAATCTGATTTCTTTACCGTTATTTTTGGCTTTTACAAAATCTTGAAGTTTAACATTTTTTAATGGTGATTTTCTAAATTTTTTGGCATATTTACCCAACCTTTTTAATTAAAAAATTTCTTTTAAAATGAAATTAATCTTGCCTTTGTTAGTTTGGTTTAAATCTCTTTATCTTCCATTTCTATTTCAGAATTAGTCTCACAGTTTTCTATAAAAGAATGACTTTCTTTAATGGAATAAAATACATCGCATTCAGCAAGATGAATAGCTTGAGGAATACATAGTTGATGAACCCTAATCATAGCTTGAGGAATCAATAGTTTTTATCATCGGACATGTGAAAAACGCAGATCATATTTTTATAAAGTCGATTCTGGTCGTTAACCGGTTAATATGAGATCCAAAGTATCTTCCTCGTATTGCATTATTTATACATTGGGTAACATATGTAACTTAAATGTAAACATATTAATTTTTTGTTTGTTTTTTAACACTTAGTATATTAATAAAACATTTCTGAAATAACAAAATCTTCAAAACATTTCTAAAAAATTATTCGGATTGAACCGGCCCTGATGCTTCTCTCTATTATGGCAATGTCCTCGTGAAACCTCTCTCCATCTCCATCACTTATAGATTACTTGCGAAGAAATCCATGTTGGGATGGAAAAAATGAAGCTTCAATTACATTCGTGAACCCAGATTACGATAATTTTGTATCATGATTTCAACAAATTCTTTATAGTTCTTTATAGCACAGTAGTTTCCAAGAAAGTTCCGTGTTACATTTCAAATAATTTACATGCATTAGTCTGTAAAGGGTTTAGTGTTTTCTTGAATTTACTATCATTAACCACCATACAAATCTAGAGACAATTCAAAATCCCTACTTTTCACTTTGCTTCAGAACTTCACACTTGATCTATCCAATTTTTTACGCAAATACTGAAACCCATCATCTGTATGATCTATACCAGAGTTTCTCAAACTGGGGTTCGCGAACCCCTGGAGGTTCGTGGGAAATTTTTTTGGGGTACGTGAGCTCTTCAAACTTACAAAAAAATTAAATTAAAAAATTGATTAAAAAACTTAGTTCAAAAAATTACTTCGGATTTTTTCGTCTAACTAAATTTTAAAATGGCTACACGCATTTATTTTTATTATCAAAAATTGATTTGATTAGTTAAAATATTTTTCAAGATTTAAAAGATGAATTAGTGATAAGAAATAATATGAACTAATTATTTCGATTTTTTGATGTATTTGATATTTTTATGATTTTTAGATTTTTTAAATTGTTTATGAAAAAATGACAATATGTTGATAGCCAAAGGGTACCTATGTCAAAAAGTTTGAGAACCCCTAATCTATACTTTTAATGAAATTTTGGCTAGGTCTTTTTTGACATCTAATGGAGACATGATAACTTTTTTAGGATCCACAATAGGTTTGTACGGATAATTTGCCGGTTGCATTCTTTGATCTTGTATGCCAATCCTTCTTCATGCAGTGCTCCGCATCTGCAGTGCTATTCCACAAAGATAGAAAACACATATATTTTTTGTAGGCAGTCTAAAGACCTCGAATTAGACTAATTACTTTGAGATCTGCGCACATTTTCACCTGATTCTTCTTGTACTGAACTGAGAAATAAAATCTTCATAGTTTCATAATTCGCAGTTATACTTCTTGCGTGTGCAACAGAGCGAAACCGATTTCCATTGTAGAGGAACACTTTTAGGGCATTTTTTTGCAATCAATTAATATCCTTCAATCATCTTATTTGTAAGAATCAGATTTTTATTCTTGTTCCATGAGAGGACAATAGCAAAGGTTATTTTCCACTATGCAAAATGCTAAAAGTTGTTTATGGCGAATTCGAGCTGTTGTAATACAGACCAAAGCATACAGCAAGTTTCGTTGCTCCAGTCTTCAGAAATTACTTTCTGCTTAGCAGAAGGAATTAGATATAATTTGTCACTGTGAGGTACTGGTCGGATTGCTAACGAGATATTGAATTATTGAAGTGTACTTCTTGTTTTTAGTAGCAATTGTTATTGCATTCTTATGGTTCTCGCCCACCATTGGTACTGCAATTGCCAAACCAAAGCTTCATTTCCAATTTTCCATTTCACTTAGGTGACCCATGACCTCACGCTGCCCCCTTCTTATGCGAATGATCAAAGAATAGCCTAAGATAGTTACAATTATGTGATCTAAAACAAAAGCAGAAAGTATAAATTAGTAAGCAACTAAGTATAATGGATGCAATTGGATTATGTATTACTAGTCACATAAATATGGGTCATAAACATGGGTATGCAGGATCTCGAAAACTAGACCCCATACAGCTTAACCGTTGTCATATTCAGATTCTGCGTACTTGATTACCTTGGAAGTTAGAATCAGACTTAATTGTAGAAGAACGATAAAATGGATATTTTTTTATTAATCAGTGTAACCAAGACCTTTTTTAGCTTGAGTTTTAAAAAATGAAGAAAATTGTGTCCTTATTACTTGATTAACTTTAGGTATGCGTTATGGTATTTGTTTCTGTCAAAACTTTACTGAATTAATTCACTGTTTCCTTTAGATTGAAAACAAAGCATATATACTAGCTAAAATTGCAATTTCTTCTTTAAACGTTATTAGAAGAACTCACAATTTCTTCAATGTCAATTAAATGGATTTTTACTGTGAAACTTCAGACTCATGTCGATATTTAAGAACATTTAAATTTTAGCAATCTAGCATCTCGTAAATTCTTTTTCAAATTTTGTGAAATATTCCCATGTTTTTGATTGACTTTTAGAGGATATAAAAATTAAAATATATTTATATTAATTTGATAATTTAGAAAAACCGTTTTAAATTTGGTTTTAACAAAAAATAATGAAAGCCGGCAATTAGAAAGCAAATATAATTAGACATAAATTTTTTATTCTTTCTTTTTCATTTAGAAGGAAGGCTGGTATCTAGGAAATGGGAAATTTATCGAAGTACCTGAAAAGATTGAAACAGACAAACAAGATTCTAAGTATTTCATTAAATTATCAGCCTTTTCTTTTACCAATTAAACTCTTTTTTAGGTTGTCATCAAACACACTGTCTAAAAGCTTCAAATTTCTAAATTTTCAGAAGGTTGGTAAAAAAAGTGGTAATGTAGATATTGAATTTTGCCCGGAAACAATAGAAATCGAAAAAAGGTTTGCAGATGGAGAACAGATATCCCCTGGAGAGTTGGAGCAATTAAAACGAGCTGTTAAAATTAGAGGTGGCTTCACTAATATTATCGCTTCTACAAGAGCACAGGTTTGAAAATAGAATTTTAAACTTGCCATTTTTCTAAACAAATCTCATTTTTTCCAGAAAGAGGGTTGGTATATTGGAAAAGGACAGCTTTCTGAAGGGTAATGTATTTACATATATTTGATCTTAATAATATATAACTTTTTATTTCAAGTTTTCAAAATTTTATATTCGTCGACATGTATTGCAATCATTTTGATTAAATAATTTTTTAGAAAAATCGATGAAAAAGAAGATCAAGAATATTGCGAATTTACACAACGTGAAAGAAAAATTGAGAAAATTTACGCAAAGAATTGTGACATAAGTAGTTATGACTTGAAAATACTGCAAAGCGCTGTTAAAAAGATGGCAGGATTTACTTCCTCTAAAGCCGCAAAAAGAGCAAAAGTTAGTATATTCTCTTCTTTATATGTACATATGCTATATATATCAGGGACGCATAATATCCTCAAAATTATTGAGTGGGGGGGGGGGATTTTTTTATATACAATTTTCAAAATTACTGGTCTGGAAATACCACGGGAGACCAAATATTCATGGGCGCACATCCTAGAAATTATTTGGAGTGGGCAGACTTTCAAGCGCCTTCCAAAAAAAACAAATTTTTCTGAATTCCTACTGCGTCTATTCTATTTCATTCTTAATTAAGCTTAATGTAAACTTTAACCCCCGCTCTATTAAGCTTAACGTCAACCATGAATGAGGATTTATATATAGCTCCTTCTTTCTCACTTCAAATAGATGCGCACCATCTCCAAATTATGTGTAGAAAAGGGGTAAAGAAATCAATTAACAATAAATAATCTCCCTAAAAAAATAAAAAATGTTTTATTGAGAAAAATAAATAAAAAAAACACATCCAAATTACATAACTTTTCTGAGGTAATTTCTATCAAAAATGTAAAACAGAACTAAAATTAGAAAAATTGGTATTGGAATTTTTCCATTCTTTTTAGTATATAAGAATAAGTTTAAGTCAGTTAGACTCTCAAAAAAGGGTTTAAAATAAGGATAAAATTGTGCAAACAAAAACCAAACAATAAATTAAGATTGCATTACTTCATTTTTCTCAGCATCATTCAAAAATTGTTTAAAAGCTAAATTGGTGCAAGCTACAAAAATCTACAAAAAGCAAAATAACTTTTAACATTTTGCAATGATTTGCCTTTTATAATAACTTTTAAGGAAAAAAAAGTCTATAATAAAAAGTTATAGAGCTTCAATAAAAACTAAAATATTTTAGAGCATAACTTAAGTTTTTTGAAAACTAATTTGACTAAATTGGTGGCATCGCAGGTTGGTTGAGATGATGGACTCAGCACGGAAGCCTCTGGATTCTACCAATTTGTTCATAGTTTGACATAAGCGGTACATCAGTGCCTTGTCAATGAAAACACACCCATGGTACCTTTACCTTACCCTCAAAATAAAAAATTTCCTACATAATTAACATAAGAGAGAAAGAAGACAAAATAAACTAACAAAGCAATTTTCACTATTTTAAAATGAAACTGTCTGTTCTCGGAATAATTTCAAAATAATAGGAGGCATAAAAATGAGATAGTTTATTGGCACTTTATTTGATATTTTCAAGTTTTTATAAGCAGCAAAAGCCAACGTTGAAGTAGCTAACCCTTATAGGGTGATTTGGTAACGCTTGTATTTTTAACATTTTGTAAGGAATCATAGTATACAAAAAATGGTATTTTAACGCGTTAACGCCCAATCTCGACTATAGTCGACTTTACAAAAATAAAATCGTCTGCGTTTATCAAAGCTCTTTAATACAAATCTTCTGCTTTACATTAGATATCGTCTGATTATTCTAGTCGTTAACGGGTTAATCACTTTTCATAAAATTATTTAAGTCTAAGAACACAAAATCATAAGAAAACTATTTAAACATTGAAAAATTTTGTTTCGATATTATATTTTTATTATAATAATCAACAAATTTTCTTAAAAAATGTTTTAATTAATTATGTACAGTGTTACATGTGATTCAGTAATTCTTCATCTCGTCTCCGATTATAACAAATATTTTTGCTGGATTATGTGTCTTCATAACTAAAATGCTTGCCAATCACCATCTAACTTTAAAGATGAAGGCATATCTTTTTAATTTTCGTGCTAATGCTGAATAATCGTTCGTTCAAGACTTGCCTTGCTATGTGCTAGTACAAGAATTAAGGCAACACAAGGAAGGATTTTGAATCGTTCTGAACTTTTATTTTGGAAATATGATGCCACAAATCATCTAGTAGATAATGAACAATGTTGTTGCCCTTGTCATCAATATCATCAACAATGATATCAATTTTTTTAAATGTAGATTATAAAATTTTTAAAAACCGGGAGATAAAAACTGGAGACTGGGAGAAAGCAACCAAAACTGGGAGTCCCCCAGTATTGCCGTGAGAGTTGACAGTTATGTTATAATGATACATATATCCAAGTAAAAATGATGGCTAAAAGAAAACACAATCGATTGGCCATAAAGACGTCTTTCAACCTTCTGTCGTACACCCCAATAAAAGCAATTTTGTTTATTAAATCACCTAAAATATAGAATGAGTGAGTATATAGATCAAGGTTTCCCAACGGGGTCCACATGGACCCATAAGGGTCCAATTTTTATCTAATCACCATGTAAGTAACAACAGCAATTTCCTAAAATGTTAAATTACTACTGACTGAGCTATGGATACCACAATATATTTATATTTTTTCTTTTTGTGTAATAAGAGTTACAAGTTAATTGTACAATACAATTATTAGTGAATAGTATCTATGATTCCATTTTTAGCTTGAATGAAGTTGATTCCTTGGCGCTTTGATTATCGAGGCTTGGGTGTATATCGAATTTTATTTGAAAGTCATTATCCTATATCCCTCTATTTCGGCACTTGAAATATAATACTTGTTTCATTGAATTATTGAAGTTCAAATGATTGTAATGATAATATCGATTTTTTTTAATTTTGACACACTTGCTGCGAAGGAATAAGTCGGAAAGCACTCTCTGTCTTTGTTGTTATTTTTTGTGTCATTTTTTATAATCTTCCTTGTTTTGGTAAGCGTATTATATTATACATATTTGTAAGATACTTTAAATTAATTTTAAGTTTTTTTTAAATTTAAGTTGTGAAAGTGCTTGAATTTTGTGGTATGAAAGATCTTAAGATCGTTCACAATAGACATCAACCTCAAGAGGGAGGGAGGGGGTCTCCTCAAGTTGACATTAAGCTAAATTGGATATCCACTAAAACTGACATAGGTTGACAAGAGGGAGGGGGGGGGGGGGGTACAATATTGACAAAAATAGGTTGACGTCAATTGTGAACGATCCTTTATTGTTATATTTTAACACGTTGTGCATTATAATCGATTAGGTATTACCGTAATTTTCGGACCATTAGTCGCACTTTGAGTTAATGTTTTTTAGAAAAGAGGAATGCGCCTTATAGTACGGTGCTTCTTATGTATGAACAAAAGTAAAATAAGCCCAGTTTATTTCAATCGTCAGAGCTACATTATCATTTGCAGTTAAAACACGCTGATAAAAAAATAAATCACTTGATTACTTTCAAAAGTTAAGAGATAAATTTCAAGGAAGAAACAAGTTAACGAGAAAACAAGTGTGAAAAAACAAGCTGTAGGGATAATGGTTTCATAGCATCATATAAAATCAGTAGAATAATTGCAAAAAATAGCATGGCACATATTAGGTGAATCTATCATATTGCCTTCTGTGTCAGTTATCATTTCAACAATGTTAAAAAAAAGTCTATGTGAAATTACTAATAAACTTCCTTTGAGTAATGACTCAGTATCACGATGCATCGATGAAATGTCTGCAAATATAGAAACTCAACTTATTGCCCAATTGCGTGTAAAACAATTTGCGATTCAATTCAATGAAGCAACTTTGATTGGAAATGAAGCACTGTTGCTAGCACATGTAAGATTTTTAGGAAATAACGAAGTCTATGAGGATCTTCTTTTTGCCAAAACTCTTGAAACCGGTTCCAAAGGCGAGACAATATTTAATGAAGTCCAATCATTTTCACTCGAAAACTTAATTGCTTAATTTGTTTTCGCTTATCGGAGGTAGTCAGGATACTTTTCATCCATCCTTTGGATCCATTGATGTAGCTGTTTGTTCTTTGATCCTCTGCATTGGAAGGCTCCCCTGCTGACCAGAGAGTCTGTAAAAATAGTAATGTTACCTTGGTGAAGCCAGCTGGTAATCAATATAGCTAGCGATTCCATCACGGCTATGTCTTTGGTAGAATTGTTTACAATAATGATCTCCGATTTTGGATATCTGTTGTGGTGACGAACATGTGCCTGAATGTTTCTTTTCATGGGGTGCAGAGCAGTGGAAAGCCCGTTTTTAGCCGTCTTAGCTGCTGAATAATTTAGAGATGTAGTTTGATCATCATCATCACTCACCGGAGTCCCACTATCTTGTGTTGTAGATGGTTCTCTCTGTAGATGATTTCTTTCTCTGGCAACTTGTTTCATCTCTCGATCGCTGTATTGACATTAGTGATTCTTTCCCTGGACCCAAAGTAAAATTTAAAAAAGTGAAAGTACCACCTCTCAATCCTCGAATATTTTTTCAAACAAAAGTTTGAAATAAGAAATACACGACGTCAATCTTCTAACATTATTCTGCTAGTAATGCTTTAAAAAGTATCCCTCCCACTTCGGTTGAATCTGAAAGAGCTTTTTCAGCACCCAGTTTGTTCATAAAAAAATAAGGACTCGCAAGAGTGGAAAAAGTATTCATTGTTTGTGTTTTTTAAAAGTTTTTATAGTATTAAAAAATATAAATTTTTTGCACATAGTTTGTAATAAAATAAAGCTTTGAGTATTTTCAATACCTATATAAATTGATAACAATAACAAACTTTTAATTATAAAATATATTAGATAGATACAGTCAATATTTTATCCGATTGCGGGATTGTTGGATAATCGAGTGTGGGATAAATGAGTTTTCATGGTATCATTAGAACAACCAAATACTAGACCGGCTCAACCAACAATTATTTTTCCTAACGATCTACAAAAGTTATCGTTTTCAGAGTTACGTATAAAACATTCACTTGCTTAGAGTATTGCACTAGCGATACGGCTTTTTGTTGCGCATAAAGTTTTTTCACTACTTGAATAACCAAGTCTCAAAAAGCATTTGTGACGATGAATAAAATAGGTTAAATAAAATTATTGATTCACCGAACTTTGGTGAAAGAGATGAATTTATCAACCTCGTGTAAAATCCTGCGTTCAAAGAAATGAAAGAGTTTGTAAAAAGCTATAAATGTCCAAATTATTTGTCTTCACGATCGATGTGAGCGTATACATTTATATATTTTAAGGAAGTTCCAGGAGGGGGGGGGGCGTTCTAGCAGAATATTTCCATCATATATTCCATCCTAGTCAAAGAAATCAAACACGTTGTCATGGACTGCTTCTCCAGTATTTATTATCATAGTTTCAATAAATAGTATTGTTTGGCAAATTGAAGCATCAACGTAAATGACAAAATCAAGAAATACTAGTTGATTTGCTTGTGTTCTTTAGTTCAAAGCAGAGGCGTAGCTAAGCTGGGGCCTGAGGGGCCGTGCCCCCCCCCCCCCATGTACCTTGGTGTGCCCCCCCCCCCCCCCCCATGTACCTTGAAAATAAAAATTTAACTTTTTATACTTGAATTTCATGGTTACGGTTAGAAGTAGCGTAATAATTTTACCATTATAATTTCTTTGGCAATTATCTTTTCGATTTTTTAAACTAGACATTTTCGATGAGATGTTTTCCATTATATTTTTTCGATATATTTTCCTAATTTTTTTTACACTTATATACAACAAAAGATTGAAAAAAAATTGCTGAATTGATTGTGTTTCCTGACCTTTAATTAACTTTTAATAGTTATTAACTCATTTTATTTTTTTACATTCCTTTTTCATTTTGTTATATTTTTATCTTTCATTGTGTTAGTAAGAGCTACTTTTACTTTAATTTTATTTGTATCGTAGATTGTCCAACTGCTAAACGTGCTAAGCCGAATGATGCTATTTATAATAGTGATTTGGTTATAGCCTTAAAAAATATAGAGGGTCTAGGCGAGTATTGTTAAGGATATCTTATCAGATGTGAAAGATGTTTTCATAGACAAAATGTCTTTATTATTATTATCGAATTATAAAGCACTGGAAAAACCAGATAAATGTGTCAAAACTTATTCCAATATAGTTAGTAAGAGAGAGGGACGGCTGAAAGTGTTGATCATATAGTTAATTCTATTAATATCAAAACTAATATTGTCAAGCCTAACAAAGCAAAAATTATCGAGTTGAAAAAAGACATTGTTTCTAAGATTAATCTTAAAGAAAACAATCTACAAGTATTAGATATAATAATAAGGAACAAAATACTATCATCAATGCTATTAAAAATAGTTTTGATATTGTTCCCAATAAAACATTAAAACCTAGGTTTTTTATCAAAGGTATTTCAAAAGATCTGAAGATTTAGACGTTTTTAAAATTTTGAAATTCAATAATGTATTTATATAATAGTTATGGGTTATATAATATATATTTGAGTTATGGCATCGTCAAAAATTGTGATTCAGGAATGTAAATTTATATATTTACGTGACTATTTTTTTGTCATTTAAACTTAAAACAAAGATATTTTTGGTAGCGCAAAAAACTAAGCTGATATGTATAATACAGTCGACCCCCGTTATAACGCCACCATCGGGACCATACAAAATTGGCGTTATAGCGGGGTTGGCGGTAAATCGTGGGATTCATAACGTATCCATATTTTGTTGCATTATGCCATATTTGAGATCATACGTATGACATGTAGTGCAAGTATGTAGAAGTGTTCTCGTAATGAATGTTTTTATTTTATCGTTTGTGTTAGTGAACATCTTTGAATAAAAAAATAAAAACCAAGCCGAAAATAATAAATTTATTTGGAAAAAAAATCTAATATAGTTTTTTGTTAGGTGGTGCATTTCCCAACAGTATCCAATCTTTTTTCTAATAAGAACAAATCTTCTTCTGTGCAGTTATTGTTGCATTCAATAAAACTTATACACAAATTGAGGGCAGATCGAACATCCTTCATAACTGGTTTTGATTTCGGTGCTGGTTCGGGTTCGTCATCTGATATGTCGTCAGCCTCTGTTGGTCGTACACACTGAATGAGTTCTTGGTCTGTAAGTTCAGCGAAGGTCTCTTCAGTGTTGTCGACAGCGGTGAACTCGTCTGCAGACATTGCATTGGAAGCGTCAATGTCTAGGGCAGTGGTTCTTAACCTTTTTCAGTGCCCGTACCTCTTGATATCTCAAAAAATGTTCCCGTACCCCCATCCAAATATTTGAAAAAGACAAGTAATACAAACCTTGCTGAGAAATTATTGTACTTTTTAATTACTGAACAAAAATATTTTATGTTTATTTCAATTGGAAAGTGTTAATGAATAAGAGAAAATGAACGCAAATTTATGTAAGTAATTATGAGTAATGCTACAAAATACTACAACACATTTAATTTTTAGTGGCTCTTTTGTTGTTGTTTTTCATTGATAATGATGTTCAAACGAGGTTCTTTTTTTGAAAGTGCCAGGCGCATGTCATCACTTGCATCCAAACAATTTCTGGCTTTTGTTTTGATGTGTAATAGCGCCGAAAAACCTGCCTCACACAAGTATGTAGTTGCAAATGGTATGAGGACCACTAAAGCTTTCTCTGCTAACCGTGGGAATGTTTTGAGCTGTGCACACCAAAACATATCCAGTTTCATTTTTCAAACTCCATTCGAATTCTGTCATTAGTCTGCAACTCCACAAGATCATCCTTCATCATATCATTATCATCCATGGAATCTAGGTTAAAAAGATATGGATCTCGTATCCATCTTTGTGCCACATAACCTTCTTCAAGGTGAAAATAACCTTGGAAGGAATGGATCAGTTCTTGCAGATGTTCTCGTACTTCATTCACAATGGGCATATCTTCTTCGTCACTAGCAGCCTCATCAAGAGAAGGAAAATTTGCAAAATTTCCGCTTTCAACGCGCTTTATCCACATGGGAAGCTTCTTGGTGAGGGAAGATAATTTTTCTCTGGCAGTTATCATATTCATCCTGGTTCCTTGCATAGAGACATTCAGTTCATTGAGGTGCGCGAATATGTCAGCCAGATATGCCAGAGACAAAATGAACTCCCTGTTTTCAAAATGTTCAGCAATTTCACTGCCTTGATTTCTTAGAAACTGCATAACTTCTTCACGTAGTTCAAAAACACGTGTAAGTACTCTGCCACGAGAAAGCCATCTCACTTCTGTGTGGTAGAGAAGAACACTGTGTCCAGCTCCAATTTCTTCACAAAAAGATGCAAAAAGACGGTGATTTACTGCCCGTCCTCTGATGAAATTTACAGCACGCACAACAACTGATAAAACTGTCTTCAATTTTTCTGGCAGTGTCTTTGTAGCAAGTGCATGACGATGCAACACACAGTGAGTGACTGTTACATGGGGAGCCTCTTTTTTCATAAGGGTAGCAAAGCCTGATTTATTTCCAAGCATGACAGGGGCTCCATCAGTGCAAACTGAACCACACATGTTGAGAGTCATTCCATGTTCCAAGAAGAAATCTTTCACAAGACTGAACACATCTGTTGCTTTTGCAGTAGTTTTCAGAGGTTTACAAAATAAGAATTCTTCTACCACTTCTTTCTCTTTCACATATCGAACAAATGCCATCAACTGACTGCAAAAACTAACGTCAGTTGACTCATCCAGCTGTATACTCACTTTGACAGGACTAGCTTTTAAGTCTGTTATCACCTGCTGCAAGATATCTTGACTCATATCATTAATCCTTGAGTGGATAACGTCATTTGATAGAGGTATCTGTTTAAGCTTCTTTTCAGCTTCTATCCCTAACACTATTTTTGTCATTTGTAATGCACAAGGTTTCACAAGCTCCTCAGCAACAGTGTGAGCTTTTTCTTCTTTGCGCATAAAAGTGCAACTTCATAAGATGCTTGCAACAAAGGTTTCTCAACTGGCACAAAACCTAGCTTTGACAGGGTACCACGTCGATCAAATCGTTCCCGCTTAATCTTCAAGCTGTTTAAGTCATGTCCAGTATCTAAGTCTCCATGCCGATTGCTGAAGTGCTCATTCAGTCTTGAAGGTTTAAGATTTGCATTTGCAAATACTGTGTTGCAGAGTATGACTGTGGTCGTTGAGTTCCATCTGCCTCAGTCATACAGGTAAAGCCGTAACGTACGTAGTCGTCGCTCCACTTACGTTTTTTAGACATCGTTACTAGTTCTTGATCACACCGGTATTTAAAAATCTAAAAATATTTAAAAAATTTTTTAATAAACAAAATTGTATTTTAGGAAAACACTAGTTAACTGTTCTAAAAAAGGTTCCGAAAAAATATAAATTAATTTTTCATTGACTTTTTCTGGAATTATAAGTTTTCATAAAAAAAATAAAAATAAATTTTTATTTTAGTTGTAATAAAAATCTAAAAATTTTTATTAATAGTTTTAGTCATAAGATATGAAACAATATACTTTTTAAGTATAAGAATTAAAAATTATAATAAAAATTTTTAATAACTATTAATATTTAAAAATTGTTTTTAAAATAAAATACTAAACTTTGACTAAATTAATATTATAGTTTTCTTAAAAAAAAAAAGGGGCATTGAAAAAACTGAAAAAACAAGACGATAATATAAAAAATTTAATTTATCAATTTAAAAGTTAAGTTTTTGAGTTGTGGTAATATAAATTATTTTTACCTTTATTAAAAAATAAAACATGAATATAATTAAATACATTTGACTTTTTTGATTTTAAGTTATAAAAGTTGTTAAAATCGGCACAACTAGTGTGCCCTAGTTGTGCATTCGGAACGCGGGACAAAATAACATAAATCGGAAGATCTCCAGAATAATCAGGATGTCTGGCAACGTCATGTTTCATATGTTTGATATCATGTTTCGTACCCCCAGGTTTAAGGCTTCGTACCCCTTGGGGGTACAGGTACCCCAGGTTAAGAACCACTGGTCTAGGGCTTTTGTTGTACTTCGTAGCAGTTCATCGAGTGGAAGGTCGTCTTCGTCGTCATCTTCTATGGTTTGTTGTTGGTCTGGTTTGGCGATAAGGCCGGTGGGCTGCCAACAATTTGATATTATTGAGGCTTTCACGGAGTCCCATGCTTTCTTGGTGTAGCGGATTTATTATTATTGTCATGTTTATGTATTAACATCAAGTACAGTAATTTAAGACAAACACATATTTTTTTGTTTTGCATTCATTCTTACATCACTCTTTTTTTGTTGTATAATGCCACATCGAAAGCACACCGCCACACTCGATTGAACTTGACTGAGCGGGCAGGAAAATTTGCTATGGCTTTGGCGGTAAGTCGGGGGAGACAGCATGCCAAATGAGATGTCTGTTCTGCTGATTATGATGGCGGACAGCGAGGGGCGGTTTAACGCGGGATTTAACATGGACGGAAATCTGTTCTAGGCATTTTATTGGCGGTAAGCCAATAAAAATCAAAAAATATTTATTCTTTTTAAATATATCGTTGGCTCCCCTTACTTTTAGTTTCGTATGTGCATAATTTGATAAAAATTAATTATTAAAGACTAGGTTTATCTTTCAATTTTAAAAGTAAGGGGAGCCAACGATATATTTAAAAAGAATAAATATTTTTTGATTTGAACATTTTTCGATTCTTTGATTTCGACAAATATAATATTTAAAATCGTGCAAATTGCAAAGTATAGGTAATAACTTTTGTAACATCGTATGAGGTAGCAAAATATGAACAGAAAGTTTGATATTTTTTGATTTTTTAAAGAATATTTTTCGATTCTTTGATTACAGAATTTTATTTTGATTATTTGACAAATATAATATTTAAAATCGTGCAAATTGCAAAGTATAGGTAATAACTTTTGTAACATCGTATGAGGTAGCAAAATATGAACAGAAAGTTTGATATTTTTTGATTTTTTAAAGAATATTTTTCGATTCTTTGATTACAGAATTTTATTGTGATTATTTGATAAAATATATTATTTAATATCATGAAAAAATTGCAAAAATATAGGTAATAACTTATCTAACATCCTCTCCCCGAATGAGGTATATTAAATCTTACATCTAGCAAAATATGAACTGATAGGTTGGAGATGAATTATCGCGGTATACAGGTTGGAGATGAACCATCGTAGTATACAGGTATAATTTATATAGGTAATAACTTATGTAGCATCGTCTCCCCGAATGAGGTATATCAAATCTTACATCTAGCAGAATGTGAACAGAAAGTTGAACATTGTCTCCCTAGTCATTTGTACATGTAATAGAAACCATCGTAGTATACAGGTTGGAGATGAATCATCGTAGTATACAGGTTGGAGATGAATCATCGTAGTATACAGGTTGGAGATGAATCATCGTAGAATACAGGTTGGAGATGAATCATCGTAATATACGGGTTGGAGATAAAACTCAAGTTGTCTACCCGCGTTCAACCGTACAGGTTATGCGATATACATATATATCATTTAAAAATCGATTGTTTGATACTGCATTTGGGATACTTTGATCTAAATTTGATTCATTTTGGTACCCATTTAAGACCATTGTTCCCTTTTGTTTTGCAGAAGAATTAAGGCAGACGATCTGCTAGTGAGTTTATCTCAGTTTTTTGTTTCTATTTTGAAGCGCATTTTGTCTGAACAAAGATCATCACTGCTCCATGAACGAAAGCGAAATCTTATAATTTTATCATATTTGAGAAATTATACAAGGAACATTAATCTTGATGACCTTATGAAAGTGTTGCTGAAAATTCTCGCAGAATTCAATTGTTTTCAATCTATAAATGAAATTGGCATTGTTGATTTGATATGAAAATGTGTATATTTCATGTAAAATTTTAATGAATGTTCTCGAAGACATTTTAGAAATAAACCGCAACTTTGTTTCACACTTATAAATATTTTCAAATTCTAAATGCAAAAACAATCCATAAATGAAATAGGAATTCTTGATTTTTTATAAAATCGTGTATATTTCATGTAAAATTTTAATTAATGTTCTCGGGGACAGATTTTAAAAATAAACCGCAAATTTGTTTTACATTGATTAGCATTTTCAAATTCTAAATGCAAAAAGAATTTATAAATGAAATTGCGATTGTTGATTTGTTATAATAATGTGTATATTCGATGTAAAATTTGAATGAATGTTTTCAGAGACAGATTTTAAAAGTAAATCGCAGGTTTGTTACACACTTATATGTATTTTTAATTTCTAAATTCCAAAAATGAAATCAGTATGCCCGATTTGATATAAAAAATATATTTCATGTAAAATTTGAAGGTATATTTTATTAGATATATTTCTCATTAATCAAAATTTTGATTGACATTTCCCAAAAAGTAACCATGATTTTGAAAAAATTTAAACTATAAAGTGTTATTTCTTCAAAACTTTATATATTTATAAATTTTCAAACGAGTATATAATATAGAACCAAGGTTCTATAAGCTTAACTAGAGATACTATCAGAATTTTGCTGGAAAAGTTTAACTTTTGATTTAGACATGAAAATGTGATTTAACTGCCATGAAAATGGTATCAAAAGATGCAGCTATCAATTTTAGGAAATGTCACGAAGTATGGTAGCAAAAGATGTAGTCAATTTGGTACAAGAGAAATTTTAGTTGAGGGGGGGGCTAAAATAGCCCCCTCGTCACTGGTAGGGTTAAAAACTTAATCAGGGTGATTCAGATTTTTCAATATAAGCCTATTTTTTGTGCCCCCCCCCCCATGTACTTCGCTCTGGCTATGCCACTGGTTCAAAGTAAAAAAAGTTTCAGATCTTCACTTTGCATACACTGAACATCAATGGCCATCTCACATATGTATGTAAAAATAGTATTACTAGAAAGACGAATACTATCTACAAAATATTAGTAAATAGGCATTAAACTCTACAATTATAGCTATTAATGAGTTGTTCAGGTATTTATTGAGGATGATTAATAACATAGAACTAAGAAATTGGAGCAAAAATGCCCTTTTTAAGCTTAATAGGGGGAAATAGCCCTTTTCCTAAATTAGGGTAATGAACAAGTCAGCCCCACAACTTTTTAGTGTATTGATGGCTGAAATAATACATTATTAAATCATATTTAATAAAATGAGTCGTTTATTGCGAAAAAACAATTCTTACCAAAGTAAAAAACAATGCTGCGTGAAATAGAACAAGATATGAAAATAATCAATTTTTATGTGAGAGCTTAGTTCGTCATAGTCACAATAAAACAATAAGGCTGCCATGGCAACAAAGGCATTACATATTAGGGAATAACAGTACCTTGTTGTGAAATAAGTTAACACTATCGTACCCAAATAAGAATGCATTAACATATAAGTGTCTCGAAGAAACTTATTTTTCAAATTCACCCTGGTTCCCTTATTTACCGCATTCTGGAACGGGTAATTCCCACGCCGTTCAGAAACCCTGATTTAACCCTCAGGCGGATCATGAAAATTTGTCCAGATGTAGCTACATGTAGACCATACGCAAATTGTCAGCCTTCTTATATTGAACCGCGGCCCCAACGGAAACGGCAAATATTATCTCTGGATAATGCTTGTGTGTTTGTGCGCTCCACACAGAGAACTATTCTGGACCAGAGTTTGATTTTATGTCGGCCCAGATAGAAGTAGCTGGACAAGACAAGTGTGGTTCGCGTCTCGCTTTGTATTAAAAGGTATGACGAACGTTGAATTTTCCCAGTTCATTGTATTTAGACTTCATATTTTAAGTCTTGGCATTCTTGTTTGTATACATATAGTACATTTTTAACAGTATCTTTTTCTTATAATCCTAAAATCAATTTCCTTCTGAGAGAAGGTGCACTATTTTTATATCTTAAAGAATGATATTAATTAACCCTTTAACTGTCAGAATAATCAGACGATATCTTGTATAAAGCAGAAGATTTGTATTAAAAATCATTAATAAACGCAGACGATTCACATTTTTGTAAAGTCGACATATGTCGACTGTGCTCGATAACCGGTTAATAACATAACTAAGTATAATTCATTCATTTCTTTTTATTTCCCTTTCTCTAATATTCTATTCTAAATCTATTTGAAAAAAAGGCTGAAGGTTGGTACTTAGGCAATGGCATAGTTGAAGTGGAAGATTTTGGTAGCAGAACTAGTTTACAGAATACTGAAAGTGAATTGGAAAAGTAATGCCTTTTTATTTTTAGAATTTTTTTTAATATAAATGAATTTAAAGACTAAGGAACGTTTTCTTAAACTCATAATTAATAAGGTTTGCATTTGATACAACTCCACTTGTTAAAAAATCTTGCAAATCTAGATCTCCTCAAATGTTAATACGCAGCTTCTATTGGCTGCACGCTGAACACGAAATTGCTTTATTTTTTTTTGTATTTTACTTAAAATAATTTTCATTCATCATACATAAGTTATTTTAATTTCCTGAATATTATATTTGATTATAAAAGAATAATTTGCACGATTTTAATTTTCTGGCATCATCCTAGCCAGATGATAAGGAAAATGATAGTTACTAACACAGTTATGTTTAAAAAGCTTACAATTAAATCAAAGATTATTGCGATAAAATCTATGCACCTTTCAAGGAATGAGGTAGCTATGAGAACAGAATCTATGTAACTTCGAATATAACTTGATTAGAAAAAAATGTAGTTTTTTTTAGCTTACAGATGAAGAGTCAATTGATATTGTTGACTTTTCATGACGGAATTTATTTTTGCGCATGATTTTACCTGGCTTCGAAAAAATATGTTATTTAGTGCGAGCCTTGAACTTGATGCTTTATTTGAATCAAGTGAATGATCATCTCCTTCACTAGTCCCTCGGACGTCCAGTCTAGGCCGCCTAGACAAGAATTTAATTTCAAGTACTTATCAATGCAAAAATGAAGACATTTTCAAAAAAGATGAAAATTAAGAAATAAGGGATATATGTCATTATCGGGTATCAAATCAGAATTTGCAAAATTTTTTATTTAAAAATCCTTTTTTTATACATACCTCTAAAGATTTTTTAGTCGCCCATCAAAAAAGTCTAAAAAATATTGAAAGAAAAATGTTTTTTCTATTTAGTAAAAAAACAAGCGAAAAAGACAACATGCTTTTTAAACTTAACTAGAATCTTTGCTCAGCATCTCAGAGAATTTTTCCTTGCATACATTATTTCTACACGATGCTTTGAAAATTTTTGCGAATGTTTGGTTTGGAGATTATGGATGGACCCCTTGAAGATGATGCCTGAGTCTCTTCTAATTGCCTCCCATATCCATAGGGACCTAAAATTATGCGTACATTTTTAAGTATCGATTGAGATTGGACCAATTTTCATTACATTGTCAGCTATTAAGAAACATAATTTATGATTTCCTTGCGAGCTCCACATCTAGAAGAAAATAGTTGCGGAGAGTTAAGCATAACAATTATTGAATTATTTAGAGCAGTCATGTCCAAATAATTACAAAACACAGCCACTGACCTTCTACGTGTGCATCTGTAAGTTGTGCAATTTCGATGTATTTGGTTCTCTTTGTCAATCCCACACTTTTACACACCAGCATTGACAGGTTTTCTTTTTTCTTTGAAAAATGAGATTGGACCATGATGTTGACTACACATTATGAGAACAGCTTTAAAGTTAATGCGAGCATGGTTTTGGGGTATACATGCAACTAAAGAGGAATACTGACTGTAAATACCTCGAGATTTGCATTGATCAAGACCTTCTTTGCTCAAACTTCTACTTTTGAAAATCTCTGTAGCATATCTTTCCTGTTCCAAGAAAAGTAATTGAATTCTGAAAATCCCAAGAACACAGTTGATGGGTTCACTATCCCTATCACATATGACTCCTTTTACGCAAGGAATTGAAGAGTTCAAAACTAAACACTTTGTTATCTCAACAGTTTTCTAGAAATTGGAGTCACAATAATTTGAAATATAAATCTTAGGTGACAAGATAAAATGTTCGGGAATCGTTTATGTGGTAAAACTTGATGCTTTATTTGCCAGGTTTTCTTGGGTTAAAAATTGATTGAACAATTTCCCCTGTAACTCAAAACTTGCTCATCAACGGTAACATACTTGTTAGGAATCGAATATCTAGAAAATACATACAAACTATTTTTGTAGTTGTCAAATTATTTTCGATGCTTTGAAAAAATGATTTTTGATATGTGTGTGTGTGTGTGTGTGTGTGTGTGTGTGTGTGTGTGTGTGTGTGTGTGTGTGTGTGTGTGTGTGTGTGTGTGTGTGTGTGTGTGTGTGTGTGTGTGTGTGTGTGTGTGTGTGTGTGTGTGTGTGTGTGTGTGTGTGTGTGTGTGTGTGTGTGTGTGTGTGTGTGTGTGTGTGTGTGTGTGTGTGTGTGTGTGTGTGTGTGTGTGTGTGTGTGTGTGTGTGTGTGTGTGTGTGTGTGTGTGTGTGTGTGTGTGTGTGTGTGTGTGTGTGTGTGTGTGTGTGTGTGTGTGTGTGTGTGTGTGTGTGTGTGTGTGTGTGTGTGTGTGTGTGTGTGTGTGTGTGTGTGTGTGTGTGTGTGTGTGTGTGTGTGTGTGTGTGTGTGTGTGTGTGTGTGTGTGTGTGTGTGTGTGTGTGTGTGTGTGTGTGTGTGTGTGTGTGTGTGTGTGTGTGTGTGTGTGTGTGTGTGTGTGTGTGTGTGTGTGTGTGTGTGTGTGTGTGTGTGTGTGTGTGTGTGTGTGTGTGTGTGTGTGTGTGTGTGTGTGTGTGTGTGTGTGTGTGTGTGTGTGTGTGTGTGTGTGTGTGTGTGTGTGTGTGTGTGTGTGTGTGTGTAAATTTTTTGGACCCCCAACTTAAAAAATTCTTATAATGACCCCTCAAAAAATATTGTGGACTCATTGGAGATCCACATGGAGATCGTTGAGAAACACTGCATGAGAGAAGAACTCTAACTCATTCCACTAAGGAAGTCCCCAAAAATTACTCTCAATTACCACAGATGATTCTGCAGAAATGATAAGAATTTTCCATCGTTTACACAATTCATCAGCAAGTTTATTTTCCAAATTTTACGAACATGACGAGTTTCGTTGAGGTGGTATTTATTCACACAATGTGTTTTCACGCCACGCTTCTTATCCTTGCGCTACATGAGTGAGAAGAGCATCCCTTAGAATCAATACTTTTCTTTATTATTGCATCTTTAACAATTAAGCAGTTTAGATATCTTATCTCTTTGCTTTCAAGGTCATCATATCATCAGCCATAAACATCATTTCTTGTCGCTGACATTATTGTGCACACGAAATTGCGCATAGTTGCAAGCGAACTAAAAGCTTAGTTTTGGCTGCCATATTGTTTATAGAATTTCTATGATATCTTTTGTATTATTATGTTACTGTTCCACACAAATATTAGTTAGTATATAGTTGAAAAGTCTTGTGCACTTTTTTCCCTCCCAAGAAATCATAGCAAATCGATTTTTGCTTTTCATCATTTCTCGTTCGAACTAATGTTGTTTAGATGAGAGAGAGAGAGCATTGCATTTATTTCATTTGATTATAATAACAGTCGTCTTTGTGCTGCTGCATTCGTGAACCTATCCTTTAGTGATGACGAGAACGTAATCGTCATCACCAGATAACGACGAAGGCTGCGAGATTACATGCATTCTATGCGCTGCACGCCACCGTTTCTTCCTAATAATAATAATGAGATAATTTTTCGAACCCTTCGAATTTTACGTCATTATTCACGCATTTACTCCTTCCATGGTGTAAGAGAGACCATTTTTTTTATTCATTCATATTTCTTACCTTTTTTTTCCATATTTCTCCCTTTTTTTGACAAATGAAATATTTAAGTGTGTATTTTCATGCCTTCAATCAATTACATTTAGAATATCATATTTTGACTTTGGTATTTACTTCATTATTTGATTTTTCCAAATCCTTAATTAAACGTTACCTTCGTTTTTAAGTTAGTTCACTAAAATTTCGATTAGTTTTCATAAGTAACGTTTTGTAACTTCAGCAGTTTTTATTATACCTCTTCCAAATTTGTTATAAACCTAAATTAGAAGCCTAGAAATCTGGCCAAAAGAAAGGGATTTTCACATCTAACCTTGAGTCATCGCGAAACCCCCATTGCTACGATTAGTCTTCAATCAAGTTTGCTTTCGGCTTCGTAGGGCTTTTTTTCTCTTTTTGAACAAGACCTCTTTATCGTTTTGCTATCTCGGCTGAGTTTTTTTTTATTATTTATTATGAAGCCCTTTATGTATAGTAAGTCTAACACTCCTTAGAAATCTGAAAATACCGTCAGTAGTATGGATTGCAACTGCATCAATCTCTTCCCCCTTCTTTCCAAAATATGTGCCATAAAATTTGCATATGAAATTTTTTATTAAGCTTTACATTCAAAATAATGTCAATATAATACCAAAAATCTTTATATTTCTTATCAGTGCTATGTCAAGACTACTGGAGACCGCCTTAAAACATTTACCTTTACATAGAATATTTTTATAGGGGGGTTATACAGATTTAATAACAAATATTAATGCTGTTTTATTTATATACTTAAAAATGTTCAGTTTTATCTCTTCTGATCTCCTCATTTTCCTTCCCCCTGGGATATGTTTGATTCCTTCCTATTGAAAACCACGGGTATAAGTAGACTAAAGCTTCTGGATAATCCAAAAACTAATACAAATTATCCAGAAACGCATCCTAAGTCTCGCATTTCATATTTTCTCTAATTGTAAATGAACTTTTTTATTTCCAATAAGTTTTGACATGGTACTTAAGGTAGGTTTTTTGATTTAGGAGGGGAGGGGGATTATGTCTATAACCCTCTATGCCGACCTATTTAAATTCTTCCCAATTAATGGTGATTGAGATTGTTCAAAAACCTTATTGAGTGACCACCTGTTCACAAAGACCATTTTTGATTTCCCATAGCCCCTTAACCATAGACTATCTTCATTTGGCCGTTTGGCTTTGCTTGGATTAAATAGAGATTCATGTGTGTTATTCGAAGTCCTACACTTCATTAAATAAACACTTACCCATGTAATTAAACGATACCACACGTACATTCCATTGTGTCTATTTTTTATCTTCGTTTTCTTCCTCTTAAGAATTCAAAGGTTTTGACGGGTAGATAGTGGTCTGTGACCCGATTAAAATTTTGTTAGCAATCTAACTTACTAGACAATTCACATTGTTTCTCAATTTGGGAGCATTCATTTTAGGATTGTATCATTCGCTTAGCTGTATTCATACATTGGAAATATGTTCTTGTAAAATAATATATATATGAAGATATAGTTATGCTGTACATGGGCCGTTCTTACGTTTTTAGTTGGAAGTATTTGTTTTATTGAAGTTAAACCTGAGGCATAATTCTCCTAAAAACCCATATTAGCTCTGGTTCTGACATTGCGCTCCCTTCTTGTCTGCAAAAAACTCATTCCAAACTCATTGTATAAGTGTGTATCAATTTTGTGATGCACAGCAAATAGTTCGTTTGTTAATTCAGAGTTCTAACCTAAATTTTAAGTCCTGGAAATATGGCATTGGGATTGATACAAGTGAATGTGCACAAACTGTAGATTGTTCGAATTCGACGCAGTTAAAATATTTTAAAGAAATCTTTTGAAATCTTTAAAAATTAGATTGTGTCCATTTTTTCAAGAGTTAAAAACAAGTATTTAAAAAATCTAGATTAAAAAGTTAGAAACCTAGAATGGAATCATCAATCAGTGGTTGCCTACCCACTTCTGAACCTGAGGTTGTCTTTCGATTGCATTGAGAAAAAATAAGTTTTTTGAATTATACTTAACATTTTTGTAATGAATTATAAAAGTAAAACTTTTCTTATTATTTTAAAAGAATATTGTATATGAATTTAATTCTTTATTTATAAAATCATTATAAATGAAAAAACTTCAAATAAAAACAATAACTTAATATTTCAAGTTCCATATACTTTGAAAAACGGGCCTAGGGCATCTAGGCCCAGCTCTCGTCTGTGTAGGAGCCTGGGGCGCCTCAAAAGCGTTCAAACACTGTTGTATACACCTATCACATTGCAGACTAATATTTTTAACACCGTTTAATACTATCCTCTCCTTCATCATTCAAATCTTTTGTAAACCTTAGTAATATAGGGAAAACAAGCTACACATTGAAAAACTTTTTCGAAGTTACATGAAACATCGTAAATAGTAGTTTGGATGAATTAGTGTGCCAATGGTTCCAGAAGCCAACGGATTTCACTTTGGGCTCCTATGCTACAAGTAAAAACTTTCGCAATACACAAGCGACTAAAGTTGGGATACTTCAAAGCGTCTACCGGATTACTCCTGAACTTCAAAGCATGCCATAATATCTGTTTCTCCACCATATCTAAATGGCACCTCAAGGATTATAAATGCTGCAAGAAGTCTAAAGATGGATGAGTGTATGTGGGATAACTGCGTATGACTAAATCTAGATGAATTGACAACTTTACTAAAAATTCCCTCTTACTTATTACAAAAAACAAGTATTGATATTTTTTAAAAATTATTAATAAAAAATATAGTCACCACCAGTGGCGGATCCAGAAATTTCTTATATGGGGGGCCGAAATCTATTAAATTTTTTTGCAATTTTGCTAAAAGTCTTCAAAGAATACGACAGCTGTATTGTCTTTTAGAATTCGACTTGTCATATCGTTCATATAAACGTAATCAACTACCAACAAGTATTGTTTTAGGAAAAAGCAAAATTAGTAAGGGTAATTTTCGAAGCCATTTTTAATAGGGGGGGGGAGCTAGGCCCATGAGGCTTCCCTTATGATCCATCACTGGTCACCACAATCTAGGGTTGTCAAACATGCAACCTGCCAAGAGTTACATTCAGGCCGGTCGAGTATTTTTGACAAAACATGGAATCACTTGGAACCTGAGTTTCCCACTTTTACACACCTGCAATTTTACAGTCAATACATCAGAATTACGATCACATTTCAGCTGGAAAAACCATTAAAGAGTCCATATCGACATTTGGTGTCAAAGAAGGAAAAAGTTAGGTTCTTAGAAGTCTAAAAATAAAGAATAAGTTGCATTTTCAATGGTTCTTATAAAAGTAAATTATATTTCTTTCACTTTTTTTTTTATCTATATCCACCTTTTTGATTTAAAATTTACAGGCCCTTTAATCCATATCTCAATTTAATTCGGGTTGAATAGGATAAAAGTAAGTTCTTATGTTTATTAACGTAAATTTAAAATTTTCAAAAAACATTTTGATTTATTGATTTTTCCTTCGAATAATTTGCTTATAACGGAAAGTAGGGCTGATAAGCATGTGAAATGTTCTAAATTTTCCTATATTTTGTTAAAACGCAGCATTAATTTTCTTAGAACTGTTAATCGATACGAAATAGGAGGTGCAGAAGCAATTAAGCTTCCTGGCTTGGCTTCTGAAGAAAATACTCCGAATAAAGTCAAGACTTATGGCAAAAAATGGACAAATAATTTGAAACATTTAGAAAAATTGTATGCAAATGGCTTTATTTTGTCACCAGAGGAGATTGATGCATTAAAACAAGTTGTCAAAGTACCAAGTGACTTTAATCTTCCTGAAGCTATAGAAAGATTCTCTGTAAGTTACCCAAAATCCAAACGTTCTTCTCCTTTTTCTTTACTCATTGCCTTTATATAAAAATTATCACTTTTTGTTTGGTTAAATTACCTTTGCAATTTATGGGAAGCATTTGCCACAAAAAAAACATTTAAAATAATTTTTAATTTTTGCACTAAATAAGGTTATTAGAAAAGTAAGATTCTCTAGTTTTTCCAGGTGAATAATAAAATAAGAGAAGGTTCATATATGTTTTATGAAATAGAAATTATTTTTAAGGTTTTCTTTTAAAATTTTTAATTTTGGCTCTATTTTCTCTAAATTTAATGACTTTTTTCCAATAAAATGGAAAAAAGTGAACTTATTTCAAAAAACTAAATTGTGCGAAAAAAAATTCGCCCTTTAACTTAGTGACATATTGCACAAGGGACATTTTTGTGTATATTAAATGACTTCTCTCACATTTTTAAATTACCAACCTATCAAAGTATGCCTTCGTTTTCATCTTAGAAGGAAGGTTGGCAGGTCATTTCCTTGATGTCTACTTCACTTCCTTTGGTTGATGAAAAGGGAAATTTCAATGAGCACGTAAAGCATATTGAGGATAGGTATGCACAAGGGGATAATTTGTCTTCAGGCCAGTTGACGCTTCTCAAAGATGCTGTTTCCATTAGAGGAGATTTTTCACATCCCAAAGCAGTTGAAAGAGCCAAGGTGAAATTTCATTTATTTGGGAATTTTCTTGGTACCTTATTAAAAAACCTTGTTTTACAACTTTGTTTACAGAAAGAGAAAATATTTTCTCCTCAATTTGATAATAGAGGATTAGAAGAGTCAAACATTCATTCTACTGATGAAGTTTCAAGACTCGAAGATCGATATGCTAATGGTGAACGCTTAACAGAGTCTGAATTGACCAATTTAAAGAATTTTGTCAGTGAGTCTGGTAAATTTCGAAATCCACAAGCTGAAAATCGAGCCAAAGTATTTTGCGAATCTCTTATATTTTCTTTCTTGAATATTCCTACCTAAAACCCTGTGGTTTCACCATCCATATTTTAATTCCTCTACATCTTTTAGTTCACAAAATCTTTTTCTGATAAAATATTCCTTTTATTCTTCTATTTAAAAATTACCTAACGATTTACGTTTTTGGATCATCCCCATCACTACTTTAGATGTTATTTAGAGCTGGTATTTGTGATCCTTCTGCCGGCATTGATTTTGAAATTTTTCACTGATTACACTAAGAAGTCTCCCAAACTCTATATAATATTGCTAATGTTGATCTCTTTATATAAGTTTTTTGTAATGTTGGTTAACTTAGCTAATTATTATAATGTTTCATTTTTCCTGTATTCACTGTACACTACTAATCAGGTGCTTAATCCGGTCATATTTTTGTTTCAATACTCTTCTATTCCAATAAAATAACAATTTCAATCTTTTGTTAAGAATACACCTGCTTTTTTTTTTACACATCTTCCTAATTTTTTTTAAAACGTTGATAATAGTTTGAAATTTTTTAGAAAGATACTAAATTTTGCATGACAGAGCTAGAAAAGTTATATCTGCAAGGCTGAACTACTAATTAATTAGTAAACAATTATTGTAAAAAACTTGATGAAATTTTTATAAAAAATTTAGCTATATTTCGTAATATATTCTCCATATAGTTTCCCCGATTAAGAATATGGCTACTGTGATTGTCTGCATCTCGTAAAAGGCGAGTGAAGCACCGGTATACATATTCATACTTGGTTATTTATTTTTATATTGATATATTATAAGATCATCAATATATATTTTTTTACTATAACTCTTACTTATTTGCTACCAACTTTTTGATGGGCCTTCAACACCACCTCTTTTATACTAATTAATTTTTCTTGATATAGTGCTTAATTTTTCCTAAATTAAATTTTCCGAGTTTGATCCTTATTCTGAAATAGAAGAACAAATCTTGACAAAAACATTTGGCAATAAATATGCCTAAAATTGGCTAACTTCTCCACTTTTTTAGATGTTCAATAATTACTATATATAAAATATCATTGTATTCATTAGAATGATTTCGAAGAAAAATAAGTGTGTTAGGGTTCGGTTAGATTGTATAATTCTTGTGCCGTGGGCGGCTTTAACGTAAAAATTAAAAAAATAAGTATACTAAATGAACTAATGCTACGCCCCAACTCTGCCATATGCTATTGTCTACCTTACTTTGCTCCACCAGGAGTTTGCTTGTAGCCCACATGCGTCTTGTGCCTTTAGTCTTCTTTGTAAATGCGTCCTTACTCATCTACTTCCTGAAGATATTTATAGAAATTGACATTTTTCAATTTATTTAACAACTTTCCACTTTTTAGAATGAAGGATGGCATCCGGTTAATCTACACTATCCTGTTTTTTCGCCAATTCCCACCAAAAACAAGACAAAATTTCCTTCTTCAAATCTGACTTCTTCTAAAAAAGGTGACCCAAAGCATCAAAAAGCCAGTATCCCACCAAAAAATATGTCAAATAAGGTATTGTTAATTCCTTTCTTGTATTAACCTTTTTTGACTTGTTTCTTCAAAAAAAAAGTTGTTATATTTATAATTTGAAAGTGGTTGTTGACTTTCGCCACATTTATATTTAGAAACAGAAGAATTACTCTTCAGAGTTTAACTGGCCTTTATTTATAACTCCTAAATTTATCGATGATAACAAAAGAAAGCGCAAAAGAAAAGAGTATTTGGATAATGAAGGGGATTTTAGACCGGATATTAAATCGTTAGAGGATAAATATATTCGTGACATCAAGCTATCTCCGTTAGAACTGGAGCGTCTTGAAACAGCAGTTAAATATCGAGGTGGTTTCATGGATCAACTTGCAACCCAAAAATTAGAAGTAATTACGTAACTTTTAATGTTAAAGCTTCATCAAAGATCACATATTTTGTGTCTTCTTTATTACCATACACAGAAATCATTGCATTCGCTGTACCAAATTCCTCCTTTTATTACTCCAAAATTCCCAAGTAAATTAGACAAAAAAAAATCCTTTTCTCAACCTAATCTAAGCGAAAAGAAGATGACAGTTATGTCTGCCTCATCCAAACGAGATGAGGAAAAAGATTCTGAGGCACTTGTAAGTTTCTCTGTTATCTTACCGTCGTCGTCTTTCTTCTCTAATCTACTAACACTGATTTCACCACTACCATCTAAACTTTCTTACTTCTTCTCTTTGATATGTGCATGCTGCTTTGCCTTTTTTCCTTTAGCATTTTTCTTTTTTGTGTCTGCTTTGAAACGCTGATAAAACTGATTCCTCTGTGCCCACAACTTTTGAATAAGAAGGTTTTGACCACTTGAAATTGGTATATCATAACAAATATATGACAGGGATAGTAAATGAAATAGAGTGTATGCATTCATTCCATTTTCTTCGCGCTTTCATTGCTGATTCGAGATATACGACCTTTAATTTGTATTTTAGTGCTCTTATGAAGCTACGTTGTTGGATATTCTTTTTTGATTACAATTTTAACAATGGACTTTTATTTGACTACCTTTTCTTACTTCTTGAATAGCTTAAATATATGTCGTGTCAATAATAATAGATCTATGCTGCTTATTTTTTATTTAAAATAATCCAAGTGATTATTTCGATTATACGTGTGCACATTTACACTTTTTAGAGATTGAAAAGTATTCTTCGCTTTGAATTGATTATCTGTTTTGCACCGATACTTTATAACGCTTAATTGTATTATATATCATGTAAATTTGACATCATTTTTATATATTGATATTCTGGCTGTATGCTAACAAATCATTCATACCATCCATCTTCGTATTTTTCCTACACGTATTCACATGATGTATGAGAAGATTTTAAACAATTTTGAAATTCTATATTATTTTACTATGCGAACATAGAACACTGATGTAGTCATGGGTGTATTACTTTATTTTCAGGGAAATATTGGGCATATATCGATTATCAAGTAAATATTATATAGTGCAATACTACTAGACGATGATATTTTCAAGTTTTACAATAATACTACGTTAATATCCAAAATTTTTATCCAATCAGATCAAAGAGTTTGCGTGCCCCTCGTGTAACAAAAAAGCCATAATTTTATTTTTATTTTTCATTTAGAATTTTTCCTTCATTATCCTTAATACAAACTTAAAAATACAAACACGGATTTATGATTTTCACCTCGAAACCAAATATTTTTTAAATCGAATATTTTCACTAATTACGATCCGTTATTAAATTTAAATTGATATATTAAATCTTCTAATGCTGTTTATGTCGAGGTGAAGAATGAGGTTGAGCCCTCATTCTCTTATAAAATGCCTCATGACTGGTTCTTCTTCTAAGAGAAAATAACTCCGATTCCAAATTACCACTGCCTTGTGGGTTTAGTACTTGATTGTATAAAGGCTAAATGTTTCCAGTCCTGAATACAAATACTGGTTGGCGCCAGGAAGGGCATTCGGTCGTAAAAATCACGCTCCACTATAACATTATGCAACAACAACTCAAATACTACGGAAAATTATGTTCCCAGTTTCTTAACCTTAACTTTTAAGTTGCAAATAGAGTCACGGGGAAGGAGTTTTTCTCAGAGGTAAGTACAAGAAGACTCATGACGGACCCTGGTAAAGCCCATTGGGAGACCAGGATTCCTGAATTTTTGTCCCTTAGAAAGCCAATGAAAATACTCAGATTTGCGTCAGCAAATGTTGGTTCGCTTGTAGGTAGAAGTGCTGAAGTGGTGAATATGCTTGTAGAAAGAAAAGTAATTGTTGCAGGTCTTCAGGAAGTGAGATATAAGAAAGAAGGCACGCGGATGATTAGAGCAGGTGAACACGGATACAAATTGTACTGGATTGGAAACAAAGTAGTACACAGCGGAGTTGGTCTACTGGTTCACCAGGATTGGCTTGAAAAGATTGTCAGTGTTAGAAGAGTGTCAAGTGGAGTAATTATTATGGAGATGACTGTTTACGAAGTGGTGACAATTGTATCTGCCTACGCACCCCAGGTTGGTCTTAGTTTAGAAGAAAAAGTGGAGTTTTGGGATTGTTTGACTGAAGTGATGATGCGTAATGATCATTTCTGTTATTTGGGCGATATGATCAATTGCAACAGTGGTGTTTCTAGTAGCGTAAGAGCACGAATACGCCCAGGATGGAAAAAGTTCAAGGAATTATCCGGCTTACTGTGTGGGAATTTTTTATCTGACGAACTAAAAACAAGAGTGTATAAAGTTTGCGTTAGAAGTACGATTTGTTACGATTCTGAATGCTGGGTGATAAGAAGGCTGACACGAGAAGGCTACAAACAACTGAGATGAGAATGATTAGGATGATGTACGGAAAGACGCTGAAAGATAGGATTGCCAACGATGTGTTGAGAAAGAAAATTGGAATTGAGGATATAGAAGGGAACGTTGTAAAGAAGATAAAAGATGAATTGATTGATGGAAAGATGAAGAGAGGAAGACCAAAGAAAGCATGGAATGAAGTGATTCACCACGATATGGAAAAAAGAAAGCTTGTGCGAAGTGATGCTAAAGAAAGAATGAAATGGCGTAGTTGTTGCAGGAAACTGGTTGACCCCGACTCTTTGGGAACAAAAACCAGGCCTCGAAGGCAAAATGGATGATGATGATGATGATATTAAATCTTCCCAAAACCTTTTAGGGTTCTAAGGGAAGACAAAAAATGCTTTAATTAAGTATTAGCAATTATGTCTTTTTAGGAATTAAAATTACCAAATGGGGAGACAGTGATACCAATAAACAATTAAAGACTTTCAGGTTATCCAGTCTCTTAAAGTTTGAAAAAACTTTAAAAAAAACTAGAAAAATGACTCTTAAAATAAAAGCCTAAATGGTAAATACTCAGAAACCAATTTTCTTTCATTTATATTTCATTCTAAATTTTTAATACGATTTTTTGTCTACGCAGAGATTAAAAACTTTCAAAAGTTTAGAATGGAACAAAAGTGATTTCTAAGTATTTACCAAGCTTTTTTCAAGAATGATTTTTCTAGAGTTTTTAATTTTTTTATAGAAAACTGTATAACTTATTTAGTTTGATATAATATAAACATTTTTTTCTGGGTTTGTAAGAAAGTTCGAGTTTAGGAATATTCAACTTTTACGAAGTCAACTTAGATGGAGTTTACTGTATAATCAGCAGGGCAAACAAAAGTCAAAAAAAATTGTTTTTGCTTAAAATTGGATCTGAGTATGTTTATTAGTTTCAGCACTTCTTTGGCTTTCTGAAAATGAGGTCAATAAAGTCTAAAAAATTTCTTGTTAAATCAAAAAAAATTAAAAAAGTCAAAAAATAAATTGATAAAGTCAAAAGTCTCATACTTTAATTTTTGAAAAAAATCAAAATTTTGTGAGCCTATATAAAAAAAATGTTATTTTGATCTTATATTAATCAAATAAAATGTTTATTTTCAATTTTTTAAGTTTTGTTTAGCACAACTAGTAAATTACATAATAAAAATGGCCTGGGAAAATACGCATATAAATTAAAGACTAATAAGTTCCAAGTTTATTTATAAATTGGATTAAAATTTAACCTAGCGATATATAAAGTATTAATATACAGCTTATATAAATTTTAAGTAAAACTACTCTAAGTTTTCAACAATTTTGTCTTAACTTATATTTTTTAATGCCATTTTAAAGTTAAAATGCGCATAAAAACCTACTGACCCTTAAAAATAGCTTTTTTATATATTAAAAATCTTATTCTAAAATCGACATTATTTCTTGAATTTTGTTTGATTTTCAAAAATCTTTTTCTTATATTTTTAAATTTATTTTTAATTGGAGTGCCTTAATCTTGATTGAAGTAAATCTTGATCTTGGTTTTTACCGTAATTACATATTTGTTTATTCGGAATCTATCTTGTCTTTGATTAAAGTAAATTTAAATTTATGGTAAAGTTGGTTTCTTTTAGACTACCCGCGATTTATTTTGTTGAGGTAAATTATATTTTTCAGTCTTTATTATTCTATTTTTATTTGTTTCAAAATCTATAACCCAGAATAGTTTTAAGATTTGATTTATATACAGGAAATTAAAATTAATTTTTTAATACTTTATTTCAATTTTTCTGTAATTTTATTTTTGCTTGGACATGCTTCAAAATCTGAACTATTTTATGCGTATTTTCTCTTGATCCCAATAAAATTATTTTATTTAAAACTATATAAGACTACGCAATAAACATAGATTAAACAAATATCAACTTTTTCAAGTATGCCTAAAATTGCAAAATCGGACACATTTAAAATTAAAACTTTGGTTTCTAGATATTCCAATGAATTTGAAATCTTGAACAAAAATCACCGAGCCAGCCGAAAACATCAGAACTTGTTGGTTTCGATTTCCAGTAGTTCGTCCATAAAAATTTTTTACAAAACCTATACAAAACATTTTTTTGAAAGAGTTATTGTTTCTATTTTGGAATCCAATATTCCTCTTCACAAACTCTCGCATCCGTCTATGTGCGCTTTTTTTGAAAGTATAGGGTATAATTTACCTTCATTATCAGCAAGCAGATTAATTTTAAATAAACTTGCTGAAAAAAACTTAACGATTTGAAAGCACATTTGACAAACCAACCGATTTTTATGGTAATTGATGAAAGCCAGGTAAGCACTCATTTTTTTGTTAATATCTTCCTTAATTGGGTCAATTGATCAACCTGAAAAAGCCTTTTTAATAAACTGTGAAACTATCGATGAAAGCTTGAATAGTAAGATAGAGGAAATCATTGAAAATTTTTTAAGGATTTTGAAGTAGATAATAAAAATTTTGTTTTGCTTTTGACTGATGCGGCTTCATACAATATGAGCTGCGCAAATGATATGAAAAATAATTATGAAAGTTTTTTTCATGTCACTTGTTTCTGTCATTTGCTACACAACTGTAGCATGAAAGTCAAAGCCTATTTTTCTGAAGTCGACAATTTAATATCTTCAATAAAAGCTGCTACAATAAAAAATAAAAAAAGTAGAAATCTTTTTAAGTCGATAGGATTTCCACCTTGTCTTGTCGTTACGCGTTGGGCGACTTGGCTAAAAGCAGCATCTTACTAGGCAAAGAACCTATGTCAAGTACGAGAAATTGTTAACAATTTCAAGAGTGATGGCGGTATTCTGGTTAAAGGGCCAAAAATAGTGTCAATAATGCGAATTTGACTAAACAGCTTTTTATAATTGAACAAAACTATTTGAAACTGGCTCATGTCGTCGAGAAATCACAAACATCGTATTTTTCAATTCAAGAGGCTTACAAAATCTTACAAGAATTAAGTTTTGAACAGGTCGTTTGTGGAATTAACAAATATTTGAAGAAAAGATTTGAAAAAAGTGATATTCCTAAAATTATGCTTTTAGAAAACTGTTTTATTTCACCTAGTGAATTCTTACTTTTACACAAATGTCCATCTACAACTACTTCAATTGAATGTTCATTTACAATGTTGAACAAACTTTTATGTAAAGATTGAAACTTCGATCCAAAAAATATCATTAAGTATATGTTGTTTTATTTCAATTCACATGTTTGAACGTTTGTTTTTTATTCTTTAGTGCTATTATATTCAGCAATTGGTATGCAATAAAAATTTTTTTGTCAATTTCAAAAGTCAAAAAATCAAAAGTGTTTAGGTCAAAAATTGTTCGCCCTGATAATCAGTAGGACATTCTATATCTATATAGTCAATAACAGCGTGAAATGATCAGTGCAAAACCAATATAGTATACTTTATATACAGTAGAGAGCTCCTGCACGGGTATGCTCTTTCTTACCCCGCAAAAATATAACCCGCTTTTACCCACACCCATAATAAACCATTTTTACTGCCCGTGGCTCCCACTTATTTTCACTTCCCCGCAAATTTTAAAAAACAGCAATATAATTGAAGCTACAGAAAATTTCTCAAACTTTTTGATTTTTTTAACACATTAAGTCCCAATTTTCCCATTTTGGAACATAAGTAATTTCATCTTCGTCTGCTTTTTTTCAATGACTTTGAATATAAATCGTCTGCGTTTTTTTTAAATATCGTCTGATTTCTATGATACTTAATGGGTTAAAATAAACTAAAAAATGGAACTTTATTATATAGTATATTCAATCTTTTCATTGCACTATTTAAAAATAAATATTAACAAGATTTGAAATGTGTTCTTCATTAACTATGAATCCAGCCAAGTTGAAGTTTCACTTGCTGCACTTGTAGCCATTATGCAAAATATACTTATGGCAACTGACGCAAGAAAAGGAAAAGCATTCGAGTGAGATTTCCATCAATCAAGAACATCAGTACGAGTTGAAGGACCCCGCTATAAATTTTGATATTTATCTATTTCTTCTGATTCAACTTCTTTCCATTCATCGTCAAATTCATCAACTTTAATTCTTTTTGTAGGATTTTTTTCTGTACTTCTGATTTCTATTTTGACTTTCATGCCATTTTTCTCTTCTCGTTTAATATATGCAATTACACACTCACTCAACTTACAATTATGTTACCTACAACATAAAAATTTTTACCCGCCACCGTCCGCTCTACTTTTCTTTTGGTTACAACTGCCGGACTCTAGAGACCTCGCTATATGAATAATCATTCGTACATTAACGAAATGGAACGATTATTTCTCGTTAACAACTTTCTTCCAAATGGAATGATAGTAAATTTACAGTGATAAATGTTAAGTGTTTTAAAAATAAAAAATCTCCCCCTGGAATATCATGTAAAAGAAGGCCTGTTGACTAGCTCGACAGAAGATGTAGCCGCAAGGTTGAAAGATCGTCATGCTGCTAAAAATGCTCCTTGCCGCCCCACATGCAGTTGTCCAACTCGACACTGGTATTCCCCCTTTACCACCATCTCCATCATCCAGTTCATTCGCCAAGGCATCATAAAGGCGGCTAAGCTTGTTCCCGAAACGGCAACTGCAAGGAATCTTCCATTAAAAGGAGCAAGCGCCATGAGTAAAAAGGAAAAAATAGAAACGCAATTACCTAATCAAACACGATCAAAAACAAAAAAATCGTAATTTAGAAACGTAACATAACGTGTGCCGCCACTGTTACCGTTAGTTTAGTCAAAGTATGCAAGAATTTTATTATGATTTTACATCTTTATCTCTTATATTATTTCTAGTCCAACACGGAATAAATTTTTTTTGTAAAAAAGTAGAAAAAATTTCCATGTTCTCGCATTATCTTATATCAAATGAAACACAAAACCAATTATGTTTTATAATACTGTCTTGGTAGAATAAACATTAAATCAAAGAGAGAAAAATCTAGTTTCATGATAGTAGTTTATAATTGGTTTTAATGAGTAAACTTACTAAGGTTTCATCCTTTTGAAATTTTGCAATATAGTGAGTAAAAATTATGAGGGGTTATCTCCCGTATCGAAAGATGTGTGTAAATATCTAATTTACATTTTTCTTTGAATATAATTTTCAGCACTATAAGATGTATAGTTTTGCTACGATACGATAGTTCAATCCTACATCTTAGTATTTATCGTGCGTGGGAAATACAAAGGAGTTGTCATTCAAACCGGGTTCCTTGGTATGACCTATCTAGACAAATTTTCATTCGCTGGAGTTCTTCTAAAAATACTGTGTAAACTAAAGAAAAAAGGAAATTCGATGTAGAAAGGAATAAGAGAAAATCACGGGTGTTTTATTATTTAGCCTTGTTTTTGATAAAGTTTGAGGAAAGAATTTTTTAAATATTAAGTTATCATTTACCAAGAAATCCATTGACTCGAGTCAATATTTCGATGCTGAAGATAAAGGGAAAGCGGAAATAAAAGATCTCGAACTAAAAAATACTGATAATTTGGAGTTAACTCAAAAAGAAATGGAAAAAGTGAAAGCATCAATTGAGCAAAAGGATGATTTTTCAGAACCAAACGCTTCCCTTAGAACTAAAGTATATGATTTTGTGTTGTAAAACAGTGCGACTAATTTGTATGCATGTTTCTTGGTTAACACATATGCTTCTATATAATATTTATTTATTAATAAAGAATGAAGGATGGCATATGCCAGGTTTTAAATTTAAACTTCCAACATTTGGAAAGAAATCGATCGACTCAAGTTTGTATCTTGATGCCAATGGCGACTTTAATCCCGAAATAAAAGATCTCGAACTAAAATATGCTGATAATTTGGAATTAACACCGATCGAAATGGAAAAATTGAAGGCGGCCATTGAATTAAAAGGCGATTTTTCAGAACCAAAAGCTTCTCTTAGAGCTAAAGTATGATTTGTGTTGTAAAACAATGCGACTAATTTGTATGCATGCTGCTTGATTAACACATGCATTTATATAATATTTATTTATTAATAAAGAATGAAGGATGGCATTTACCTGGTTTTAAATTTAAACTTCCAACATTTGGAAAGAAATCGATCGACTCAAGTTTGTATCTTGATGCCAATGGCGACTTTAATCCCGAAATAAAAGATCTCGAACTAAAATATGCTGATAATTTGGAATTAACACCGATCGAAATGGAAAAATTGAAGGCGGCCATTGAATTAAAAGGCGATTTTTCAGAACCAAAAGCTTCTCTTAGAGCTAAAGTATGATTTGTGTTGTAAAACAATGCGACTAATTTGTATGCATGCTGCTTGATTAACACATGCATTTATATAATATTTATTTATTAATAAAGAATGAAGGATGGCATTTACCTGGTTTTAAATTTAAACTTCCAACATTTGGAAAGAAATCGATCGATTCAAGTTTGTATCTTGATGCCAATGGCGACTTTAATCCCGAAATAAAAGATCTCGAACTAAAATATGCTAATAATTTGGAATTAACACCGATCGAAATGGAAAAATTGAAGGCGGCCATTGAATTAAAAGGCGATTTCTCAGAACCAAAAGCTTCTCTTAGAGCTAAAGTATGATTTGTGTTGTAAAAAAATGCGACTAATTTGTATGCATGCTGCTTGATTAACACATGCATTTATATAATATTTATTTATTAATAAAGAATGAAGGATGGCATTTACCTGGTTTTAAATTTAAACTTCCAAGATTTGGAAAGAAATCGATCGACTCAAGTTTGTATCTTGATGCCAATGGCGACTTTAACCCCGAAATAAAAGATCTCGAACTAAAATATGCTAATAATTTGGAATTAACTCCGATTGAAATGGAAAAATTGAAGGCGGCCATTGAATTAAAAGGCGATTTTTCAGAACCAAAAGCTTCTCTTAGAGCTAAAGTATGATTTGTGTTGTAAAACAATGCGACTAATTTGTATGCATGCTGCTTGATTAACACATGCATGTATATAATATTTATTTATTAATAAAGAATGAAGGAGGGCATTTACCTGGTTTTAAATTTAAACTTCCAACATTTGGAAAGAAATCGATCGATTCAAGTTTGTATCTTGATGCCAATGGCGACTTTAACCCCGAAATAAAAGATCTCGAACTAAAATATGCTAATAATTTGGAATTAACTCCGATTGAAATGGAAAAATTGAAGGCGGCCATTGAATTAAAAGGCGATTTTTCAGAACCAAAAGCTTCTCTTAGAGCTAAAGTATGATTTGTGTTGTAAAACAATGCGACTAATTTGTATGCATGCTGCTTGATTAACACATGCATTTATATAATATTTATTTATTAATAAAGAATGAAGGATGGCATTTACCTGGTTTTAAATTTAAACTTCCAAGATTTGGAAAGAAATCGATCGACTCAAGTTTGTATCTTGATGCCAATGGCGACTTTAACCCCGAAATAAAAGATCTCGAACTAAAATATGCTAATAATTTGGAATTAACACCGATCGAAATGGAAAAATTGAAGGCGGCCATTGAATTAAAAGGCGATTTTTCAGAACCAAAAGCTTCTCTTAGAGCTAAAGTATGATTTGTGTTGTAAAACAATGCGACTAATTTGTATGCATGCTGCTTGATTAACACATGCATGTATATAATATTTATTTATTAATAAAGAATGAAGGAGGGCATTTACCTGGTTTTAAATTTAAACTTCCAACATTTGGAAAGAAATCGATCGATTCAAGTTTGTATCTTGATGCCAATGGCGACTTTAACCCCGAAATAAAAGATCTCGAACTAAAATATGCTAATAATTTGGAATTAACACCGATCGAAATGGAAAAATTGAAGGCGGCCATTGAATTAAAAGGCGATTTTTCAGAACCAAAAGCTTCTCTTAGAGCTAAAGTATGATTTGTGTTGTAAAACAATGCGACTAATTTGTATGCATGCTGCTTGATTAACATATATGCATGTATATAATATTTATTTATTAATAAAGAATGAAGGATTGCATTTACCTGGTTTTAAATTTAAACTTCCAACATTTGGAAAGAAATCGATCGACCCAAGTTTGTATCTTGATGCCAATGGCGACTTTAACCCCGAAATAAAAGATCTCGAACTAAAATATGCTAATAATTTGGAATTAACACCGATCGAAATGGAAAAATTGAAGACGGCCATTGAATTAAAAGGCGATTTTTCAGAACCAAAAGCTTCTCTTAGAGCTAAAGTATGATTTGTGTTGTAAAACAATGCGACTAATTTGTATGCATGCTGCTTGATTAACACATGCATTTATATAATATTTATTTATTAATAAAGAATGAAGGATGGCATTTACCTGGTTTTAAATTTAAACTTCCAACATTTGGAAAGAAATCGATCGATTCAAGTTTGTATCTTGATGCCAATGGCGACTTTAATCCCGAAATAAAAGATCTCGAACTAAAATATGCTAATAATTTGGAATTAACACCGATCGAAATGGAAAAATTGAAGGCGGCCATTGAATTAAAAGGCGATTTCTCAGAACCAAAAGCTTCTCTTAGAGCTAAAGTATGATTTGTGTTGTAAAACAATGCGACTAATTTGTATGCATGCTGCTTGATTAACATATATACGTGTATATAATATTTATTTATTAATAAAGAATGAAGGATGGCATTTACCTGGTTTTAAATTTAAACTTCCAACATTTGGAAAGAAATCGATCGATTCAAGTTTGTATCTTGATGCCAATGGCGACTTTAATCCCGAAATAAAAGATCTCGAACTAAAATATGCTAATAATTTGGAATTAACACCGATCGAAATGGAAAAATTGAAGGCGGCCATTGAATTAAAAGGCGATTTCTCAGAACCAAAAGCTTCTCTTAGAGCTAAAGTATGATTTGTGTTGTAAAAAAATGCGACTAATTTGTATGCATGCTGCTTGATTAACATATATGCATGTATATAATATTTATTTATTAATAAAGAATGAAGGATGGCATTTACCTGGTTTTAAATTTAAACTTCCAACATTTGGAAAGAAATCGATCGACCCAAGTTTGTATCTTGATGCCAATGGCGACTTTAACCCCGAAATAAAAGATCTCGAACTAAAATATGCTAATAATTTGGAATTAACACCGATCGAAATGGAAAAATTGAAGACGGCCATTGAATTAAAAGGCGATTTTTCAGAACCAAAAGCTTCTCTTAGAGCTAAAGTATGATTTGTGTTGTAAAACAATGCGACTAATTTGTATGCATGCTGCTTGATTAACATATATGCATGTATATAATATTTATTTATTAATAAAGAATGAAGGATTGCATTTACCTGGTTTTAAATTTAAACTTCCAACATTTGGAAAGAAATCGATCGACCCAAGTTTGTATCTTGATGCCAATGGCGACTTTAACCCCGAAATAAAAGATCTCGAACTAAAATATGCTAATAATTTGGAATTAACACCGATCGAAATGGAAAAATTGAAGACGGCCATTGAATTAAAAGGCGATTTTTCAGAACCAAAAGCTTCTCTTAGAGCTAAAGTATGATTTGTGTTGTAAAACAATGCGACTAATTTGTATGCATGCTGCTTGATTAACACATGCATTTATATAATATTTATTTATTAATAAAGAATGAAGGATGGCATTTACCTGGTTTTAAATTTAAACTTCCAACATTTGGAAAGAAATCGATCGACCCAAGTTTGTATCTTGATGCCAATGGCGACTTTAACCCCGAAATAAAAGATCTCGAACTAAAATATGCTAATAATTTGGAATTAACACCGATCGAAATGGAAAAATTGAAGGCGGCCATTGAATTAAAAGGCGATTTTTCAGAACCAAAAGCTTCTCTTAGAGCTAAAGTATGATTTGTGTTGTAAAACAATGCGACTAATTTGTATGCATGCTGCTTGATTAACACATGCATTTATATAATATTTATTTATTAATAAAGAATGAAGGATGGCATTTACCTGGTTTTAAATTTAAACTTCCAACATTTGGAAAGAAATCGATCGACCTAAGTTTGTATCTTGATGCCAATGGCGACTTTAACCCCGAAATAAAAGATCTCGAACTAAAATATGCTAATAATTTGGAATTAACACCGATCGAAATGGAAAAATTGAAGGCGGCCATTGAATTAAAAGGCGATTTCTCAGAACCAAAAGCTTCTCTTAGAGCTAAAGTATGATTTGTGTTGTAAAAAAATGCGACTAATTTGTATGCATGCTGCTTGATTAACATATATGCATGTATATAATATTTATTTATTAATAAAGAATGAAGGATGGCATTTACCTGGTTTTAAATTTAAACTTCCAACATTTGGAAAGAAATCGATCGACCCAAGTTTGTATCTTGATGCCAATGGCGACTTTAACCCCGAAATAAAAGATCTCGAACTAAAATATGCTAATAATTTGGAATTAACACCGATCGAAATGGAAAAATTGAAGACGGCCATTGAATTAAAAGGCGATTTTTCAGAACCAAAAGCTTCTCTTAGAGCTAAAGTATGATTTGTGTTGTAAAAAAATGCGACTAATTTGTATGCATGCTGCTTGATTAACATATATACGTGTATATAATATTTATTTATTAATAAAGAATGAAGGATGGCATTTGCCAGGTTTTAAATTTAAACTTCCAACATTTGGAAAGAAATCGATTGACCCAAGTTTGTATCTTGATGCCAATGGCGACTTTAACCCCGAAATAAAAGATCTCGAACTAAAATATGCTAATAATTTGGAATTAACACCGATCGAAATGGAAAAATTGAAGACGGCCATTGAATTAAAAGGCGATTTTTCAGAACCAAAAGCTTCTCTTAGAGCTAAAGTATGATTTGTGTTGTAAAACAATGCGACTAATTTGTATGCATGCTGCTTGATTAACATATATGCATGTATATAATATTTATTTATTAATAAAGAATGAAGGATGGCATTTGCCAGGTTTTAAATTTAAACTTATGCTGTTTGATTAACATATATGCATGTATATAATATTTATTTATTAATAAAGAATGAAGGATGGCATTTGCCAGGTTTTAAATTTAAATTTCCAACATTTGGAAAGAAATCGATCGACCCAAGTTTGTATCTTGATGCCAATGGCGACTTTAACCCCGAAATAAAAGATCTCGAACTAAAATATGCTAATAATTTGGAATTAACACCGATCGAAATGGAAAAATTGAAGACGGCCATTGAATTAAAAGGCGATTTTTCAGAACCAAAAGCTTCTCTTAGAGCTAAAGTATGATTTGTGTTGTAAAACAATGCGACTAATTTGTATGCATGCTGCTTGATTAACATATATGCATGTATATAATATTTATTTATTAATAAAGAATGAAGGATGGCATTTGCCAGGTTTTAAATTTAAACTTCCAACATTTGGAAAGAAATCGATCGACTCAAGTTTGTATCTTGATGCCAATGGCGACTTTAACCCCGAAATAAAAGATCTCGAACTAAAATATGCTAATAATTTGGAATTAACTCCGATTGAAATGGAAAAATTGAAGACGGCCATTGAATTAAAAGGCGATTTTTCAGAACCAAAAGCTTCTCTTAGAGCTAAAGTATGATTTGTGTTGTAAAACAATGTGACTAATTTGTATGCATGCTGTTTGATTAACATATATGCATGTATATAATATTTATTTATTAATAAAGAATGAAGGATGGCATTTGCCAGGTTTTAAATTTAAACTTCCAACATTTGGAAAGAAATCGATCGACTCAAGTTTGTATCTTGATGCCAATGGCGACTTTAACCCCGAAATAAAAGATCTCGAACTAAAATATGCTAATAATTTGGAATTAACTCCAATTGAAATGGAAAAATTGAAGACGGCCATTGAATTAAAAGGCGATTTTTCAGAACCAAAAGCTTCTCTTAGAGCTAAAGTATGATTTGTGCTGTAAAACAATGCGACTAATTTGTATGCATGCTGCTTCATTAACATATATGCATGTATATAATATTTATTTATTAATAAAGAATGAAGGATGGCATTTACCAGGTTTTAAATTTAAACTTCCAACATTTGGAAAGAAATCGATCGACTCAAGTTTGTATCTTGATGCCAATGGCGACTTTAACCCCGAAATAAAAGATCTCGAACTAAAATATGCTAATAATTTGGAATTAACTCCGATTGAAATGGAAAAATTGAAGACGGCCATTGAATTAAAAGGCGATTTTTCAGAACCAAAAGCTTCTCTTAGAGCTAAAGTATGATTTGTGTTGTAAAACAATGCGACTAATTTGTATGCATGCTGCTTCATTAACATATATGCATGTATATAATATTTATTTATTAATAAAGAATGAAGGATGGCATTTGCCAGGTTTTAAATTTAAACTTCCAACATTTGGAAAGAAATCGATCGACTCAAGTTTGTATCTTGATGCCAATGGCGACTTTAACCCCGAAATAAAAGATCTCGAACTAAAATATGCTAATAATTTGGAATTAACTCCGATTGAAATGGAAAAATTGAAGACGGCCATTGAATTAAAAGGCGATTTTTCAGAACCAAAAGCTTCTCTTAGAGCTAAAGTATGATTTGTGTTGTAAAACAATGCGACTAATTTGTATGCATGCTGCTTCATTAACATATATGCATGTATATAATATTTATTTATTAATAAAGAATGAAGGATGGCATTTACCAGGTTTTAAATTTAAACTTCCAACATTTGGAAAGAAATCGATCGACTCAAGTTTGTATCTTGATGCCAATGGCGACTTTAACCCCGAAATAAAAGATCTCGAACTAAAATATGCTAATAATTTGGAATTAACTCCGATTGAAATGGAAAAATTGAAGACGGCCATTGAATTAAAAGGCGATTTTTCAGAACCAAAAGCTTCTCTTAGAGCTAAAGTATGATTTGTGTTGTAAAACAATGCGACTAATTTGTATGCATGCTGCTTCATTAACATATATGCATGTATATAATATTTATTTATTAATAAAGAATGAAGGATGGCATTTGCCAGGTTTTAAATTTAAACTTCCAACATTTGGAAAGAAATCGATCGACTCAAGTTTGTATCTTGATGCCAATGGCGACTTTAACCCCGAAATAAAAGATCTCGAACTAAAATATGCTAATAATTTGGAATTAACTCCGATTGAAATGGAAAAATTGAAGACGGCCATTGAATTAAAAGGCGATTTTTCAGAACCAAAAGCTTCTCTTAGAGCTAAAGTATGATTTGTGTTGTAAAACAATGCGACTAATTTGTATGCATGCTGCTTCATTAACATATATGCATGTATATAATATTTATTTATTAATAAAGAATGAAGGATGGCATTTGCCAGGTTTTAAATTTAAACTTCCAACATTTGGAAAGAAATCGATCGACTCAAGTTTGTATCTTGATGCCAATGGCGACTTTAACCCCGAAATAAAAGATCTCGAACTAAAATATGCTAATAATTTGGAATTAACTCCGATTGAAATGGAAAAATTGAAGACGGCCATTGAATTAAAAGGCGATTTTTCAGAACCAAAAGCTTCTCTTAGAGCTAAAGTATGATTTGTGTTGTAAAACAATGCGACTAATTTGTATGCATGCTGCTTCATTAACATATATGCATGTATATAATATTTATTTATTAATAAAGAATGAAGGATGGCATTTACCAGGTTTTAAATTTAAACTTCCAACATTTGGAAAGAAATCGATCGACTCAAGTTTGTATCTTGATGCCAATGGCGACTTTAACCCCGAAATAAAAGATCTCGAACTAAAATATGCTAATAATTTGGAATTAACTCCGATTGAAATGGAAAAATTGAAGACGGCCATTGAATTAAAAGGCGATTTTTCAGAACCAAAAGCTTCTCTTAGAGCTAAAGTATGATTTGTGTTGTAAAACAATGCGACTAATTTGTATGCATGCTGCTTCATTAACATATATGCATGTATATAATATTTATTTATTAATAAAGAATGAAGGATGGCATTTGCCAGGTTTTAAATTTAAACTTCCAACATTTGGGAAGAAATCGATCGACTCAAGTTTGTATCTTGATGCCAATGGCGACTTTAACCCCGAAATAAAAGATCTCGAACTAAAATATGCTAATAATTTGGAATTAACTCCGATTGAAATGGAAAAATTGAAGACGGCCATTGAATTAAAAGGCGATTTTTCAGAACCAAAAGCTTCTCTTAGAGCTAAAGTATGATTTGTGTTGTAAAACAATGCGACTAATTTGTATGCATGCTGCTTCATTAACATATATGCATGTATATAATATTTATTTATTAATAAAGAATGAAGGATGGCATTTGCCAGGTTTTACATTTAAACTTCCAACATTTGGAAAGAAATCGATCGACTCAAGTTTGTATCTTGATGCCAATGGCGACTTTAACCCCGAAATAAAAGATCTCGAACTAAAATATGCTAATAATTTGGAATTAACTCCGATTGAAATGGAAAAATTGAAGACGGCCATTGAATTAAAAGGCGATTTTTCAGAACCAAAAGCTTCTCTTAGAGCTAAAGTATGATTTGTGTTGTAAAACAATGCGACTAATTTGTATGCATGCTGCTTCATTAACATATATGCATGTATATAATATTTATTTATTAATAAAGAATGAAGGATGGCATTTACCAGGTTTTAAATTTAAACTTCCAACATTTGGAAAGAAATCGATCGACTCAAGTTTGTATCTTGATGCCAATGGCGACTTTAACCCCGAAATAAAAGATCTCGAACTAAAATATGCTAATAATTTGGAATTAACTCCGATTGAAATGGAAAAATTGAAGACGGCCATTGAATTAAAAGGCGATTTTTCAGAACCAAAAGCTTCTCTTAGAGCTAAAGTATGATTTGTGTTGTAAAACAATGCGACTAATTTGTATGCATGCTGCTTCATTAACATATATGCATGTATATAATATTTATTTATTAATAAAGAATGAAGGATGGCATTTGCCAGGTTTTAAATTTAAACTTCCAACATTTGGAAAGAAATCGATCGACTCAAGTTTGTATCTTGATGCCAATGGCGACTTTAACCCCGAAATAAAAGATCTCGAACTAAAATATGCTAATAATTTGGAATTAACTCCGATTGAAATGGAAAAATTGAAGACGGCCATTGAATTAAAAGGCGATTTTTCAGAACCAAAAGCTTCTCTTAGAGCTAAAGTATGATTTGTGTTGTAAAACAATGCCACTAATTTGTATGCATGCTGCTTCATTAACATATATGCATGTATATAATATTTATTTATTAATAAAGAATGAAGGATGGCATTTGCCAGGTTTTAAATTTAAACTTCCAACATTTGGAAAGAAATCGATCGACTCAAGTTTGTATCTTGATGCCAATGGCGACTTTAACCCCGAAATAAAAGATCTCGAACTAAAATATGCTAATAATTTGGAATTAACTCCGATTGAAATGGAAAAATTGAAGACGGCCATTGAATTAAAAGGCGATTTTTCAGAACCAAAAGCTTCTCTTAGATCTAAAGTATGATTTGTGTTGTAAAACAATGCGACTAATTTGTATGCATGCTGCTTCATTAACATATATGCATGTATATAATATTTATTTATTAATAAAGAATGAAGGATGGCATTTACCAGGTTTTAAATTTAAACTTCCAACATTTGGAAAGAAATCGATCGACTCAAGTTTGTATCTTGATGCCAATGGCGACTTTAACCCCGAAATAAAAGATCTCGAACTAAAATATGCTAATAATTTGGAATTAACTCCGATTGAAATGGAAAAATTGAAGACGGCCATTGAATTAAAAGGCGATTTTTCAGAACCAAAAGCTTCTCTTAGAGCTAAAGTATGATTTGTGTTGTAAAACAATGCGACTAATTTGTATGCATGCTGCTTCATTAACATATATGCATGTATATAATATTTATTTATTAATAAAGAATGAAGGATGGCATTTGCCAGGTTTTAAATTTAAACTTCCAACATTTGGGAAGAAATCGATCGACTCAAGTTTGTATCTTGATGCCAATGGCGACTTTAACCCCGAAATAAAAGATCTCGAACTAAAATATGCTAATAATTTGGAATTAACTCCGATTGAAATGGAAAAATTGAAGACGGCCATTGAATTAAAAGGCGATTTTTCAGAACCAAAAGCTTCTCTTAGAGCTAAAGTATGATTTGTGTTGTAAAACAATGCGACTAATTTGTATGCATGCTGCTTCATTAACATATATGCATGTATATAATATTTATTTATTAATAAAGAATGAAGGATGGCATTTGCCAGGTTTTAAATTTAAACTTCCAACATTTGGAAAGAAATCGATCGACTCAAGTTTGTATCTTGATGCCAATGGCGACTTTAACCCCGAAATAAAAGATCTCGAACTAAAATATGCTAATAATTTGGAATTAACTCCGATTGAAATGGAAAAATTGAAGACGGCCATTGAATTAAAAGGCGATTTTTCAGAACCAAAAGCTTCTCTTAGAGCCAAAGTATGATTTGTGTTGTAAAACAATGCGACTAATTTTTATGCATGCTGTTTGATTAACATATATGCATGTATATAATATTTATTTATTAATAAAGAATGAAGGATGGCATTTGCCAGGTTTTAAATTTAAACTTCCCACATTTGGAAAGAAATCTATCGACTCAAGTTTGTATCTTGATGCCAATGGCGACTTTAACCCCGAAATAAAAGATCTCGAACTAAAATATGCTAATAATTTGGAATTAACTCCGATTGAAATGGAAAAATTGAAGACGGCCATTGAATTAAAAGGCGATTTTTCAGAACCAAAAGCTTCTCTTAGAGCCAAAGTATGATTTGTGTTGTAAAACAATGCGACTAATTTTTATGCATGCTGTTTGATTAACATATATGCATGTATATAATATTTATTTATTAATAAAGAATGAAGGATGGCATTTGCCAGGTTTTAAATTTAAACTTCCCACATTTGGAAAGAAATCTATCGACTCAAGTTTGTATCTTGATGCCAATGGCGACTTTAACCCCGAAATAAAAGATCTCGAACTAAAATATGCTAATAATTTGGAATTAACTCCGATTGAAATGGAAAAATTAAAGACGGCTGTTGAATTAAAGGGCGATTTTTCAAAACCAAAGTCTATTAGATCTAAAGTATTGTTTTGTATTTTCATCTTAAATTTTTAGTAGTTATTATATAAAAAAGATACTATTAATTTCTTTTACTTTTTTATATAGCAAAAAATAGGAAAAACAAAGTCCTTATATATAAAATTCCACAACCTAAAAAACACTCCCTTTCGTTATTCTACAGTTCGCAATTTGAAGTCTAGTAAACCTAGCATCGAAGTGAACGAAGTAAAAAGACTTGAAAAGTTATATGCTTTGGGCTTAGAAGTGTCTCCTAGCGAGACCGAAACACTAAAACTAGCTTTTGATCTTGGCCTGATTTCCGACCATAAAGTTCTTATTAGGGCCAAAGTATATGCATATATATATGTTATGTTAATTGTTCCTTACGGAATATAGTTCTCCCTTTTTAAGAGTGATGGTTGGTATCTCCCTGATTATAGTTTTCCACTTTCAAAAAAAGGAAAGAAGTGTATAGATATTTCAAAGAACAACCACAGCTCTACCTTTCAAGTAAAAAAATGGAAACATTAACGTTGTCTTATTTTTACCTTGTACGACAACTCTGCTTAATTGCATAACCTCGATATTCCTGGAAAATACTTTGCGACTTTTCTACAAAATTTTAAAACTCACTTTTTATGTTCGCAGATCAACGAAATTCTAGATCGCTAATTTGTTTAATCCAAACTTCAAAAAATTTTCCAACTTTGTTTTTCTTCACTTTTGAGAGGTAATTTTTTACGTGCTAGCAAAAAGTTGAGAATTGTGATTATCTGAAAAGTTAATTTACAACAAAAATTAAACTAAATAAATTGCATACCTGAATCATTTCTGCTGTTATATGAACATTCGGATATTTGTTTTGTGTCTAAAAAGAATTATTCTTCTATTTCAAGAGCACTATTTTTGATAGAAAAAACGACGAGTCTTCAAAATTATTGATGTGCAATTAAGTGGAGTTGACTGTATGTATTTGATCTTTTCCTTTGACCCTGTCTTTTGCCTTTTATTTTTACTTCTTTTTCTCGTATTCTACGGTGTCTTCTTTTTTCAAAGGTGTATAATACCATTTTTATTTTATTATATTGTGTCCTGCTTTAAGACTCAAACTGGTTTGCTTGCAACTTCCTCAAAATCTTGCGACACTTTACCTCAGGATTCAGATATTTTCATTGATATCGATGCAGAAAATCAATCACCACACTTTAAACCTGGCAACGCATTTGCCCGGCAAAATTCAGCAAATACCGTATTTTATAATTATATTAAAACGATGCGGATTCATTCATATAGGATTGTAATATTCAAGGTTTTTACATAATCTACGATATCTTCTCACTAACTTTTAAATTGTATATGAATAATCTGTTAATTAATTTAAATTCTCTCTTCTACATAATTGAAAGGCTAAGATCTGAACGTGACAACCAATTTAGTTATGGCGTATACTCACTTGTTTTGTCATATGTTTGTACTTTCGTTTAAATCTAAACTCACCTTCCCAATGGCCATATTAATCCATATCCTTTGAAACATCTTGTATATGCATTAGGGGAGGGGCGGAAAAACATTTAATTGAAAGGGCCGCATTGTATAGTAAAATGTCCAATACTTAAAGTAGCAAAGACAAAAGTTTTATGGAACTGAACAATATGTTATTGTTAATATTTATAAAGTTTTTAAAGCTAAATTTCATTGTTAATTATAACTTCTTTTTATAAATAAGTAGAAGATTCACTTTTATTATACAGTTGAAGCAATTAATATTAATCAAATTAACTTCATTCTTCAAAATATAAACTACCAATTCAACTGTGAAAATTAAAACAAGAGAAAGAAAAAAGTAGGCCATTTTGGTAAAGAATTAGTTTGCCCACACCTCCGTTAGAGTAAGATTGTTTAAAATTTACCAAAATTCCTTCAGATTTCATGTAATTCATAGATTCTCTTTCATTTAAAAACTCTTCCGTTTTGATGCGCCGCTAAAAACCCCATGATGAAAAAATTTATAAATTTAAACCTTATTCTCAACAACTTTTTCATTGTAGTCATAATTTAAGTATCCTATACGACATTCTGTTTATCAAAGTTTATCCTTTTATTAGTTCTAAAGAAATGATATAAATATACACATGCATTAAAATTTATCTCTAAATGTTGTTATATACATAATCTTTTGGAAATATTTTGAATGAATTAGGTAGAGCACTATTTTTTCTCGTTTTGCTTTGATATTTTTAAAAATAAATGGGAAAAAAATGACCCAATTTATATTAGTTTTAATAATTTCACCTTATTCTAAAATCATGTTAATTAACTGAACTAATTATTATCTAAATAAATTTTGTAATATATCATTTTAGCAGTATTTTGAAAAAAAAATTAATTTAAGATATTCAATTTTCAAAATAACTGTATTTAAATATAATTATAAAGTACACTTTTTTTCATTCTTTTTGTTTCATTTTTTACGAAGTTTTCCTTCATTATACGATATTTTAATCATTTGTTTTGGCTTGAATTTTTTTTAATTTTTATTTATCCCAATTTATTTTCTTAAATACCTGATTACGCGAACTTTATTTTTATCCTTTTGACGTAAAGCGGTAATGAATCTCTTCTTAATTTTACTTTTAATTACTACAATTACGGTTGTCTCCCTTTCGCTTCCAAACATTTGCCATAATATATTTGATTTATTTAATCATTTAGAAAATAGATAGTTTTTAATAGGTAGAAGGTAGTTTTTAATAGGTAGAAGGTAGTTTTTGTGATGTGATTAATTATAAAGTTTATTTTCAGAGGTTGTCTTTGAGATAAAATTATTTTTAGAGCAAGTAGTATTTATGAAGTAATCAATTATAATTGTATGGATCATAATTTCAATTTATAAAATTATTTTTGAATGTTTTAATAGCTAAACATTTTTTTGAATAATTTTTCAATTTTTCCTAAATAAAATTAGATTTGCAAATGAAAATATCGTTGGATGTTGTCCAGGGGAAAATAATTGAACCATAATTTTAAATTAAAAAAAATTGAATTTTAGATTGAAATTTACATTAACTTTTTAATAGTTAACATTATTTTTAATTTAATTTCAGACTATTATCATAGTCGTTCATAGTGTCAAAGAAAAGGAAATGGAATGAAGAATAAGTACATTTTGGTTTCACTTGAAACGAAAAATCACATTTGCAAAAGCCCCAATGCATGCTTTGTGAAACTCTTTTCTCTAACACCAACTTTGAAGCCATCTAAGCTGCGAGAACAATTTATCAACAGACATGGCCGGGCCAATTATGTTGGCCAAGATGAAAAATCTTTGCTAGAGAGCCCGTTTTGATTCGCGAACAACTCTTCCAAAATTAGATTTTGTATCTATTGACAAACCATTACTGATGGCTTCATACCAAGTAGCGTTTATAATAGTAAAGTCTAAGAAACCTCATACTATTGCAGAAGAGCTTATCAAGCCATGCGCTTTAGAAATCGCTACAACTATTCTCGGAAATGAAGCAAGAAACTAGCTTGAATTAGTAGCCTTATCAAATAATGTTATTTAGAACCGAATTGCTGATTTGAGTTTTATATCTTGGAACGGGTTATCTCACATATAAAGGAAATTCCTTTATTCTTTCTTTTCCTTGAGAATCTTCCTCCAGTTGGACGGGACTACAGATGTTTCAAATTACTGTCAACTTATTGCACTGGTAATCTATGTTCATGATGGTATTTCCTTCACCATCATGCTTTGGCATCAAAAACTTTGCCTCCAAAATTGAAAAAAGTCCTTGATATTACTGTGAAGACCATCAACTGGATTAGGGGTTGTGCTCTTAATCACCGCCTCTTTAAGTCACTTTGTGAAGATCTTGGAAGTGAACATGCAGTTTTACTTTTCCACACAGAAGTCCGCTGCCTCCCATGTGGAAAAGTTTTAACCCGATTCTTCAAACTGAGAAAACAAAACAGTCTTTCTGCAGGAAGGTCAATACGATCTGCTTGAAGAGTTGGAATCGCAAGAATTCAACCAAATCTTAGCGTACTCGACTGACATACTCACTCGTATGAATGATCTGAGTGTATCACGTCAAGGCCAAAACTTTAACATTTTAACACATTTAAGACCAAGCAAAGCAGACGATATCTAAAAAAACGCAGACGATTTATATTCAAAGTCATTGAAAAAAGCAGACGACGATGAAATTACTTATGTTCCAAAATAGGAACATTGGTCGTAAATGGGTTAAATTGTTACGAAAAGCTAAATTCATTCAAAGAAAGCTGTCTCTGTGGTGTAACGAGTGTAAAGAGAAAATTATTTAAATTTTCCATCACTTGAAGAAATAGTGGATGATAAAGAAACGTCAAGCTTGATTCCTAGTGTTTGTGAAGAAATTGTGACTCGTTTGGGAGTGCTGTTAACATCATTTGATAAATATTTTGACGCTGGAAATCTTGAAACTTCTTAAGAATGGACTTTGAATGCACACTTTTTCAATTTGGATAAAATGTCAGATAATGGAGAGCTTAGAAGATCTTATTGCATTCAAATCGTGCCCTTAAAATGCAATTTGAGAATAAAACTTTGGAAGAATTGGTGCTCGGCTATGATTATGCTTCCAAAACTTTTTGTGAAACTTCATAATTGTACTAATTCCTTCTGTGATAAAATACTTATGCAAGTCAGAATTTAGCACTCCTTTGTCAATTAAAACAAAGTCTAAAAACCGCTTGAATGCACAAGCAGACTTGCGTGTTCCTATAAGCAACATAGTTACTAGCTTTGAAAATATCATAAGCCAGAAACGCGAACAAAAGGCTCTTTGAATTAAAATACACATTAATAAACTTTTGGAAGTCAGCTTTTTGATTCTCACCTTGTAAATATTTAAGCAAGTGATTATTTTATATGAAGTATATTCAAATGTTAATCTGTGTTAACTTTTCCTACCCGTATGTTAGATTTTTTTTAATTCAAATTTATTCTTGAACGTTTGGAAACTAGTTGCTTAGCTTTTAGTTTTAATATTTTGTAAAGGTAATTCAAATATAAAATTTTGATAATTTTCTTTTCTACACGTCTAATTGATGTTTACATATTAATTTCAAAAATGGAAAAATCTTTTTTTTGGATTAAATTTTAGGGTGTGCGAGATTAGAGCAAAGTTTTTTTAGAGGTGCGGGAGTAAAAAAGGTTGAGAACCACTAGAATATAATGACATAAAACAAAGTACGCCTACTAAAGCAGGTATATAAATATAAGTAGAATACAAAACTTTTTAGCTCTAAAAGAAAGAAATTTTTAAAGAAAATAGTGCAGATGCGACAAATTTTTAACTGTCAACTACTTAATTTTGAGTGAGTCCCTATGGAAGGATCCATGAGTTAGATTTTGGTTGCCCATTATAATTCTGGCAAAATACCTTGAGTGGAAAAGGAACTGTGAGAGAGGTTTGGTTTTTCTAAAACTTCTATCGTGAAACCAAAATGAGCAGTAAAACGAAACTTGTTTCATTTACGGTAAATAAAGAGAGGTGAAATTATATTGTGCTAGGATGTTTACACTTCAGGATGATATTGCCTCGAAGAACATTGTTACTCGCGAAAGTTCTTTTTGATTTGGTAAAACACATAAGTTATCATTACACTTGTTAACACAAAAAAATGGGCACACATGATTTTATGTTTATCATAACAAAAAAAATGCTGATTAAAAATTTATCAATGATTTTTTTATCTATACGCACAGTTTAAAATAAATGTTTTTAATTAAAATTTTCAAATTTAAAATGAGTTTATATTTCTATAAATATATTTTTGGGCCTAAAAACTTTTTTATTTTAAATTTTAATAACTCTTTTCTACCTTAATTATAACTTCAAAATGTCTTCCGTAAAAAAAGAGGAAGTATCTCATGCATTCGATGTGAATAATTTTTGTGGTGAGTGCACAATTGTATTACAACGTTGCAAAATTACACATTTATTCCAAACTGCCTATTTTTTTTATTTTGATTGTAAAGTTGGAGACCAGGACAAATCATGGGCTCGAAAGATATGCTGTACATTTTGTGATAATGGATTAACTTTATGGTTGGCTGGAAAAGGAAAATCTTTTAAATTTTTTGTACCTATGATTTGGAGAGAAGCGTTGAATCACTCAGACAATTCACATACAAAATTACTTAATAACCAAGGAAGTTATAAGAAACTTAATAACTAAAGATTCATATGTTGTTGCGATAAAAATTTAAGCAAACAGTCTTGAGACTTTGTTTACACTTATGGCCAACAAATTTCATTTTTCCACTTTGATGCAAACAACCCAAATCCTGTTTTATTAAGTTTTATATCATTCACTAGGTGATTAAGCTCTTATTAGTCTGGAAAATGAAGCTTTTGTTGTAAACTTACATTTTTTCTGTTCCAGTAATCATGGTGATCAGAAATATCAATATTAGATGTAGATTTTTATGCTAAACGTATTCGAATTTGAAACTCATCGTCGATCCTTATTCATTTTGAGGTTACTTATCCTTGTGGGGTAGTTGACTTACAAGAACCAAACCGACATCTTATCCTGGTCTCTGATTTACACAAAAATATTCTTCATATGCGATTCAATATTTTGTAGCACTTAAAATGTATTTTGTTTCCTTTGGGCCAATATATTCCACACAAAAATAATCAGTTTATCGCTTATAGTGTTATAATCATAAAATATGGAAACGTAGGTGAACGTCCCAAAAAATACAATGATTGCTCAAAATTGGATTATCAAAAATGATAAAAAAAATATCGATGTAACAAAAAGACAAATACCACCATCGTGTTGAGTGGACTCGATTTACACAAGAAATTGTCAAAAGATTGAAATATTTTTTTATTACATAGTGAAATTTTTTATATTTGGTAATATATTATGATTACAGTGCCTTCCTTTTGTATATTGATAAAATGCGTATTTAATTCCCTATTTCCTTTATTTAGCCTAAAGAACTGAATATGGAAGACAAACAGTCACTAAACAAGTTTTTTTAATTTTAAACCAATTAGTACCAATGTTCCCAAAGGGAACGAGATGATTTCAGTAATTCCTATTTACTTCTATCTAAAACAAGAGTTCGTCTGTGTTCTCTGGGAACATTCGTATTAAATGGATTAAGTTAGTGGTGTTTGAAGAGTCTTGAAAATGATCATTTATGTTTAGGCGAGTTCCTCCACCTTTACCCGCTAAAAGTTATAATACTCATGGAACCAAAGTGGGAAAGAACGTCATTCCTTTTGACAAGCATCCAGATGTGCTCGAAGTTCAGCGAAAAGCGTCATCCGGTACTCAGTTAACTCCAGAAGAAAGGGACCTGATGCAAACAGCCAAGGAATCGTCTCGGAACACTCAAAGGGCTGACGTAAATGAAACATCTTTTACACGATCACTCCTTTCCTCATTTTTCGATTGTAATCTTCTTTTTAGAAAATCCTTAAAGGTGAAGAGGTAGAATCCATTCCAACAATAGGTACAGTGATTGATTTACTTCTTGTTGAGTTCATCACTCTATTCACCCTTATTAATTAATTTCGTGCTTAAATATTATAAACCCTCGACTAATAAACTAGAGAAATCAAAGACTATCCAGTTATTTAATTAAACTATCGATTTCTTTAATTTAAAAAATCATCTTTATCTAAAGAATTTTTAAATTTATCAACCCATGTCTTATTTTATTCCTCACTCTGTATGTGTCTTTATAATCTTATTTTGCTTCATTTTTCCATATTTAGACTCATTTGTAACCTCCAGTGATGTTGTTACTACTAACAGCGAATCAGATACTTCAACAGAAAATATAAAACACAAAAAGAAAAGTTTATCTTATCTTTATTTTTCAATTTGAGTAAAAATATGTATTTTCAGGAAAAGGAAATTCAAAGTCAGGCAAGATGGCATTTCTGAATCGTTTAAGTAAAAAAGTTTACTTTGAACTCCGAAATCAATAATTTATTTGTTTCTAGGAATGTCTAAAGATAATGACATTGGTGCATCCTCCTTTAAAAACGGCAAGCAAGAGCAAAAACCTACACCAATTGAAGATGTGAATAAGGTGGAGTGGAATAGAAATTCCAGCAGAGTATGCAAAATTAAAATTAACTCCTTTTTACTCCAGTACTATAACTAAAATAAAGATGCAATTTTTAAAGATTTGTATTTGACCAAACTAAGACATATCGCTCTCCCATACATGATATTTTATTAAAATCGCTTTTATCGATTTTTTAAAATGTTCTCATCTGTTCCCTTTCTAAATCATCTCATTACTGAATGTTTACTTCCATACTATGAATACCTTGTCTTATCCTTACATTTATTTTATCATAACATTTTTCTTTCATTGGCTGGCGCATGGATCTACACAATTTATTATAGCTTGATATATGCTGGCTCACACGGATCCTGAGTTTTACTTGAGTAAATTATTGTTTTTATTGAAGCCACGCGATGATGATAAATTAGCTAAAAAAGACTTTCCTCCTCAAAAAGGCGGTGATGAAGCTTTAAGGTGTGAAACGCAGGACCAGTGGGAGCCATTAAGGACGAAAACAACCACCACAACAAAAGAACAACATCAAGTCAAAGAAGAGCTCTTTACCAGAACCAAACTATTACCTAGCAATAAAGTAAGTGTGCTCAAATTCAACCTTATAATTTCCTCGTTTATTATGCCTTTAAACCCGGTCATTTCTTTGGTATTATATGTGCGTTTTTTTGAATTCTTCATCTTACCAGCATCATATTCCAATTCTTCCATCAACTTCAAATCCCGAGTCTTTATTCCACAAAAAAGACGCCGATTTCTCGCCTTCAATAGAAACGGAGACAAAAACAGTTTCCTATAACGTGTACTCTTCCGATGACTTAGACCAAAGTCAATCTAGCATGAAAACTTCTGCTTCCAAAAGCGAAAATTCTTCACAAGCCACAAACTTTGCCACAAGAACTAAACTTGTTGAAACAACAACGGTACCTTACACTTTCCCTCATTTTATTTGTATCAATCATAATGCACTTGTCTTGAATAGAAGAGCTAGATGAGTTATTTAGCTAAAAGTTGATTATCTTTAGCAAATCTGGTAAAATTGTAATTTCCACTCTCTCGATGATTTTTACTAATCAAATTTTTTCCTGAATTTGCGAGTTAGTTGACAAGTGCTCAACCAATTTCTAAATGGGCCTTAATGTGTAAAATTTAGGAAATCTATTTAGTGGTGTTAGGGTGTAGATAGATAGTAAGGAATTCATTATTTCATTTTTTTAATTTGTAAATCTAATTTTTTTTCTAATCGGGGCAAGATGGAGGAGATCGGCCCCAAGTGCCGTGGCTGCATACGAATACATATTGACAGTAGACACCAATACACTGAAATACTTGAATCTCCAGTATAATCAATTATGCACTCTTCTTTAAGAAGATCAATCTTATCTATTATAATGAATCACTCTCTGTTATTATGACATACCCATCATTTTAGTTTAAGTCAGAGCACGACGGAACTATAGAAACGAAGGTTGAACAGAAAATAACGATACAAAGCGATGGAACTCCAATTGACCACGACGAAGTAATTGCCTACTATACCAAGAGTTTTTTGTCATCACTATTCATACTTTTTGCAAATCTTATCACACGTGAGTGTGTAAAGACTCACTTCACTCATCTTTTCAGTCTTAGCAATGATATTTTGTGCACACAACATATTCGCAAAAGAATGTGCTATTTATTTAATGCGAATTTCGCAAAAATGCCATGATTATGTTGCTTTTTAGGCTTTAGCAGAGGCGATACAAGAAGCGATAAAGATGAACCCTGGAATGACGGTGGAGAAGATAGAGATTAAGCAAAAGTCGAATCCCTTGAACAAGAGTAGTACGTCTTAGAATAAAGAATGATTGAAAAGCAGCAGAGCCTAGCAAATCATTCATTTCTTTACTCGTTTCTCTGTCTTGTTTGATTTTTAGTGTCTTCTTTGTCTATTCGAATATTTATCATTATTATGTATTATGATATATATATAATATTTATCTTATTTATAGCGGCTTCTCTCTTTTTCATCACGATATCCTTTTAAATTTGCTGTAAGATATTTACCATTTTAAATAAAGACATTATTCTACCTTTCATTTCAGATCTTTTGTGCAAAGGGACTTCATTCTTGACAAGATTGCAGTGCGGTGGTCGTTTTGCTTTGCTAAAATTAAAAAAATGCTTGAACTTGCCTAATTTAATGTAAATATTTTCCAAGCATTCGTCTTTTGACAGTTCTCAATGAGCATCTCTGTTTAATGGTTTTTCAAACAAACAATTTTTTATAATATTTATGCCAGTATATTTATATATTCAAATTTGAACAGTGAACTAAAAAATAGAAATAAAGTGCGATAGTATTTCGTGGCATGCTTCGCTGTTCGCAAAAAATTTTTAGGGTATGCTTTATAAACTAAGTAATTAACGATTTTTATCTAAAAGTAAGTGTTCCTTATGGGATCAGGTACGGTTTTTTGAATTATGACCTCTATTGGTAGAGTAGTGAGTGGGATGTAGTGTATATTTACACTGCAATTTGCCTCATTTTTTGATGATAATTAAAATTGGATTCCTATTTTTATAAAAATAAGCAATAGTTTTCTATTGAAAAGAACAAGCTTACAAGCACACATTGGATTGCATAAAAGCTTTTCGTTTTTCTTTATATGAGTTATACTTTTTTTTGCTATTATTTCTAAATAATTTCCTCTCGTTTTGGTTAAATATTTGGGCATTTAAGATGTTTGAGCATCTTATCAAATTTTCAATGTAACCAAGAAGGTTACGGTGGTAAATGTAATGCTGCTTGTTCGGGATCTGAGTAGGAAACAAACAGCTCTCTGGACCTAACCCATTCAAAAGCATTCTAAAGTTGCGATGGCACCTGTTTTGTAAATACATGTCAAAGAGTGACAAGTTACCCCCTGCAGTCGGTGCTCTCAAACAGCACATCTTGGTAGATATGCACGCATGAGTTTGGGGCCATGGAAGCACTCTGGAACAGGATCTGCTAGTTCCAATGCAGAAGGACTAGAATCAAAGTGTGCATTAAGTAGATGTCGATATTTTCTGATTATAAGTGGATCTAAAGGTGGAATATCATATTTGCATCTGGTGTTTGATCGTTAAAAATGGTATTTTTAAAAAATCTTTCTTCATGTTGAAAGTGATTGTAGTCAATTATTCTAGAGTCCAGCTATGCCCAACCCTATGCTTGCAGGCGCCCGCAGGCACCTTATATAGTGTAATTATTATACGAGTCAAATGCGAAAATGCAGTTGATCATTTTCAGAATCGTTTTTCCGTTTTCACTAATATCATTGGTCCACCCTCGCTTATTTATTACAAACGCATCCATGTGCAAGATACTGCATCTCAAACAGGACATCCTTTCAAATTAAACAAAGCTCAGGTGGAAATGGAAAGAATTACTGTGCAAAATGATTTGCAATTAAAATGTGATGCCAAAAACTCTAAATAATGAAGCTTAGTTGATGATCAAAAATTTCCCTAAAAGATTTTTTAGAGATAAAAGATTATACTCATGATTTGGTTCGCTAAGCAAAGTGACTGCATGAGAGAATTGCACTGAAAATTTATGAACCTGATATTCAAAAACTTGTCAAAAAAAATATAGTCGCAAGCATCTCTTAAAATATTTTTTAACTAATGTAAAGTATGCACATGTAAAAAAATATATAATTATACATTTAACTTTAATGCTTTGTTCGTAAATAAAAAATATTTGTAGAAGTTTTTAGATAACCTGGTGCCCGCACAATTCAACGATAAGTAAACATTTCCCTCTACTTACAAAAGTTTACTACTCTAGACTTCTGACTTTTTAAAATTCAAGTTTAATCACTGAAAGCAACAAGCTACCCGGCCTAAAAACATATATATTGGTAAATTTGGTTTTTAAACAGTCAATATTTGGAAGTTTCAAGATGTCCATGATGGAGACCCTGAAAAAAGCAACGAATATATATTAGATGTAAATCTGATGCTGAAGTTGACCCATAAATTAAAGGAAAATTAAAATAAATTTCAAAAAGTAATATAATTTATTGGACACAAGATTTTAAACGGTGAATTTTCGCCGACACTCGGCTTTTTCAAACCACTATAATAATGAGTAGGGTAGAAGTTGAAAACTGGAAGGATTAGCGAAGAAGAAGACCATGTGTTTACAATGGAAAATTCACCGTTTTAAATCTTGTGCCCAATAAATTATATTACTTTTTGAAATTTATTTGAATATATATTAGCATCTAGATATATATTGGTTTCTACTGGAGGCGTTAATAAGGTTGGTTTACCTTTACATTTCTATTGAATTAAATATTTTTAGTTTCATTTTTTCTGATTCGCATACTTAACCCTATTAGTGCTTGGCTAAAAAATTAATTGTAGAAAATTGGCTGAATCATATCCCTTCAAATTTTGTGACTTTTCCTAAAATCGCTAGCTGCATCTTTTGAAACCATTTTCATGGTAGCTGAATGACCCCTTCATGTCCAAAACTGTCAATCAAAATAAAAAAATTTTATTTCTCACAAAATTTTGACATTATCTGTACTTAACCTTATAACTTAGGATCTATATTATATAATACCCTGAAAATTTATAAAATATACAGTTTAGAACGCATAACACTTTATATATTTGATTTTTTCAATAATCATGGCTACTTTTTAGAAAATGTCAATCAAAATTTTGATTGATCAAAAATATATCTAATAAAATATACTTTCAAATTTTACATAAAATATATGTTTTCATACTAAATCGGTCATGCTGTTTTCATTTCTGAACTCATTTTTAACATTTAGTATATGAAAATACCTATATATGTTAATCAAATTTGCGGTTTACTTCTGAAAATTGTCTCCAAAAACATTCCTTCACATTTTACATAAAAACATATGTGTTATACTAAATCGGACATGCTGGTTTCATTTCTGGACTCATTTTTTACGTTTAGGATCTGAAAATACCTATAAGTGTTCATTAAATTTGCGGTTTACTTCTAAAAATTGTCTCCAAATACATTCATTCAAATTTTACAATGAAATATGTTTTATACCAAATCAACCATGCTGTTTTCATTTCTGAACTCATTTTTCACATTTAGAGGTTTTAAAATATCAGTCAAAATTTGCGGTTTACTTCTAAAAGCTATCTCCAAAAATATTCTATAAATTTTACATGAAATATTTGTTTTTATACCAAATCGATCATGCTGTTTTCATTTTTGAACTCATTTTTTACATTTAGGATTTGGAAATACCTATAAGTGTTAATCAAATTTGAGGTTTACTTCTGAAAATTGTCTCCAAAAACATTCCTTCACATTTTACATAAAAACATATGTGTTATACTAAATCAGACATGCTGGTTTCATTTCTGGACTCATTTTTTACGTTTAGGATCTGAAAATACCTATAAGTGTTCATTAAATTTGCGGTTTACTTCTAAAAATTGTCTCCAAATACATTCATTCAAATTTTACAATGAAATATATGTTTTATACCAAATCAATAATGCTGTTTTCATTTCTGAACTCATTTTTCACATTTAGAGGTTTTAAAATATCAGTCAAAATTTGCGGTTTACTTCTAAAAGCTATCTCCAAAAATATTTTATAAATTTTACATGAAATATTTGTTTTTATACCAAATCGATCATGCTGTTTTCATTTTTGAACTCATTTTTTACATTTAGGATTTGGAAATACCTATAAGTATTAATCAAATTTGCGGTTTACTTCTGAAAATTGTCTCCAAAAATATTTTCAATACCAAATCAATCATCATGCTAGTTTCATTTCTGGACTCATTTTTTACGTTTAGGATGTGAAAATACCTATAAGTGTTAATCAAATTTGCGGTTTACTTCTAAAAATTGTTTCCAAAAACATTCATTCAAATTTTACAATTAAATATATGTTTTTATACCAAATCAACCATGCTGTTTTCATTTCTGAACTCAATTTTTGCAGTTTGAATTTGAAAATACATATAAGTATCAATTAAATTTGCGTTTAGTTCTAAAATTTGTTTTTATAGAAAATATATCATGATGATTTCATTTCTGAACACAGTTTTCGCATTTAGAGGTTTTACTGCTAGTGTCAATCAAATTTGCGGTTTATGTTTGAAAACCATTATTATTTAGAGATAATTTTTTAGATGAAGAACGTTGACAACTTTTTGTAATTGAACAATCAACATCACGAATGATTCATCAGAAAAAATCCTTTGAAATGAGATTGGTTGACAAATATTCAGGCCTGATAATAAAATACACAATACTGATAAAAAAAGTCTAGATCATCAAGAAGATTCTTTAATCAGAATGCTTTGAGAGAGGAAAAATATAATTTTATCCTTATAAAAAAATTTTCGAACACACATTGAAGAATATAAATTTCTAATGAAAAAAAAGCTACCAAAAAAGGATCATCATAGAATGAATACCAAAATTACATACTGTAAATTATAATATGACGTAGAGAAAACGAGCCGATAACGAATTTGTAGCCGAAAAGATGGAGGTCCTATCGAGTTACATAAGTTACTGTAGAATAAAATATTTTGAGTGAATTAAACACCTAAAGTTGGTTTATTAAATAAATTAAGAAAATAATTACCAGAGAAATACTGCAAGTAGAAGTTATTTTTATGTTTATATATTTGACATTGATTTACAGGTTCAATCGATTTTTTGACAGGTTTTATTGATTTCATAAAAAATGAACATCACCATTAAATTCTGCATACTTGAAATGTATAAAAAAACTTTAAAAGAATCAAAATTTTAATTTTGACATGGGCTGTAATATTTAAATTATTTTGTCAGGTTTGACTAATTTTTTATATAAAAAAAAGGAATATAACCAGTAAACACAGCCTACTTGAAAATGGGTATATGTGTGTAAAAAACATTATATAATTATTTAGATAAAAAGTTTCTTTTTTGAGATGAGTTGTCATATGTAAATCACTTTTTTGACAGGTTTGAATGATTTTCATAAAAAATGAATATCACCACTGAATTCAGCATATTTGAAAATGGGTATACATGTGTAAAAAACTTTATATACTTATTTAGATAAAAAGTTTCTTTTTGAGATGGGCTGTTACATTTAGATCAATTTTTTGACAGGTTTGATTGATTTTCATAAAAAATGAATATCACCACTGAATTCAGCTTACTTGAAAATGGGTATACATGTGTAAAAAACTTTATATACTTATTTAGATAAAAAGTTCCTTTTTGAGATGAGCTGTCACATTTAGATAAATTTTTTGACAGGTTTGATTGATTTTCATAAAAAATGAATATCACCACTGAATTCAGCTTACTTGAAAATGGGTATACATGTGTAAAAAACTTTATATAATTATTTAGATAAAAAGTTTCTTTTTTGAGATGAGCTGTCACATTTAGATCAATTTTTTGACATGTTTGATTGATTTTCATAAAAAATAAATATCACCACTGAATTCAGCATACTTGAAAATAGGTATACATGTGTAAAAAACTTTATATACTTATTTAGATAAAAAGTTTCTTTTTGAGATGGGCTGTCAAATATAAATCAATTTTTTGACAGGTTTGATTGATTTTGATAAAAAATGGACATCACCACTGAATTCAGCATCGTTGAAATATATATGTAACATTAAAAATATTTATAAAAACTTATTAATCTCTTAGAAAAATAGGGGGGGGGGCACTTTACGCCCCCCCAGCACTTGAGCGGACAAATTTTGCCCAGCACTAATAGGGTTAAAGTAAAGACAATCTTTGAACAGATAGTTTTGTATTTAGGTCAAAACATTTGCTCGATTCATTGAAATCAAATATAGAAAAAAGGTTAATCAACTAAACAGACAGCGGCCATTTTTGTGTTTCTGTTTTCTTTTTGAAAGTATGCTTCTTCAAAACTGGAGTTGGCAGTAAAAAGGAATTTAATGATTTAATTCAACGCTATCGAGTGTAAAAACTAGGTAATAAATTATGTTGGGACGATAAAATTTTTTTATTTATTTTTGTTAGAAAACATGAAGTGCTGTTGTTGTCACACAAAAACCTATACAAGTGTATCACACGTAATGGTATATCATTCATGATAAATGTTTTATTGGCCATCATAAAAACTCTCCAATATTGTTTTGTTTTTTATCATAAGTGTCAGTTTTACGAAGTTAGAGGAAGCGCAAAATTTTATTCATGCAAAAAGTATAATAAAGGAGTGATAAATGAATTGACTCAAAATTAGCTCAATATTTAGCGTTGGCAAATAACTTGATCGGTATTGGTAGGAAATATCGAATCGGAACATCCCAATCAAAAAGTAAATGCCACTCTTTGTATTTACTAGGCAATAAAATACCCTTGCCCACTCACAAGAACGGAACTTTATTCTGCTAAGTTTCCAATAAACCTTTCATTTAAAGGCGTTTTCTTTTACAGTAAACCTTCTCTAAACTGGCCATCACAGAAACAAAAGAAAACTTCTAGCGGCCAGCTCTTTCAAAATAACAAATTTGAAGAAATAGAAAAGTTCTAACTATGTCGTTTTTTAGTTTAATTCTTTTTCACTTAAAACATATTTTAGAACAAAAAACTTCTATTAGATAAATTTATAACCGAAAATTTGAATTAAAAACGTAATCGAAACCGTACTGAACTTAGATATTTATCAAATTTATTTTTTAGAAAAAAGCTATCGTACCGTACCGCTTCATATGCCACCATTGTTAACACTTAGACAAGTCTTATAGTTTTGACTTACTATTCCTCCTACATTCGAAATCAAAGATAAAGTGTTAGTATGTGCTATATCATGTATTTGTATTGCTGAGAGATTGTATGCATAGTCCCTATTTTTTACATTTAGTTTGCGTTTAAATTTGGTTGTCTACTTTCGCACTGTTCGTATGAGATAAGGAAAAGTATATGGGAAAGCAGCGTGGAAAAAAACGTTTTTTTTCATAATCTTCACTAAAAACAAAAGAGTTAGTAGATCAATGAAATAATAATTTGATTATTTATTTTATTTTTGATATACGCTCAAATTGTGATACTTTGTATACGGAACACAAGTGACATTTTACATCGCAAATCAAGCGCGCTTGTTGAAAGCGCACTCAAACATTTCGTACTACGATGTTGAAGTTAAATGGACTAAAATGTTCACATCCAAGAGATTCGCATCTCGTATGAATGAATATGTGTTTATACAAAACGATGATTTATAATTTCATGATCGCACAGCGCAATGAATAATTATATGGTAAATAATGTTCTATCTATAAAATTTTCAAAAGACGTCAAGGAATAACAAGGAATACAAAGAGGTATGTCAGTAATAATTTTTGGTTGCATGATACTTTGAGAGAAAGCTTTAAGAAGGGAATAGATTTGTTCAGGACGAGGCATAAATTCGACTAGCTTGAAGAACACCACTCAAGTACGCTCCAGTAGCAGTTAGTGGGAAATGGCGGTTTGTGCATTCTCCAGCGAAAAATATCTTCTCCGCTATATCCTGTGCAATGACATCGTATGCCTCCCCACGCCCATTTGTCTTGACGTAGGTGTAAGACATGTTTATATACGGCTCATCCGCCCAGTGCGAAACAAAGTGCTCTGTTGGAAAGGGGACTTGCTGCTCCGGAAACATTCTTGCCAGCGCTGCAACACACATGGAAACGACATCTTTGTCAGTCATCGTTTGGACGAGTTTAAGCGAGCGCCCGCTGATGAAGGAAACGAGTACGTGCGAATTTTGTTGTGAGCACAAGGTGGAGACGTCGTAAAAAACGTAAAAGAGGCCCGAGTATTTATCGTTGTAGTTGCCTGAGATACGCCCGAAAAAGTGACTACTTCCAACTTTTCTGCTCCAAAACTTTTTACTAAACTTGAGGCCAACTTTTTCGATTAGCCCACATCCGAGCTGATTAAAAGCATTCACTTTTTTATGGGGAAGGCGTGGCAAAAAGTCTATTAAATTCTTTTGCAGAATTGACAAGGGAACGGCTACTAACACTTTATCCGCTTTATAAGTAGAATCATCTTCTGTTTCTACGAAGACAACTTCTGATTTAGAATAGTCTATTTTTTTCACAGCTTTATTCAATTTAATGTCTATGCCATAGGCTAGCTTATTCAAAATAGTTGAATAGCCTTCTTGAATAATGGCATGATCGCCGTCAAACTGCGAATAAACCTCATTTTGGTCCCACTGCAGGGAGGAAACGTTAGAGAGCTCAGAGCCACAAGCAAACTCTAAATTACTGATATGAAAGTTGAACATGCTTTCTTCCTCTTCTGTAAAGTGGGTGGAATTCTGCGTTTGCAGCTTCTTATTTATTTCCTTTATCTTAGAATCTAAGTCTACGTCTTGAACGGGAGAAGATTTTTCCTTGCGCCACGCAGAAATAAAATCTAGAACCAGGTTGAAATGCTGTTCAATATTTTTATCAACGTCCTCTGGTATCAGTTTGCCAGTCTTTTCATTAATGATATCACACTTTTCATTGATTTTGACAAAGTTACAGGCAGCTTGCTCTGCCATGACAGAAAAGGGATTGTTGATACAGCCTGTGACTATTTTAGCACCCATTCCAACACAGAAGTCAAAGATATGGGAATCACATATACGCCCACCTATTCTGTTTTTCGCTTCTAATACCGTTACTTCGAAGCCAAAATTCTTGAGTTGTCTGGCTGCAGCAAGACCAGAAACGCCAGAACCAACAACCAACGCAGTCTTTATCGACTTTTTGTGCAGTATCAGATCTTGAGGAGGATTGTGCAAAATTCCAGTGTTGACGATGCCTTTCAATGTAAGAAATGTTAAAATCCTGAACAGCTCCTTCACGAATCTGATACGTAGCAAGCCTCTACAAATAATATAGGGAATGCAGTCTTTTGGAACAAGCCACTTTTTAACGTTGTTGTACCACAAAACTAGGATTAAATTTCTTAGTGCCAGATAAAGTAGTGGGTGTTTATTCAATTCAGAAAATTCTTGCGATTCATCGTATTCCATGATGTCGGGGCGTACACAAAGCGCTCTACCTGGCTCATTCGGTTGATAAAAAGGCTTGAAGTTATTGGCCAAGTCTTTGAAATGTGCGTTCTTTTCCCTTGATTTTACTTGTGTTGACGGACAGGTAGGAGACAAGCCAACGCCATCTGGATAGTAGCAATGCAAGTGTGTGGCGGCAGGAGATTGCAGCAAGTATGAAAACTGTTTCAGACCTTGCATCCACTCATCGCTCTTAGTGATTCGCACCCTATTGTCTTCAACGATGGAGCAGTACTTGACACTGGCATTTTTCTTCAAAATTTGATCCCCGCATTGGTAGGAGGCGATGAAAGTGTTCGTTATGGTGTGTTCACGAGAAATCTGTCTCCACTTCCCGCAAATAGGACTCGTGCATTGGATCCAGTACGGCAGAATTTTATCGCACATGAAGAGCTTGACACTGACACTACACTTAGAGTTGGACAGCCACTTTTCCTTCCAGGCAGAGAAGATTGCATAGCCTGCTTTGTAAGGCATGGAGTAATACGTGTAGCATTCATTGCAGAAATGCTCTCCTATCGAGATGTGATGCCATTTGGTAGTGTATGCACTGCCACAACACCGTTCACTAGATTTAGCAAAGCAGATTGGCACTTCCTTCTCACACCAGACCTTTTCGCACCTTTTCTTCTTGTTATCTGCTTCCACGTTTGAGGAATAGGAGCGAAGCATAGCGAGAGGCGGGCTGTCAGAATCACTGGATTCCATATACTTTGCATCCACACTGGAACAACTTCTTTTGCGCCTAGACATGATTTCTATAACTTCCGTTATGCTGCTCTATATGTGTGCAAAGCATAAACTATCTCAAAGACTTGAACAAAGTATTCATCATTATAAGCCTAAAAAATATAGGAATGATTATTGCAAAAAAATATTATCAAAAAAGCACAATTTTCTAAGAACAAACTAGATGGACAAATTAAATGATTTCAATAACTATCTAAAATGTGTTTTTATACAGGATAAAAAATAGGTTTTAGAAAAATTCTTTCGTTTAACCAGCGCAATTTTTCTTTTTTATCATGAGAAGCATGCGAAATTGGATTATATTATTAATAAAAAAATTTCATTTTAACTACAAGTTGATAAACATAAACTTCATGATAAAAAAGTAATCAATTGAAGTATTTTAGTGAAAAACCCCATTTTTTCCATATGTATCCGAGGAATATAGTGAGTAGAACTATGATAACTAGATATTCTTGATAAGGGTTTTTTGTTACACATGCAGTTGTTTCAGTAGTAGAACATCCAAATCTCAAAGGACATTTGTGACCATCGGTTTCAATAACTGGTGAAAGCAATAAGAGATAAAAGGCTTTATTACATTCGATGAGTAGTGATCACTGTCTCTCCGTACCCTAATGGAAACAAAAAAATCTGGCATCACCTGTTCCATTCATTAAATTTTAGATCGTTTTTGCCAGTCTAATTCCGTCAAAACCAGTAACTATTTGAAAATTTAGTGAATTTGAAATGTTCTATCTCTCGCATAACAAAGGTGTCAATTTATCAAACTGTGGAAAATTTGATGAATTGATCAAGTCCATGATATCTACAAATTCTACTTTAAGAGAAGCGCATAATCAATTTATTAAAAGCTATAATTCTCTAAATTATTTGAATTCACGATCACGTGACGAATTTGTTCTAGGCTAAAGCGTTATTCACGTGATTAGAGGCGAACTTGAAGAATTGGGAATGAACGCAAAAGGTGGGCGTAAAAATAATAGAGGAATTTATCACTTTGTTTTTAGTTTGACTCTATCATATATCAATGTTTTGTTATCTTGGCGAGCTTTAAGGTGGTAATGCGAACCAATCTTTTATCGTAGTCAATTTCCGTTGCTGGAGACTCAGGCTGCATATCTCTAGAGATTGTCATTGGAGCATTCGTCTATGTTATAATTTTATCTATACCAATTCTGTGAAAGGCAATTCTTCTGAGTATTTAGTAAGATCTTTGTCAAATTTGGCATCTTTACAATTTCTAATGTGTGATAGTTTTTGTGACATTTGGAGCAAATTAATGAATGAGACTAATATGAAGTATAAGTAAGTTTTTTAGACTTCTATTTCTAACAATTTTCGTCATTGCGCTCGTATGAATCTTTTTCGTTAGCGATATTGTAATCTATTCTAAAAATGCGTAGACTAATGAATTGAGACCAACTGTTGCTATAATTCATATAAAAATACATACGGCTTTTAGAAAATAAGTAATCTTATAGTACACGATAAAATGGAGGTTTCCACTAATATCATCTGTGCATTTTTTTTTAATTTTTCAGCTAAGGTGGATCTCTAGAAGTGATAAAGTAGAGGGGATTTTTCCGAACCCCAGTTGTGTACGGCAAGAAGATTATCCTAAATGTATTTTTTTATATTCTTTTTACACATTCTTTTAAAAATAATTTTTTAAATGGAAATTATAATCCACTAGGCTTTCGAGGTTCGTTAGCTCTTGAGAATTGAGAATACATCTTTTATGACATCCATGTTTTTAACACTCTGTCTTTCTTCAGTATCTGTTTACTCTGTATAATTGTTTTTGCGGATGAATACTTTATATATTGAATATTGGCGGCTTGGAGAATATATATTGTATATCATTTAAACTAAACAAAAATTGGAATTTAACTTTTTGCAAATTCAGGTGCCTCCAACTCTGACCTCGGTTTCTAGAAAATCTAGTCACTCATCGAGTTAGCTCAAAACGCAGATCAACAACAATGAGATTTTTTGAGAATCGGCACCGTAATCGGAATTGTACAAAAAAGTGTATATACAATTAAATGCTTCACACATCTACAGGGTAAGAAGGGGTGGCACTTTTGACTCGGTAATAATTTGAGTCTGGCACAAAGATTTAAAAAAATCCCTGCCTACATCTTTACCTCTAAATTTTAAACTTGATTCTAATCTAAATTTTTACCTTAATATAAAATATACGCGTTCCTTCAGGCATACTTTAAAATCAATAGATGTTATAAAATTAAATCGAATTTAGAACTTGCAATTATAGTTAAGTGTGACTATTTTTCAACTTACCTTTACAACCCAAAAAGGGCCATTTTAAAATTTGGATAAAAGCGAACCTAAAAAGAATTCTGCACGTCAAAAGAATTTATCCTTTTAGAGAAAATGATTATATGTTCTTTTAAAAAATGAAAAATAATTTATAAATGAAAGAAAAGTTTTTGACTCATCTTGTTTTAATAAAGTTTGTTACCGTTGGTCTATTAAATAGGTAAAAAAGTATTTTAGTCGGAGGTTGGTTGGTTGGTTGGAGATATCAAAGCACTTTCAGCCGTAAGGCTATATGCTCGCATTATGCTTAAGATACACCCTAACAACCATTGAGGCTCGGTTCGGAGGTTAATATATAAAACTTTGATTTTACCTCATCTTTTTTATTGCATTGAAAACTGATTTTATTTAAATAATTACGTCCAATGTTGCTTTGAATATAATCTTATCATACTTTTTATAGAATAAAATCTTATTATCATTCTATTAATACAGAATATGCAAATATTGTGATTATTTTATAAACATACTCGTATGTGAACTTCAAGTTTAAACTAAAAATTTTTTCCCTTGAAAGTATAGTGTTGTTCATAATTGTATAAATTATTAATATGAAAATATATTGTCTATTGAAGGAAATGACACTTACATCAATCCTCCCATTAGATTATTAGAATTTATAATTTAGTTTAATCTTTCTATAGCAATCTACATACTCGTTTGCAATTTTTTATTACATATTATCTTAGTTTCTATATTGAAAGTAGTTTTCATAATAATCTAGTTGAATGCTTAGCTGCAAAAGTAATAATTAATGAAAAACACCATACCACTTTGGTTAATTATTATAAGAAGATTGAGTTAGAAAGCGTCGAAACATTTTATCCCACGTTGGCGAAACTTTATAAGAAAATAGTAACTAATGTATATACGTTGGAGATTTCAACCTAGATCTACTAAAATTCAATAATATTCCCTATATGAAAAAATTATAGAAATTTTATTTTCTAACTCTTATAAACCGTCAATAACTGAATAAACTAGACATAGTAGCGAAACTCTATACATTTTTTTTTCCTCGTTTTTCAAATACATTATGCCTTTACAATATACAATACTGTCAGATCATTTACTCATATTAATTTATATAAATTTAAATTGTCAGATTATTGGATATAAGTTTTGATAAACGTAGTTATCTAAGGAGCATTACTAGTTTTTGTTGGGAAAAATTTTATTAAATCCACCTATGAAAATCCAAAGGTATTTTTCTCAAACTGAATAAAAACAGGAAAAGTAAATAATAAGACATTTATGTCAAAGGTAAAGGTACAATACTATTAAAAAGCAAAAATATATGAATTAATGAACATATTCTTCTACTTATGAGTAAACAAGACAAATATACTTAAAAATTTAAAACTCAAGCTCTAGTTCTCTTAAACATATTTCTTTTATCATTAAGGAATGAAATCAAAAATAAGTTAGGTCTGACAAGAAAACTTATCTAGAATTTTTTGTCAATAATACAAAGATGAAAGATATCTGGAAAAGTTTGAACAGTTTAGTGAAACCAGAAAAGAATAGAAAAATTGCATTAAAACATTATGGCTCATATATTATTGAATAGATAACCTATTTAGCTCTAAATTTGTTTCCTATAATTTTTTAAGCCTAAGTTATGATAACTTTTTCGAATATACATCTAACTTAACATTTCCCTTAGTTCTCGTGAATGACTTATTAATAGCTATTGAATCTATGGACTCTGACTCTGCTGAATGAAATTAAATTAAGTCATATCAAATGCATTATAAATGTGATTGGTACGATTTTGTTAGTAAGATTCAATGCATGTCTTGAATACTCTTGTTTCCCTCAAGTTTTGAAAGTCAATAAAATTGTTCCATCGTTTAAAAAGTTACATCTAGTTGAAATTCTTGTTACCGCGTGATTAATTGCCTATCTTCACGGTGTTTATGTAAGTTACAAATTTTAAAATAATGTTTGATGAGAATATTGGATTGTTCTTTATGATTGATAACTTGATCTTTAATGGTAATAGAAGCATGAGTAGCTGTAATTCCACTGTTTATTTCTGTGAGTTTTTGAAGAATTTGTTTTATTGTTTAGATAGAGTTTCAAAGAAAGTCTTGAATTTTTCAGTTTGCTTTACTAGAAGCATCTTGTTCATTTGTCTGTTCAGTGAGTGTATGCTTCCTGTTGTTGTTCGTGTGTCAGGGGTGGGTGTTTCACGCAAATAATTACGTTTCTTTATTAGTTTGACAATGCGTGGAGTAAAGTTCGGGTTGTGGTGTTTCCAGTTTCCTTTGGGAATATATGCTTTATCTGCTACTTTAATTATGTGGTTGAAGTGCAAAATTATTTCATTTAATATTTTTTTCTGATGTAATGGGCGTGTTGTTCATACTTTGAAAAAGAGGTTTCATACACGCAATAGCTTCAGAGGAGAGAGAAAATTAAAAAAAAATTTTTTGAGAAAGAGACCTTACTTTTCTCTTTTATGTTAGATGCTTCAAATGATTCTTCTGTACTTGAAAAAGAATTGTATGCTGCAGATACGGATATAAAGGCAAAGTATTTGTCAAATTTTTTGCGATTGAAGAAAAAATTTAAATTTAATAAAGAAGCAAATGTTGAAGGAATTGGTATAATTTTATTGAATATAATTTCAATTTTTTAACATCAATATTTAATCTTCAAATAGCTGAGGCCATTGACCAAATAATGAAAAGAATTTCGAGCAAAAGCCGACCTGATTGGGTTAAAAGATTTGTAGGAATTGCATCTGATGAGACTTCAGTAATAATGAGCCCAACAAAAAGAGTTTTACAGAAAATAAAAGGAAACAAGGATGATATCATTCGGTTCATTGTCTAGCTCATCGACTTGAACGATGCTTTAAAGATGCTTTACCACAGTAAATTGGTCTCACTTTTCAATATATAGGAAATCCTTGCATAACGCGGTTAATTGGTTCGATCAACGTCCGCACTATGCAAAACCGCGATATTCAAGGTCTATTTATAACGCATTTCAATGATTTTAATCGAAATAAGTAAGGATGATTGAGGCGCTAGAGAATAGAAATGATTTTATTTTGTTTGATTTGAAGAATCATACAATCTAAAATACGTTTCATACCGGGCACAACTATGAAATCCACAAGGAATATAACACTATTATTTATCAATGTACAAATCATTTTTCCAAAAAATGACCAGGTCGTTTTATTTTAACTTATTATTTTAATTAATTTTAAATTCACATAGTGCATCTTTATTTATGCCAATGGTTGTCATACTTTTTACTCCTAAGGGCCGCTTTCATCATTTGTCAAAATTTAACCCAGTTATAGAGTTGATAATAGAAATTCAATAAATTACAAAATAATAAAGTTATAAGCCAAAAAACTTCCATGTTCTGGTAAATAAAAGCTTTTTGTTGTTGTTAGCTTTTGGGAGAAATATATCTAATAAAATATACCTTCAAATTTTACATGAAATATATTTTTTTATATCAAATCGGGAATGCTGATTTCATTTTTGGACTTATTTTTGGAATTTAGAAATTGAAAATACCTATAAATGTGTAACAAATTTGCGGTTTACTTCTAAAATCTTTCTCTTAAAACATTCATTCAAATTTTACATGGAATATACACATTATTATAACAAATCCAAAATGGCAATTTCATTTATAAATTCTTTTTGCATTTAGAATTTGAAAATGCTAATCAATGTGAAACAAATTTGCCTTTTATTTTTAAAATCTGTCTCCGAGAACATTTTAAAATTTTACATGAAATATGCACGCTTTTTTAAGAAATCAACAATGCCAATTTCATTTATGGATTGTTTTTGCATTTAGAATTTGAAAATACTTATAAGTGTGAAACAAAGTTGCAGTTTATTTCTAAAATCTGTCTTCGAGAACATTCATTCAAATTTTTCATGAAATATACACATTTTCATATCAAATCAACAATGTCAATTTCATTTATAGATTGTTTTTGCATTTGGATTCAAAATTACCTATAAATATAAAATAAATTTGTCGTTCACTTCTAAAAATTGTTCCCAAAAATAAAATTTGCGGTTTACATCTAAAATCTGACTACGAGAACATTCATTAAAATTTTACATGAAATACATCCATTTTTATAACAAATTAACAATGCCAATTCCAATTATAGATTGTTTTTGGATTTAGAATTTGAAAATACTTGTAAGCGTGAATCAAATTCGCAAATCAGATATTTTACACATATATACCCATTTTCAAGTAGGCTGAATCCAACAGTGATTTTTATTTTTTATAAAAATTAATCATACCTGTCAAAAAATGATTGACATATGACACTTCAATTGAAATAAAGGACTTCATGATTAAATAGTTATACGTAGCTATATATGTAATTTATTTTGTCACAGAACAAATAGAAATATAAGTAGGCAAAACAAAATTGCAAAAAAAGAAAATATAACTGAAAATGATATAGAACTAAAAACGGGATTTTATACAGAATTCAATGAAGTGATTTTTTAATGAAATTAATAAAATACAAAACAAGGACTCTGTAGGGGCATATTTTGATGCGCATCATTTTATTTAAAGCAGAAAGACAGTTCGTTTATACCATTCACTCTATAAAATCTCGAAACAATCTGAATCGGTCAATTTAAATAAGTTTCGTGTTTGACCGTTTTGAGAAAGTTTTATACGTATATATAAATGAACAAAGATGATAAAGTTGAAAATCATTTATTTATAATAAAAATTTGATCGTTTTTTTATATCCAATGATTTGGTTGTGGTATCGTTTCCCTAAAATAAAAAATATTTTCACCTCAACATGAGTTTTCTGCATAAAATTTGCTATTTTATTTAATAATTGCTGGCAGTATTTAAAAAAAAGTGAATGATCTCTTTTATTAAAAACTGTCAAGGATAATAAAAATAGTTTAAAAATAAGAGAAAAAGTTTATTCGAAAATTTGTCTTTTTGATAATAAAGATTCAAAAAAATATTTCCATTCAAAAACATTTAAAAGAAATTTACATTTCTTGGGTTTTTCTCTTTATTAAAAGCAAAAATAGTACCTGCATTTACTCTTGCCGTATCTAATAGATAAGAAAAAGCGGCTACTGTCCATTTTTTTGTTTTTCTATTTGTGGAATAATTTCTTATTCTCTGATCGACTATATCCGTTCCACCCTTGGAAAAAATTGTACTGTTTAAAAATTGCAAGTTTACTTTTTTCATCGTCTAGTGTAATTTCTAAAATGCGTGGGGGGGGGGTCTGGAAGTCAAAACTAATACATTTTTCTTTCCTTTTGATTTAGAAAATACAACATAACTATGAATTGATAAAAATTCTCTATCTATATCTCAGCAAAACTTATAAGAAAATTCATCTCTATTATCTAAACTTTTTATACTTTGCGAAATACCTTTTCTTCTTGTGTCTATTGTACCGACTATAGTTAATCCTTTTTATAGAGCCAATTAGCTATCTTTATAGAGGTATACAAAGGGTAAAAAGTTAAATTTCGACCTCTCAAAGATAAATATGCAGTGATGATGATGCCTCTTATAAGTGTATAAGTTCTATATAATTTTTCTCAATATATACATCGTTACCTTGGCACAACTTGGATGGCATTTTCTGAAGAAGAGGGAGCCTACTTTATATATAAAAATGTAAGAAAGTTTGAGAAGCTATAACTTCATTCTTCCGAAATAGAAACTTACCAAATTTTGCATATCTGTATGCACATTAAATGGAATATTCAAAGTTTGAAAAAATTCGAAAAAATTATATATAATATTTAAAAAACATGATGTAATCATGCAAACTCCATTTGAAATATAATTCACAGCCTAATTTTAATTCTAGTCTAAAAATGAAAAAAAAAATTTGAACATAAATATATGAATCAATTTTATAGTATAATGATGAGTATCAAAATTAATATTTGTGTCTCATTGGAAATTTTGATATTGAAAAAAATTGTTTTATTATAGATTCCAAATAAAATCGAAACTTCAAAGAGAAATAAATTCATTTGTGAAATGACTAAAAATTTGAATATAGTCTTTGGAGAATAGCATGAGAACAAATCGTTCAAAAATCAGTACAATATATCTGACCGCAAACATACCACGATTTTAAAAAATCACAAATTAATCAAAAATGTTAAAAAAAACTTTTTATAACTACTTAAATAAAGAGTTAATTTTTTCAGTTGGGCTGTCATATGTCAATCAATTTTTTGACAAGATTTGATTGATTTTTAAAAAAAATAAACTTGACCATTGTATTCAGTATACATGAAAACGGGTGTATATAAATGGGAAAACATTGTATAACCATTTAAACTAAAAGATTCTTTTTTCAGTTGACCTGTCATTTATCAATCAATTTTTTGATAGGTTTAGTTGATTTTTTAAAAAATAAACGTGACCATCGTGTTCAGCACACTTGAAAATGAGTATATATGTGTAAAAAATGTTGTATAACCATTTAAACTAAAAGTTTCTTTTTTTAGTTGAGCTGTCATATATCAATCAATTTTTTGACAGGTTTAGTTGATTTTTTAAAAAATAAACGTGACCATCGTGTTCAGCATACTTGAAAATTGGTATATATGTGTAAAAAATGTTGTATACCCATTTAAACTAAAAGTTTCTTTTTTTAGTTGAGCTGTCAAATATCAATCAATTTTTGACAAGTTTGATTGATTTTTACAAAAAATAAATGTGACGATCAGATTTGCAATCAATCATTTAGTAGGTTCTCGTGAAAATTTTGTAAAAATTTGCAATCATTCAAAAAAACCGAGGGGGCTAAAATACCCCCCCCCCCCCCGTCATTGAGGAAATGAAAATGCCGTCACTAATAGGGTTCGCGTTCAGCCTTCTTTTCAAAGTCATTTTACAAACAAATTTTATACAACCTATATAAGAGCTTGAACCTGCCAAACGCTGCTTCCATTTTAAAGAGCCTATGGAGAAAAATGGCTTTCACACGACATCCAGACAGATGACGACGTTGTCTTCTGTACAACTGCAGAACACATGTCACAAAAATAATTAAAGAAGGCACAAGACGTTAGATTAAATCTAGAGTACAATAAGCTACACGTGACCTCATGAGCCGGTGACAAGTATCAAAAGCACGCTCTTTTATCATTCAAGTGCACAAGATTCGGAATTCAAAAAGTTGTTAGCTCAGCGTTGAAAAAGATTTATTCGATTCGATAATAAGTATGAATAATAATCTTTTTAATGACGATTCCAATATCTATCATAATTTTTGATTGACATTCTCTACCAAATAGCCATGCTTTTGAGTAAAGTGACATACAAGTGTTATACGTTCAAAACTATGCAGCATTAAAATTTTTCATTTGTGATTTTTTTATTGAAATACATAGGATTTTATGTTTGATGAATTGAGTAATCGATGTTTATAAAAAAAATATAAAACTATTATATATAGTTTATAACTGATGGAAAAGCTAAATTTTATAAATATTTTTCAATTTGTATTATCAAAAATTTGCTTACTATTAATTAAACATTTTTTCACTGCTAGTATTTTTTTAAACCAAGACAACTTTTTTTTCGTTTTTTTTAAAACTTTTTGTTGCTACTATAAAAACTACTAGATTAACTTACAAGATTTTCTAATGAATCAGACTGTTGTAGCTTTCGCTACTGAACCAAGGAGAAAGAAAACATCAGCGATTCTACCAAATAGCAAGAAAACCCATATTTCGATTATTTTAGAGCAGTGATTCCCAAAAATAAGAAAATCCTTCCGCGGCAATTCAGAAACTTCAGGAAGGAATTTAATCTCTTGTTTTTTTTAATTGTTAATTGAACACTTTCCTCCTAATTTTTTAGTATTTAAAATATATTCTATCCATCATATTCAAATTTATTTCATTCATAAATATAACTTTATAACTTTTCTTCATACAACATTTTTGAAATTTTCTCCTTTTTTTTTTGAAATTTTGCAACTTTGAGAATGAAGAGACATTGCTTTTAATTTAGGAACATATAAACGTTTTTTAAGATTTAAATTGAAAATTTTATTCAGAATACAAAGGATAGAGTTAGAGTATCTTGAAACATTTTAACGAAAGACTTGACAACTTTTAAAAGAAAAGAATCAGTAAAAAGAGGTTTTACTAGCAAGTATTCTATCATTGCATTTGAAATTTTATATGCAATTTTTTATTTGAAATTTTATATGTATTTGAAAGATCAAGCGAAATTAAAAGGAAATTTAGCAATCAGTTTGTAATCTTCATGAGGTCTCGACATTTGATAAAGTGCCAATTGGGCAATGGTTTCTTTTCCTAAGCTGGTATTTCTCTTTTTGTTCCAAGATCGTTTATAATGAAGCTTAAACTTTGGGAAGAAAGGATTGAAAATAGAAATTTTACTATGTTTGAACATCTTAGCGAAATGCTTGATAAAAGAGAATATAAAGAAAAATTAGAAATTCTGAAGCTTGTTAAATCCCATTCATACCCAAAAGAATCATCGTAGTACACAGGTTGGAGATGACACTCAAGTTGTCTACCCTCCTTCAACCGTAGAGGTTATGAGATCCCTTGGATACATATGCGGGGTCAAATTGACCCCTCTCATTACACCTTTGTCAATAACTCGAAGCTAATATCATATTTAAGTTCGATATTTTGTCTATTCTTTGTAAAAGTACCTTTGTTAAAAACCATAAAAAATTAAAACAATTGAAATACAATAAAAACTATAGTTTAACAAAGATATTTTGGGATAAAGTCATTTTATGTTTTTTGGGGTCATTTTGACTTCACTTTTAAGTCATTTCTACTCAATTTATTCACTGTATTTATTTACTGTGTTAGTATTGTAGAGTTTTATCATGCAATTTATTCTTTAGTTAATAACACTTATATTTTAGTGAGCAAAACAAAAGGCTAATTTGCTTATTATGATTGACATGAAAAACAAAAAAGATGTTTTAATTGAAGGCAATATGTGACATCTTTTTTGTTGTAAAACGAAGCTAGTTAAAGCAATTAAAGAACTAACCTTAAATTCATCATCATATTAGTTAGTAGTCATTTGAATCGCACTTTTGATTTCCCTCTTCATTCACTTCGATTCAATTTTTAGTGCATTATATCATTATTATATAGTTTTATGTTGACAAGATCATATCATGCAAATGTTTTTTTGTTAACTAGTCTTGTTTAACAACAAGGAAGATGCCAGGTATTGCCTTCGATTGAAACATGTTCTTTGTTTTCCTTGTTAAATAGGCAATCATAGTAAGAAAATTGGCTTTTTGTTCTGCTCATCAATATAAGATATTTGTTGTAAAGCAATTAAATGAGTTTGTTGTTTTTATGAACTTACCTTAATATTCATAAAGTTCATTACACTTTTTTTATTTGAACACATTTCAATGAACACTTTCTCGTCCGAGGATGAAAACAATGGATGTATCTTAGATGAAAGCGAGTGTTCTGAAAATTTCCAAAACGCGTTTTCTGATAAAGACACTTGTTCCTTCATTAGTTCTTTAGGTGATGAATGTTCCAGTGATGATAACGATAGATTTTCTTCGGTTCAAACAAAAAATGAATCTTTTTTTTGGAAAGCGAGAGATGAAACAAAAAAACTAATTGTAAAACTTTTTCGCATAATATTGTTGTTCAAAATAAATAAGTAGAAATTTTCAAAAAAATAGTCATATTAATAGTAGTTTTTATATTATTATATATTACATAAACATTTCAACCAATCAAATTGTTTTCATTGAATAAACCGCTATTTCAAAGTTAAGTGTTTTGAACTTTTGAGTAGAATTTTTGAAATGGAGCTTTCAATATGTATGTAAAATATTTTTCAAAAATTTTTGTTTTAAGTATTTTACGAATAAAGTCTGGCAAGTAGTCTCCCTGGAGGTCTTGCCAGACCTCTGATAAATATATATCACTCAAATAGAGAGCAAATGATCATTTATATGCAACACTATAATTGTTTATAATGGTGTTTCTTCCAAGTATATATATCAAATTGCGCACACAGGTAAATCTAGGTATATGGCACTGACTAATCCTCAATAATAAAGTAACTTAAAATTAGCAGGGGTTTTTTGGGCGTGTTCAGCCACTTGGGGTTTTGGCAACAAGATTATGATGAATAAATATAAAAGTGTGATCTGACAACCAGTATGAAAGAGTTATGTAGAAATTGGAAGTGATTATAAAAGATGAATTTTATTTATATAGTAAAAATTGCACGAATAATAGAAAAAGAAGAGAGCTAATGATGGATAAAATGCCTGCGTTATTGTAAACAAGATTGAATTTTGTCAACCCATTCTTTAGCAGTGTATGGATTATTTGCCAAAAGAGTAAAGACTTTGCGCGGAGTCTTGATTTCAAATGAGGAATTGGACAATTCATAATTTTCCAAACCTACAGCACCTCTATGAAGGAACGTTGGGTTAGGTGAAATGTTCACGGCAAGAACCTCCTTAAGATCAATAACACCTTTAAAATTTTGCATACCATCTCCAGGGTTATCGTAGTATCGTAGATGATGATAGAGATAATCCAAAACAAACCATCTCTGCTTCCAAGTCTTCAAAAGAGCACCGCGCTTGTAAAGATAGCCCTGGAAGAGACATGCAGAATTTTCAAATGGCGGAGAAGAGCTGACATCAGCGTCTTTAACTGTCTTTAGAGTGCCAACGCCGGATGTATTAGCACACGAATTATTACTACTTGAAAGACAGAGGGAAGATGCTTCAGAGAAAGTGAGTTGATGCTTTTTAACGGTTTTGGCAGTGGCGTTATTTGGTGCGGATGGAATACACGTGTCATTATTCGCTTTAGACATGCAATGAACGTGAACGTTGTAATTTTTGCAGGTAGAGCAATGCATGCCAGAATTCTTGGAAAGACCCCAAATGACACCATAGCATACGTTACAGAATGCGGGCTTAGCAAAACTCATTTTTTCGAAATTATGACATACCAAATAATTATCGAATTCATGCTCATACAGAGGATATTTAGTAAGATTGCTGGATCTATCAGCATCGTTTGATGTGCCAAAAGCAAGAAAGCATTCTTCAAATAATCTGTATTTGCAGTGGATATAATTTTTATATATCATTATACTTTTACTTAGATCACTTTCGTGCTTTGATTGATGCTTAGACGAGGAAACGTGATGGGGAGAAAAGGCTGCATTTTCTCCTTGGTATCTTTGGATATTGAACAATAAATAATGAAAGGAAGTGCCTAATGAAAAGGAGATTGATGTATTCTGATACAAAGGATTGAGTGATAAACGAGATGAGAGGGATTTATTTGTAAAGTTACTTGTGTCATATTGATTATCCTGCAAGACTAATTCAAAGTCATATACAAATGAATGATTCAAGGAACGGGTTAAGTAAAAGCTCCAGACGCTGAAAGATATCGCATGAATATCTGGCTTAAAATGATTGACGTGGTTGGTCATTTCACAGAAGTATGGATTATAAAAGAGATGAGGTGCTTTATTGTTATAAAAGTCAACGTACTGCCACACACATTTAATTTCATTAATCACGTTGCTACATAGTTTTTGGTTTGAGTTTGAACTCGCTTCACAAAAGGAAATACTTTCGAATTCGACTCTCTCTCGCTCACAATCGAAGCAAAAATTATTGAAACGATTTGAAGCATGGTGATATGCCAAAAACTCAAGGTAAAAGGAATTGAATTGAAAAAGATGGGCAGAATTTGTCAAGAGATGGTTAACAAGATCCAGGAATAATAAAAAATAGGGTGCGATCAATTTGTCTTGGAAATGGGAGAGTTGGTTGTAGCGATATGAAAACTTGTAGCCAAAAGCCATCCACTCTTTCTCAATCAAAGTTCGAAAACCCGTGAATGTGCGATAAAAAGGATCGCACAAGAGTTGGATGACGGACGTTAATACTGGAGTGAGAGAAGTGCCATCTTCTATTGCTATCAACACACTTGCAGCTTTTTCACTAACGGTTTTAGAAAGAGATGCGCATATCTTTAGCAAATCCCTAAGAATGCCAAGCCAATTACTCTCCTCGATTCTTTGCGCAAAAGATATCTTGGAAGTAGCGCCAATTTCATTGCAAGCATAAATCAACTTCTTGAACGCATTTTTGATTTCATGAGAACTTGGATACTTTAGCGTAATGAACTTGATGTGCGATGCGAGATTATCATTAGCATACTTTGCTTGTCTAATTTGTAGCTTAACGTCGCTTAGGATGTACATCTTGAAGGAGTCTTCGTCCTTTTTATTGACCAAGAGACTCGATGAGAACGTGGTGGAAGATGGTGAAACGCTTTTATCATCATTACTTGCACTCATGTACTTTTCTTTATCATTGAGAGTCATTGACTTAGACGTTGTTGAGTAGTTCAAGTTCTTAAGCGTGTGAAACGCTTTATGTAGAGATACACTCTCCATAAAAGAAACTCTATTATTGCTGCTGCAATTTGGGATTATTGGTGTGTTGTTTGTGGTTGTAACAGAAAAATCATTTGTTAGCATCGTGTGATTTCCACTTCTTGGCATGATGTCAATAATACATTGCATGTATTTTAGATATTCACTATTTAACAGCGTACAAAAATGGAGAGAAGTGGATGCTGCACTTTTCCGCTGTGACTTGATAACTTTGACAACATTTTTGTTATAGAAAGTGGAAGATCTTAACAAAAGTGACTTTGTTTGTTTATGTCTCCATGTGATAACGGCAAAACGAGCGTTTTTGTGGCAAGAAGCAAGCTTGCTAACATTGCTATCCACAAACGCTTGGGGTAGGTAGAAGTAAGCTGGATAGGTTTTGCAAACACCATACTTCACATTGCAATAACAAAGCTTGAAAGTTGCCTTTCCGTCGCCATGACACCCCTTGCTGGTGTTAATAGTGTAGGGAGTTGTAGAGGGCGCAATTCCTGTTGACGCAGGAGTTGCTATGTTAGTGTTGCTCACGATCTTAAGGCGGGCGTAGTCTTTGTACACGAGAGAAGACGAAAAAGCATCTTGAGTCTTACAGATATCGATATTGGACAAGGAAGAATGCAAGAGAACGGAAGGGTAGGATATATCGCCGCTATTTTCTTCTTCCTCTTCTAAAAAGGACTCATTCTCGCTTAGAGAATTAGAAGTGGAAGTATTATTATTATTGTTAATGAGATTTGTTGTTTTGTTACTGAAAGGCTTTTGTGAGTTGTGAGAAATTTTGAATTGATGCTTAAAAAATGCCCCAATCGCAGAAGTTTCTGTTTTCGCATTTTTAGATTTATTCGCTACAGTTAAAACACGAAAGGTATTTGTTGACTTTTTTGCCATTTTTGAAAGGATGGCAGAGTGAGTGTTCTTCTTTTTCAGTGGCTTCAATGAAGAGAACTTTTCCTTCTTCTTCACAAGAGTGCTTGAGAGGGAGGACGCTGAAAAGGTAAAGGCATAAAAGTGTAAATGTGATTCAGGATATCTGAGCTTGTGAAGATATCTGAAGAAGGAGTCAGGAGAAACGTCTTTTTCGAAAGCAACGCCGATCGTATGAAACGAAGATGACTCGATCTGCCAGACTTCGTGCTGGATGCGCTGTAGCACGCGATAGAAATCCTGGTTTTTCGGAGAAGAAAAGAGTGGCGAATTGGCCGATATCTTTTTGATGCAATTAAAAGTAGATATCGGAAAATAAGTGAGTATGGAATAATTGGATGCAAAAGCATCACACGGAATTCCTCTGAAGATGATTCGATAGTTTGTCAAAAAGATAAGTCCTGAAGCGGGTAACAGTGATGAAAGCATAAGGAGAATGTCATTATAGCAGTGGTGTATGATGAGATAAGAGCGTAGAGCTGGCAATAAAAAGACTTCATTCGGTAACAATTCTGGAAAGACGATTTTCGGCTTTTCCAACCAGGGCACTACTTGTATTACTTTGTAAATACTTTCAAGGAATTCTTTGTGCATCGCAAAAATCTCTGGGATCATTTGTCGTAAACATAACTCGTGATTATCATTCATCTTTACTTGATTCGCTATTTTATCAGTAAATTTTAGAAGAAAGCGACAAACTCCTGTTTTTTCTTCATTCTCATCTTCACATATTTCGCTGAAACCACTTTCGACATCTACGCTCTCACTATCATTTGAGGTAACAAAAGACGATGTGGGTACGCGTTGTTCTCTATTTTGATGGAGAAGAGTGGATGTTGAAAAGGGCGTAGAATTTTCAGAAAAGGCCATTGACATCGTTAAATAACAAATTTGGTTGAGATAGTGTATGGCTAAACTGAATAAAGCAGATTCCTCTCCTTCTATTAACTTTTTCTTGAATTTTTCGGTAAACGTGTTCGATTTTGAAAGTAATGAAGCCGTGAAGCTTAAAGCTCCTTCTTCACCACTATTGTTTCCATACTCCGCGCTGAGAGCAGCGGAATGGAAACAAATGATCTGTGACTGGATGTCTCGGTAATACGCCTTTTCCCAGAAGGAAAGACTCAGCCAGACAGGATGCTCTTGAATACAAGTATATACAAATTGTATGACCCCCGTGCTCAACTTACGATAAAATGAAGCAGACAATGGCAGAACAATGTACGCAACTTTGTGTTCCTCGCTGCTTGCGTCGTATTGTAGAGCAGTGTTGATCAAGCGCGTTATGAGCGAAAACTGTTGATTGTTTAACAAACAAAACTTTTTCTCAATACAATAATACTTCAGCTCTTCACACACAGCTAAGCGATTTCCTTCGAATTTGAGAGAGCGCAGAAGAGAAGGGAGGATTTTGATCGCGTCAACGATTTCCTTGTTGAAAATGTGGGCACAACAAATTTTTAAAACGTTAACTCTCTTCGTATTTCTTGCTACTTCTGCGCCGTTAGAAACTGACTGCTCGTTTCGAACTCCGGTGCAATTGAATAAGTGCATCGTACTTTCTTCCAGCGAATTCAAGGATAGATGGGTGGATGAAGATGAAGACGACAAGACTTCATCACAGACCGTTAATAAGCAAGCTATTCTATCATTTAATCTTTCAGCATTAATTCTGATAGCAGTTTGTGAATATGAAAACTCATTTAGCTCATTACCAAGAAGATATTGCTTACAGTCAAATAGCAAGAAATCATTGTCTTTGGCATAGGAGCTAAATTCGTGGATTGAGTGAAAAAGTTTATGAGCTTGCGTGCTGTGTTTGATCACACGCGATGACATTGTAGATATGTTTTTTAGAGTGAGTGCAACTTGTTCTGTGAATTCATTAGATGAGTACATTTTGTTAAAAAGATTTCCGCAATTGCTGCTATAGACCAAGTCAAATATATCACAACTTCGATAAGGGATGCACCGCTCGGATATAAAACTCTGAAAACACATGCTGTCCATCAGTCGTGAAGTGAAGTCAACAAGACTTGGTTTGCGAGATGTAAGGAAAGCGGATCTATCAAAGAAAATGACAGTTTCAGGAAAAATACGACAAACAGTTAAATAAAAAGTGTAGTCTTTCAGAATGTAGGAGAAAAAGGACATGAAAACATGGCAAACATCTCTACTCAGAGCAGAAGTAGGAGAAGAGGGTGCAGCACTTCTAGTGAACAAATGATCGGCTCTTAATATTTCTGGATTCAGAATGTGGTTGAGAGCTAAATATAGAAAGTTGAGAAGCTCCAGCGAAAATAAATTGAGTTTTGTGGAGTGAAAGGAATCTTCTAAGTGACCTGAATCAATGTTAACAATTATCGCATCCGGTGTCTCATCTAAGTCTTGAATGAGGGAAGTGTGTGCACCAATGATGTAAGGAGTGGGAGCATGAATAACGTCAATTAAATTGATAGGTAAAACAGGAATAAAGACATTAGTATACTTAAACGGATAAATAAGCGTGGTTAAGGAGTGTGAGAATAGAGTTAATCTGTTGTAGCTGTTGGAGTAGAGTAAAACTTTAGCATCCGTTAACAAATTGAAAAGTAGGAAGATGACGTTGTAATGGCCTAACTGTTTAAACATGGAAACGATTATTGCAGACAGCGTTGGCTGATTGCTGAAATCGTGATCGCTTATACTCCGCAGAGAGAGAGAATGAGACGTGACCAAACGAGACACAAAGTCATCTATGCTGAAGGAAGTTTGCACGGTGTTGCTTTTCATGCTAGAGGGGCTGTTGCTGCATTCTGCATAGATTTTAAAAAGTATTTCCTTGAAAACGTCAAAGTATGCATTTTGAGAGATCAGGACGATGCATTTTGGAGCATACGCACCTTCAAATTCCTCCCTTCTACCTGGATAGGCTTCGCTACCTCTGATACAACTCACATGCTCATAAAAGGTTAAGCAAAGAAGATAGTGGCGATCTGCTTCGATATCCGTCAAAACAGAAGCAAAATATGTTGGCTCACTTTCCTCACTGAGTAGGGACCAGCCACATGGTTGACAAAACTGAAAAAAGATATTTCATTTTAGATAAGAGCGACGCAAAGATAATATACCATTTCGATTCCTTCAGTAAACGGAACATCTTCCCAATCGTTCTGTGGAAATCTTTCAGCCACTTTACCACAATTTAATGTACTTTCTTTAAAAAAACAAATCACAAAGATTATTACAATTTCTGGTCAAAAGGATGACACACCCATTTCCTATTTAATATAAAAAAAACTACTTCGAAGTAAAAGGGAAAAGCTTAAGATTCAACTACTAAAACATTTTTGTGCATTATATTCAGGGCTTCGGAGCTGGAGCCGGCGGAGCCTTTGTCTACATGGAGCCCAAGCCCGAGCCAGAAAGATTAAAAATATGACTCCTATGTATGGCTCCAGACAACTTAAATGCATAGTTGTTTCGGAAGGATATATAGTCAAAATCTTAACTATTTCTATTTTTCCTATAATTTATTCAAATTCTCATCTTCTAAAGCTTCTCGGCTGAGTTGGAGAGCGGGTAGGCAGGTTGTAGATAGTGGAACGGCCATGAGATATGGTGGTCAGCTGGGACATAAGCAAGCTTAGCTTGATGAATAAGCAGCCCCGAACAACCAGGGACGACATAACGAGACGGAGTAGTAGATTGGGTGACTCCTTTTTAAAGTTAAAATGCTTCGTGTTCAAGACGATGTCGTGACAAGGAGAGTAAGGCCGCCTTCAAATAAGCCTAGTTACTGCTGCCTTGCAGTTTGTCAGATTAGACAAAGGCTACTAGGTCCGTAGATTACAATTACGGTGTGGAAGAGAATTGGACACCTCACCACGTAATATCTCCAAGAATAACCATGGTAAACTAGAAAATGTCTAATTAGATATGGCACTTTGATGATGATGATGATGATGATGATGAAAGCTTCAAAATGAAATTAGATGAGAATATAAATATTGTAAAAATAAATCTTTTACCAGCACAATTCATTATTGCTGCATTAATAAATCTTATCCAAGTTTTTAATTTTTTTGGGAATATTTTATCTTTCAATTTATTATTAATTATAAAATATTTAGTGACGAGTGTAAGGGTAAGTTGGTAGAGTATCATAGGTGTCTTTTCATTGGCGAAGCCCTAATACACTCCGCCTAGGTATAAACAAACTGCCATCGACAAAAATCAAATGAAAGATTTCTAGCTTCTGAACCAACTCTTCAATCAACTGTTCCAAATCAGTCTACTTATTGACAAGTGTAAAGTTATTTTATTAAATGTATCCAATATTCATATGATACCTAATACAATTTTCAAAATATTTACATTTCCTAATCATATATCATTTATATATTACTTTTCACTTTTTATATGTTCGAAAATGAGGCTTTTGAAATAGAAATAACTTTAATTAGTAGACTTATGCTTTTATCAGATAAAAATGATAAAAAAACAATGCCTTTATCATAAATTATTTATATAAATAAAATAAGCACTAATAAAAATAGTGCATACATAAGTATATAAATAATTAAAATGAATGTATGGTGTTTAATTACCTTTAGGTGGCGGGGCCAAAACAGGAAAGTACCTCAAAAAATATGAATGTGAATCGAATTTGACTGGTTTTTCTTTTGTTATAAAAGAGAGTCTTTTGCATGATAAATATGGAAAACTTTTTATAATTAAAAAAAGATAAATGATTTCACAAATAATACGAATTTTGAAAAATGATTGGTTAGCAAATATCCCGGGTGATATCTGTTCATATCACCTGATACTACAACATATGATATTGATTAAAAAAAGCCAAGATCAACAAAGATTCTCTTCAGTAGAAACTTTTTGTCTTGGTTTCTTTTGTTATAAAAAAGAGAGCTTTTTGCATGCTAAATATGGAAAACTTTTTATAATTAAAAAAAGATAAATGATTTCACAAATAACACGAATTTTGAAAAATGATTGGTTAGCAAATATCCAGTGTGATATCTGTCCATATCACCTGATACTACAACATATGATATTGATTAAAAAAAGCCAAGATTAACAGATTTTCTTCAGTAGAAAAACTGTGAAATCGTTTAAATCCTGAGTATAAATCTCAAAAATGTTTTTTCATACATAGATTGGACAAAATAAATTCCAGATAATTGGTAAACGAAAAGAAGGATAAATTAAAGAACAAGAATCAAACCAAAAGTGTTCGGTTTAGTGATAGTAGCATCAAGTAATATTTTTCACGATGTCATTTTACAACAATTTTTATAAAAATTTAATTGCTGAATTAATTATTTATGATTAAATATATTATAATATATAATCCATCTATAGGATTATAATTAAAAAATTTTATGAGAAAAAATTTTTATAAATTTAAATTTTTTGAGATTATCATATGGATAAAATTATTATTATAAAAGAAAATTATTTTATCGATTGGGCTTAAATATATAAGCCAATGTAGCGTCGAATTAACTAAATATATAACCATTTTATCCACATTGAAATGTAGTATTCACTGCCTGTGTATATATTGGCAAAAATAGCGTTGTAATAGAGATAAGTCAATTTGATAAATCGGAAGAAAATTATTTAAAAAAAATCATAAAAAATAAATGACCACAAATTAACCAAGGTTGAACAGTAAACGCAATTCAAATCTAGGGCAATAAAAGTATTTTTAGAATCAAACTGAGCATGTTCTATTTGCTATGTATGTATAAGTTTATTTTAAAATAATGATAAAAAATATTTGGCGATAAGTAAACTGTGAAAGCTAATTTACTGACAAGGTGAAATATTTTGGGTGAATTAATCAACCAAATTTAGTATATTAAACAAATTAAAACAATATTATCAGAAAAAAATTGGGATTATAATATATTTTGAAGTTTATATATTTTGCATTGACTAATTTTCATGAAAAATAATGACACTATCAGATTTTATTTATTGGGTTAGCGACAGGAATTTTGTAAAAACATTTTAGTAAAAAAGAAGGGGCCAAAAAGCACACTGAGGAAATAAAAATAACCCGTCACGGATTGGGCTAAATGTCTTACGGGCGACTTAAATAATTTTATAAAAAACAAATTACATATTTAAAAAAATAGAGTTTGATTACTATTATTTTCAAAATCAAAACCTACAATTGCAAAGTAATCTACAAATCGCTTCATGTCTTTTTGTTACAAATTTACAAGTTTAAAACAAAAAAAATAGAACAGTTAGGCCATAAATTTGTTTGGATTTAAATTAAAAACATTTTTCGATTTTTTAAACAAAATTATACTCACATTTCTTTAGCTTTTACTTATAATAGTAATTTTTCTATACTCTCAGAATTCAACATTTTTTAGTTAGTTTAGATTCAGATTATGATTGATTAAAGATTTTTAGTTGTCATTATATATTTATTTTTTTCATAACCACCTAGTGGGTACTGTGGTAGGTAGGTAGATAGAAGATATCTAAGCAACGTTGGTTGATATGTTTGTATCAATTGCTAACTTAGGGATTTGAAAGGATGGGAAGTAGGTTTATGATGTAAAATAGAAGTAAGAAAGCTTAATGAAGTGAAAAGTGAGATCTAAGTTGCTTGTGTATGGTTATGGAATGGTGTTTGATAAAAGGTAGAGTTCAGTGTTGGTGGGAAGAGAGTAATAGTTATATTATATTAAGAAAGATAGAGATATATTGAATGATTTTGTGGTATGATAAGAAGCTTAGTAGAGAGGAGGAAAGATCTTTAAAATATAAATGTGCTTTTTCAATGAGTTTGGATCGTTCTGATGAGAATATTGGACAATAGAGGATAATATGAATTGGAGTTTCAAAATGAGGGCAGCCAAATAGGCAAAATGGTTAGAGTCCAAATTAAAATTGCAGAAGTAAGCCTAAAAGGGGCAATGTGAGGTGAACCATCTTATTATGTTTCGAAGAAGAGTAATATTTTGATTTAGTGCAAATTGGGATAAGAAGGTAGGTATGTTGTTTGAGTAAAGCCATTCGTTTGTAATTTAGTTATTTATGGATGCTTCAAAAGTGAATAGAGGAAGGGCGTGGGGTAAAATATGTTGAGATGTTATGGATGCGGATTTGGATAAGAGGTCTACTAAGAAATTCTCGAAGGAGGAGGAATGGGCAGGGCCCCAGAAAAGCTTAATTGAGAAATAGTTGCTAAGGTTGATTAATTTTTTGGCTAGGCTTAGTGTTGACGGGGAAATTTTTCTGTCAAGTTGTAGGTCTTTGATTATGTTTTGAGAGTCTGTGAAAAAGATTATGTGCTTCAACTTGGATCTAAAGATGATTAGGTTATCAATAATGTGGTTACATGATATTAGGAGTGCTGCAAATTCATATGCTTCAGTTTCATATGCGAAGGTGTTATTGTCTGTCTGCATTTGTTTTATGAAGAAATAATATTTGTATTGTGATGAAAAAAAGCGCAAGCAGCGGTCGCTTTGTTACGTGATTTTGAACCGTCGGTAAAAATTGAGAGTTGGTGGTGCGCATTTGAATTACATTTGTGTTTTATGGAGTTGAGTGCTAAGAATTTGTGGTGGCATATTTGATTTGAGTATGGGGTGGATTTCAATGGGTGAACAAGGTAGAATGGGTGTAGATGTGGTAAAACTTGGTAGTGGGAAAGTTGTGGGATATATTTTTCATGAAGGGAATTGAAAAAGGTGAGCAAAGGGGTGGTGTGAGTTGAGTAAAGTTTCGTGAAATTATGTGGAGCTGGTGTAGAGTGGAAGGTAGATAGATATTTTTTAATTATGTTTTTCTTTAGGTTTAGGTATAAAGGTAAAGTATGCGTGAGAAGTTTCAAATTTTATATAAAATATATGTTTTTATACAAAATCGGTCATGCTGTTTTCATTTTTGGACTTATTTTTTACATTTAGGATGTGAAAATACCTATAAGTGTTAATCAAATTTGCGGTTTACTTCTGAAAATTGTCTCTAAAATATTCCTTCACATTTTACATAAAATATATGTTTTATACCAAATCGATCATGTTGTTTTCATTTCTGGACTCATTTTTTACATTTAGGATTTGAAAATACCTATAAGTGTTAATCAAATTTGCGGTTTACTTCTGAAAATTGTCTCCAAGAAAAAATTAAAACGAAAATTTTTTTAAAAAAATTATTAAATTTCAAATTTTTCAATACCTGTCATCACTGCTGGAACAGTGGGATAAAATCTTAAAATTTAAACGATAAAGTATATTCTCAGTTATTGAATTAGCATCACAGGATTCAATTGTTGACATTGCAACCAGGCATTCTTCTACTTTACAATTTTTAACAAAACGTAAAACCTAAAATAATTTTGAAAAATGATATATTTTGATTCCTTTAGGAATGCGACTGAAATATATTCTTTATTCGTAATATCCTTTGTTCCAAGAACTTTAAAACGAAATTTTGAAATGTGAGAATTATTAACACTATGCGCAATTTTTTTTAAAAGAAATTGAGATAAATTTATTTTGAGCAGAATGATATTTGTAAGAAGCAAACTTTAGAATTTCATTAGAAATCTAAATATTACAAAGAAAACACTTAATAAAAACATTATTAATTTTACAACTTACTGTTTTAAATCTTTCATCAATATCCATTGTGTAAGGTTCAAAAACAGACCCCCAAAATGGTCAAAATTTACAAGCTGATGATTATCTTTTGATATTTTACCTTGAAACAGCGATTCATTCAAACATAAAAATTTTACTATTTTAAAAACACTTTCAAGATAATATCTAAAACTTGAGAAATTGATATAACCTTACAAATGAATAATATACAAAAATCTTACTTATTTTTTTCTATTTGCTTAGAAGTTAGGGAATAGGATATTTTTTCTTCAGTTTTTTGGTTCCTCAAAAAATCCAAATAAAAAATCATCTCGTAATCTTAAAAATGTTTTTAAATGATATAACTCATATGAAAAATTAAACCTATATGTTTGGCGAGTCCTCTGTTTTTTCAACGCATGCTTCCAATTTAACAAACTCTTCTAACTAATTTTGAAGTTATCAGAAAAATTATACCTGCTATTCAATCTGGAAATAGTGTAGTTGTTGAATTTGGATTTTCTAAAAGCAATGAAGTGGGTGAGAAACAACAGTCTGTGTAAAGAGAAAAGTGCGTTGTCTTGTCAACTAATACTGATGTAAAGAGGCAGATTGTTTGATGGAAACACTGGCAAGAAAGTATCACAAATTAAATGATAAACGGAGGAGCATTGAATGTGAAGAAGAGTGGTACATTTTTTAGTCTTTTGATCTTACCACTTATCTGCGTTTATCTTTGCCACATATGGGGTTCTACTAACGCCTTTGTTATTTCTTCTCCGCATTTTTTATTTTCCGCCCTGCATTTTATCAGTTTGGATCCACCCAGCCCCGCATTATATCAATTTACACCTGCCATGCCCCGCATCTCATTTTTTGCATCAGCACCTGCACCAACGCTTAAAAAAAAGTGATGTTCGGATCTATCTCATATTATACTTTTAAACCTGAATAAAATTGGCACTTAAGGTATTTTATTATAAAACCATTCATTCCAGAAACATTCATAAACAATTCATTCATTTCATTAACATTTCAGTTGATTTGAATAAAAATAAAACTATAAATCAGATAAATTTACAATTAGTTTATTTCATAGCACTGTTTAAAAAAAATATTATTGATGCTACTGGATTTCAAAGATCTCTCGCTGAGACTAAATGACCCACAAGACTAAAATTTCTTTCCCTTGTTGCGCTAGTTGCCATAATGGATAAGATATTTTGCAAAATATGTGAAAAATATGGAAAATTTGAGCAATTTTCTTTCCACCAATTTAAAAAAGTAGTAAAACTTTTCAATTTATGTTGCTAATAGTGTTGTATTTCGCTAGATTGAACTACCTCAATTTCATCATCAATTAACAGATGTGGAAAATGGCCTTTTTGTAGAATCAAGTGTAATTTGCACGAAGATTACTCATTGATTTTTGTTTTGGGTTAAAAAAATTGCAACTTTATGCAACAAATTTGGAATAAATTTTTCATTTAGTGTTTTCAAATATTTAGTTTTCAAAGAGAACATAGATTCAGTATCTTCTTCTTTAACTTGGCAATGCTTTTTCAATTTCGAAATCCATGGAAAAACTATTCTTTCTTTCATTTCAATTACGATTCTACTTCATTTAACTATTTTCTCAATTTGCCATATATGTTACACATAGCAATTAAAAATAAACTATTTCCATACAAGATAACACGCACGCACAAAATTTCATTTATTTTGTTTTTAATTTCGAAATTCATTGAGAGATTTAATAAATTTTTTGACAGGATAGCTTAATTTTCAAAAACTGTCACAATCAGATCTGCAATAAATTATTTATTTGAATCACAGAAGAATTCTATAAAGAAATAATTAATATTTTAAGGATGAACTTGGGGAAAAGTTACCCTTCCTGTCACAATGTTTGTTATTTTACCTTGGATCTTTCATTTTTCGTCCTTTTAAATTGGTTTGGTTTCTTGGAAATTCTTTGAGATATTGTGACATTATATAAGCCATTTGTACTCGTAATTTGTTTTTTATCTAAGTTTTTGAAGACGATTACAATTAGGAAAACAATAATCTAAAAGCTTTTGACAAAGATTTCTCATCATCATTCCCAATTTTCAAATTATTTGTTAAATTGATATCTATTTCATATTTTTCACTCTTAAGTTTGTCTGAAATATGGGAAAAGAAAACTCTATAAGGATCTAAATTTGCTTTGCTATACAGAACAAGACCAAGAAATAAGGGATTGTGTTTCGTATCACGTTTCACTACTCTTGGATTTTTATATGTGAAAAGAGTAACAAAATGAACTCCCAAATTAAAAGTTCTGTCAACACTTAACACTATATTTCCATTTTTAATTAAAATTTTAAGATCTAAGGTTTGTTGTTCTGTATAACATATTATAGAAGGGAGGTTACTTTTTGTTTTTAATGAATTAATGCGTGTTTATTGAATCAAATAATTTTAAAAATTGGTCAGAAATATTGTTAATTTATCAGAATTACTTAGCTCTTTCTAACGATACTTGGCATTTCTTATTTGTTTAGTATTTTGGATTGGTAAGGATGTCAAAGCACTTTCGAAAATCAATTGATATGCTTGCAAACTGCTTGTTAAATATTAGTTGAAGATTGTTTGAGAGCGTTGTTGAGAGCTTGAAGAAGGTTTGGGCTTGACAAGGGTGAAGGAAATAAAGTTGAGAGATTTCTAAAATGTAAGTAAAAGAAAACTGAGTGTGCTTAATGAGGATGGGTTCGATGGTTTTAATCGAAGAAGATAGTACGTTTAATAAACTGGAGTGGGAGAGGATTTGGCTGAAGTTGGTTGGAAAATGACCTAGAGTTTTGATGCATGAGTTTATTCCATAGTTTTTCTCTGGAACTAGAATATCCTAGAGTTTTGATGCGATGATTGTGTGTCGATAGGAGATTAAAAAAGGGCATTTGAATAATAGATGTTAAGGTGTTTCTAAAGCGTCGTTGCATAAACGGCAGGTTTGATTGTCGGTGAGTTTGATGTGATATAGATATGATTTACAGGGGCAGTGACCTGACAACCATCTTATTATGGATCGGGATGGGGTGAATTTGTTGATGGCTTAGAATTGGTGTTTTGCTTTTATATCCGGTATATCTAAAAGCGTGGTGTTGGAGGACTTGGTGGTAATTTGTTGCCATGATTAAAAGTGTGTAAAGTGAGGTTTTGAGTGAGAACGTTGGGGTTTATGGAAGTTAGGTGTAATGTGTGTATTTTGGAAAGGGCTTGTTTAGCGAGCAAGTTTTTCTTCTAAAAAAAATTAATATTCTCTTTTATTTTTGAAAATATAAAGGTTTGGTTAGAGTTTTTGTGGATAGGATAAGAGCCTAAATACTTATTACTACTACCTTTATTAAGTTATCATCTAAAAAATCTCCAACCAACTTAGGATATTCCTAAGTTTATTAGTGTTTATTATTAGTAGTCAAAATTTACGACCCGTTTAAACCAGGTCACTACAGGATAAAGTTCTATCATTATAACGTCTCCAAATCTTTCTACGTTTTCCAACCTGAAATATATGTATCAGAACTTAGCCAGACCGGTTATTTCAGTGGTATTGCTATGGTGAAGAGACTGATAAACATAAAATTTATTCCAAATGGCACAGGGTTAGTGGATGTTCTACAAACAATGTGAGTGGGCTCACAAAAGGGATGTTAAGATTAGCAAACTTAGTTCATTTTGGGATATGGGTGAGACAATGGTCCATCAATTATTCTATTTTTTTTTTAAAAATATATGTATATTAATTTGATTAACAAGGAACTAGGTTGAGTAAAAATACTGAATATAAAAAAAACACAATAAAATAAGATTAAAAAGGAAGAAGTAAATTGAAAGTAATATAATTAAAGCTACACTTAAAAGCAAACAAAGAAAAAATATAAAGAAAGAGAAAAGTGAAGTTTAAAATTTGGAAGAATGACAACATTATGATTGGAGTTGAATAAAAATAAAAAATATTGTGACAATATATAGAATAACTTTTAGCGATGAGTATTTTAAATTTCTGAAATTTTTTTTAAACAGAAATGATCTAAATCTCTAAAATGTCAGTTAATTTTTTCTTGTTTTGTTTAAATACTTAAAGTTAGTGTATGTTCTCTTTTTGTCATATATTATTAGAATTTTTTATTTTTTTGACTGACCCTTAAAATAAAATTTCATTTAGTCTATTTTTAAATAATAATAATTTTTTATTGAACAAAAAAAGATACACTTTTTAACGCTATCAATGTTCCTTAACCCTTTCAGGACCATAATTTTGAAGAATAATCGTCTACTTTTTTTACAATTGGATTTTGTATGTTATAAGCAGACGATTATTATTTCTTGGTACACACACTAAGCCTTAAAGGGTTAAGGAACGCAGAAGAGCTCTTACTTTCAATGGAATTAAATAGGAAATACTAAAGTCTCATTTGCTTGGTCCTAAATGAGTTTAGTCAACCGCCTTAAACCAGACTTCTTTAATCCGAATCTTTCATTATCCTTATATTTTTTTTTACTTTTTCTCTCAGCCCTTGGATTCATGAAAGATAAAAAGATGAATTTTTTAAATAAAAATCTATAATTATTGACTTTTTTGGTATAATACTTTAGTTTTATGGTATTTTATTACTCCGTAAAATTAAATTTACAATTAGCGTTTTTATTTTGAAATATTTTCTTATTAATTATGATTCATATGTCACCCTACTACTGCTCCACATTATAAAATAGCCGGCTTCTAAAAATTCAAAAAAAAGCAGACGATTTATTTTTTTAAACCATTGAAGGTATTTATTGTAATTTTTTCCAGCTTTTATATTGAAAAGGAAAATAATTCTTTTTATAGATGACAAGTATTTAAATATCAATAGCCATTGTGAATCATATTTTTATTAAAATATTTCTAGTGGAGAAAAACCCACAAATGGAGGGCTTAACCATTTTTAATGTATCCAAAACTTTCTTTAGGTTTGCCAGATGTCTCAGTTTTACTGCATTGTTTCGGGTTTATCTTCGCTTAACCCATTTACGACCAATGTTCCCAAAGGGGACGCAGACGAATTCCTACTTTAAATGGAATTAAATAGGAATTACTAAAGTCGTCTGCTTTGCTTGGTCTTAAATGGGGTAATATCGGAATGCCCGGTCATTTACAACAATTCCAATTTTTAACTCACTAATCTTATAATTTCAAAAAGGAGTTTATACGAATTTAACTCTTAATATTGATTATCTCTTTTTTTTTAGATAAAAACTCCTTTTTTACTTTTAAAGTTTTTGTTATATTAATTATTTTTTTAAGATAAAAATTTTTTTTAAGAATTACATAATAGCTCTAAAGCGATGTCATGCTTTTTTCAACAGTTATTCGCACCTATGTTGCTCTATCTCAAGCTTCTCTTTTTCTAAGTTTCTATAAAGTTTCTTTTCTAGGCTTCTTCTCTTTCTTTATCAGTTTCTTTTTTAAACCAATGCTTTATTTTTTATTTTTAACGATCCTATTATATTCCATCTTTATGTGCTTCGATGATATTTGTGATTTCCATGGCCGCTGGAACCTTACCATGGTGAGGCAAAAAAATAAAAAAATTAGTTAATAAACCTGTTATGAATAGACAAAAACAAGAAATCAAATTCGAGATTATTAAAAATATTTTTTTAAAATAAAACCTTTTGTTTATGTAAAAACAATAATAGAAATGATCATGACATTATTAAAAAAAATAAAGCCATATACGATAACAAAGTTATAGTAAAATAAATAAGTTATACTATAGATAAATGGCCAAAAATAATTTAAAACTCATTTACAGTTTTATAAAATTGACCATATAAGTTAAACAGTAATATTTTTCATTAAAATAAAAATTGCGTTAGAAAATAATTATTTATCTTTTCCAAAAAATAAAAATATTTAAAGTCTAGAGAGGGGGATCAAATATCCTGTTTCCTACCCCTAGCGGACGCCCATGGTTATTTCATAAATTTTGGCTTCTTTATTTTATCACGGTTGGAGTATTTTTTTGTCGTATAAATGCCAGTACTTCTACCTTAGAACAAACAACATCCCTATACACATTGAATACTACACAGTTTTTAAATTCATAGGAAATTCTTAAAATTTTAATCGTTTCTGAAAGAGCGGCAAATCAAAATTCAAAGAATGCATTTTGACGATGTCAGTAAAAAGTCTTATTATATTATAATATAAAAATTTTGATGTAATTTTATAATCTGAAACCTGCCATTTTTGATTTTGTAATTTTATTCTATAAAAATGGTATTTGAAATTTGCTTTTCACCTTATGTAGGGAGGCAAAAGCGATTTTTCATTCTTCTATTTTTACTTTCTATAGTTGTTTGACTGTTTTATTCAACAAATTTGGTATAAAAAAATAACCAAATGAAGTTGGGATTATGATAATTAATTATTTTAATTTCTATATTTTGATAATTATCATCGAAGAAATCAATGATTCCTCCTCAATTTTCTCCTTAAATGAAAAATAAAATTAAAAAACATAATATATGCAATGATCGCGCTAAAGAATATTAGAGGCATTTATTCGTAAAATAAAAACATCAAACTCTTTTTAGCTTTTTTTCCAAAAGAAAATGACTTTTGAGATAAAGACAGAATAATGTAACACATATAAGCTAAAAAAGTTTTCCAAGAAAATCATAAAAATGTTTTGTTCGTCTCATATTTTCAATACAAACGAGGCCCAAGTCGACAAGTATTACTGTTTATAAATATATTAAATTTACATCTATATATTTTGACTCTAACCAATGGAAAAACTTCAATAAAGCAATGCTTTCATTATATTTTCTTTTTTTTTAGAATTTCTTCTATCACATATCATCACCCACATAATTTGAAATGGTGACTTTAATGTTGAAGCTGGTTATTGTAATTTCCTGGATTTAATCACCAGTAAATTTTCTTCTTTTTTTGCAGTTGGAGTTGTGTGCAGTGCTTTCGCTATAAATGTGCAATGTCATTTCGTATCGGCCATTATCATAGATCCCTCAATTAAATAGAAGGACTAGTAAATTGCTTTCTCGTCTACGAAAATTGGGGCTCACTCTTTTAAGATGTAAAGTCGTTTATGTATGTAAACAATGGTACACGCCAAAAACATGACGAAGTTTGTGCATTTTTGACTTTTTATAAAATAATAATAATTCATGTAACTCATCACAAGGCAGCATCAAAAATGCTTCCTAAGTCGTATTAGCTTATTTATGTGCACTAACAGTTACTTGATACAAATATATTTTGATTTTATTTTATTAGCTCTGCTATGTAAAATATACTAACTTTTCTTTATCTAAAATGTTCTTTTTATTTTTTAGACTTTGAAAAACTGTTTTTTGATTATGTCTCGTTTGTGTTTGAACAAAGTTGATAATTTTTGTTATATTTGTGGAGAAATAACATTTGAAGCACAAAAGCTATATCCTATTACTAAAAATATTAGGAAAGCTTATTTTTTGTATTTTGGATGTCATGATCAGGATAAAAACTGGACTCCTCACATTTGCTGTAACAAATCTGCTACAAATTTACGACAATGGTTGAACAAAAATCTACAACTCACTAAAAATAAAGCGGAACTTTTGGTTTCTCGACTCCAAGAATGGAATTTACTAGAACCAAATGCTAATATTTTCTTCATTCAGAAATCGCCACAAAAATGCTAACAAATTTTTTGTGCAAAAAGATGATGACAATATTTTCAACTTGATATCAAAAATGAAAATTTAGTACAATGCTTCTTATTTGGAGATTATTTATTGATTCTTCGAAAAGTAGTGTTAAGGGTGTTTCGTTGAATAATGGAAACAATAAGCCATCCGTTCCTATTGCATATTCATCGCAAATGAAAGAAACCTATGAAAATTTAAAACGTATGTTTGAGAATATTAAATACAATGAACATCAATGGGAAATATGGGGTGACCTAAAAGTACTTGCAACAGTGATGGGGTTGCAAAGTGGTTACACGAAGTACTGCTGTCTTTTGCGTGAATTGGATAGCCGAGCAAGAAATACGCATTACATCAAAAAAGGACCGAAATCAAGGAATTTAACACGCGATGTAAAACATGTTACATATCCTAGTTTAGTATCGTCAGAGAAAGGCCTTTACATATCAAACTAGGAGTAATGAAAAACTTTGTAAAAGCAATTTACAGAGGTTATTTCATTTACTTAAAGCAAAAGTTTTCTTTTTTAAGTGAAGTCTAAATTAAAGAAGGAATTTTTATTGGACCTCAAATTCGCAAACTTTTTGATGACAAATTTTTTGAAACAGTTTTCAGCATAAAAGAAAAGCAGCCTGGAGTTCATTTAAATTAGTGGCCAAAGGATTTTTGGGAAACAAGAAAGAAAGCAATTTTGCTGAACTTATAGTGAATACATTTATATATATATAAGTTAAAATTTTATTAAGTCATATCTAATCAAAAGTTTTAACAATTATTTTTAAACTCATCATAAAAAATTACATACAAGTATGTTCTTTTCCTAAAAAAAGCAATAATAAATTCAAAATGCTGAAATAATTTAACTTGTTTTCCAGGGTTCTCTGTTGACAGCATACAAGAAGTGTAAATGTGTAAGGTTGTCGAGGAAACTTCAGAGATGGACCAGGGGCGTACATTCGGGAGCTGGGCAACTGTATATTCAATGTTTCAGCTGGGCGAGGGTAGCTTGATTGACGTTATGCCAAATGAGTTTTCCAGTTTGCTATAGATTAAACATATCTATGCTTGTCTTCATCTTCTGCTCATAAATGGATAAGATGGCAATAGACCGGCCAACCATCATTTATTTTCGTTCGTGCTTAATCCTATTAGTGCATTTTACGCCACCCTCCAATAAAAAATTAATTGTACAAAATGGGCTGAATTATATCCTTTCAAATTTTGTGACTTTTCCTTAGCTGCATCTTTTGGTACCATTTTCATGGTAGTTGAATGACCTTCTCATGTCAATCAAAATCAAAAATTGACACTTTTCAACAAAATTTTGACATTAATTGTAGTTAACCTGATAACTACTCCCTTGAAAGTTTATAATTATATACGGTTTTGAACATATAACACTTTACATATTTAATTTTGTCAATAATCATAGTTACTTTTTAGAAAATGTTAATTAAAATTTTGATTAATGAAAAATATATCTAATAAAATATTCCTTCAAATTTTACATGAAATATATGTTTCTTTCTATACCAAGGTTTCATTTCTGGACTCGGTTTTCGCTTTTATGATTTGAAAATATCTGCAAGTGTCAATCAAATATGCAGTTTACGCCTGAAAGCGGTCTCTAAAAATATTATCTCAAATTTTATATAAATTATATGTTTTATACCAAATCAACCATGCCTATTTTCATTTCTGAACTCATTTTTCACATTTAGAGGTTTTAAAATATCAGTCAAAATTTGCGGTTTACTTCTAAAAGCTATCTCCAAAAATATTCTCTCAATTTTACATGAAATATTTGTTTTTATACCAAATCAACCAATGCTAGTTTCATTTATGCATTCAATTTTTGCATTTAGGACTTGAAAATACCTATAAGTGTCAATCAAATGTGCGGTTTACTTCTAAAGATTGTCTCCAAAAATATTTTCAAAATTTCAAATAAAATATATGTTTTTATACTAAATCGGCAATTCTTATTTTATTTCTGTACTCCGATTTGGATAGTATGGCTAAAAAATCTCGAAGTGTTAATTGAATTAGTGATGTATGCCAGAAAATCAGTTTTTTCCAAAAAATTATTTTTGAGAAATTTTTTCAGAAAATCGTTATATATTGGCTATATAGTAAAAAATAAATTGTTTGTGTAGATTTTAGCCTTATACTTTCTTCAATGATGCTGATTATGAAATATTTATTTAAAAAAAAAGAAAAACAAAACGTATTATAAAATCTTTTGAAGATTAGTATGAAAGAAGGAAGGAACCTGAAAACAAATTGAAAAGAGAACGTGTGGTCGAAAGAAAGAATTTTTAAAAAGAAGTGTGAATCTTGACTAAATGGAATATTTACCATCTTCCAATGAACTAGGACAGAGGTGGGGAACCTTTTTGTGCATGAAGGCCACCTTACAATTCATCGTCCCTTATAGAGGCCGCACTGAACAAATTACTATTTTTTCAGTTATTTTATCCCCTCGTACAACATTTAATAATAATCTAATAATTTAATTTTTTCAATAATCATAGTTACTTTTTAGAAAATGTTAATTAAAATTTTGATTAATGAAAAATATATCTAATAAATATTTGTTTATTAGATTATTAAAATTAAGATTTTATTTTATACAAGTATTAATTAATAATATTCTTATAAAAAAGACTCATTTAGGTAAGTAGGTCCTTTTTATACAAATTAATGACGTCTTTGAGTTTGCTTCTCTTGAGAAAGCATTTTGATATCAGGCTCCAACATAGTGATTCTTAGTTTTAATTGGTCCTCCAAATGCTCATCTGTCAACTGTGTTCTCAGCGAATTCTTTATTTGCGTCAAGTACGAGAATGTGGATTTACAACACTATGCTGTAGAAAAGAAGGAAATCAGTCGGCGTGCATGTTCATAAAGACGAGGATATTCTACCGCCTTTTTTCAAATTTCAATAGGATCTTGCCTGTTGTCAAACAGAGATTGATCCGTTTTCTTTAAAAGATTCATAGATATCTTCATTTTTACTCATTACCTTCGTAAACTGGGGAATGTGTTCTTCTGAAAGTACTACTTTTAAAATACATTCCTTCATGAGTTCTGCATCGGTGAATGGTTTACCCTTTTTTCCAAGCAAATATGCAACTTTATAGCTGGCTTCTGTCGCAACATTCCCTTGATGTAACATAGAATGGAACTATTGTCTTTGCTTTTCATCTTTAAGTTTCTTCGGTGCTAGCTTTCCAGACTCACCCTCTAATTTGGCATATTTATTGTCTTTAGGAAGAGCGTAATGTTGCTATGCATTGAATTTCTTAACCGTTACAATTATGGTATCACAGAGCAAGCAAGACATTTTGCCGCTACTATTCACTAAAAAATATTGCAGTCCCATTCTTCATTAAAGATCCTATTTTCTTCTTTCAAATTCGTTGATACTGTTACAAAAAAATTATCATAAATTAAAGACAATCTATTTTGTGTCCTCATATGAGGACATTGGGAGAATACCGGTTAAGTTAAAATTCATTGGGTAAATGCTTCCAATTTCAGGGAATGACATCACTGAACACAATTAATATTCCTTTCGTCTGTGTGTGGTGTATATTATAAGTTTTATGTGTATAATAATTTCAGACTTAAAAACTATTCAAGGTTTTTATAAAAAATAATATTTATATCAAAGGCCGCACTTTATGGCCCGGAAGGGCGCATGCGGCCTTAAGGCCGTAGGTTCCCCACCCCTGAACTAGGAAGTGGTGCAAAATCTAATATCGGGTACTTCAAAAAAAATTTGACTGAAAAGAACTTCTTATTTTGCAAATGGAAAATTATTGAACCTATAGCTATCAACTAAGATTACAATTATCATTTTACTAAGATGGTGAAAATTTTTAATAGGTGAGAGCTATCAAGACTGTCACAGATGCTAATATGTAAAGATTTTGTCGCTATCAAGATATTTTTAAATTTAAATTGAATTTATCGATCTTTTTTGTTTGCGTGAAAGAGAGAGTCTTTTAGACGAAGATGGCGGAAAACTTTTTGTAAATGAACATCACAAATGATAATAAGAAAAGAAACTTTTCAACTGGGAATAGTTGACAAATATCACCTGATAATAAAATACAGGATTCTAATAAAAAAAGCCTAAGATCATCGAGAAGAATGCAAAGAACGTAAAATCTGTTGAAAATAAATCCTTAAAAATCACAGATTGCAGAAAATATATTTCTAATGAAAGAAGAGCTACCAAGAAAGGATCATGATAGAATGAATAGCAAAATTACATACTGTATAAAGTATACAATAAATGCGTAGAGACTACCAGCCGATAACGAATTTGTAGCCAAAACTATGGGGGTCGTATCGAGATACCTAATTTACTGAAAAATGAAATATTTTGAGTGAATTAAACATCAAAAATTGGTTTATTAAATAAATTAAGAGAATAATTAGCAGAAAAATACTTCGAGTAGAATTTATTTTGAAGTTTATATATTTCACATTGATTGACGAGTTTAACTGTTTTTTGACCGGTTTAATTTATCTTCATTAAAAATGAACATCACCTCTAAATTCTACATACCTAAAAATGGGTATATATGCGTAAAAACTTTATATAATTAATTAACCCATTAAGTACCATAGAAATCAGACGATATCTAAAAAAACGCAGACGATTTATATTCAAAGTCATTGAAAAAAGCAGACGAAGATGAAATTACTTATGTTCCCAAATGGGAGCATTGGGACTTAATGGGTTAGATAAAAAGTTCCTTCCTTAGATGAGCTGTCATATATAAATCAAGTCTAGACAGGTTTAATTGATTTTGATGAAAATTGAACAACACTACTGAATACATCATACATGAAAATGGTTATGTATGTGTAAAAACCTTATATAATGATTTTTTTTGAGATGAACAGTCATATATAAATCAATTTTTATAGGTTTGATTGATTTTCATAAAAATGAATATTACTACTGAATTCATCATTCTTGAAAATAGGTATATATGTGTAAAACACTTTATATAAAAAGTCTCTTTTTTAGATGAGCTGTCATAAATAAATCAATTTTTTAAGACGTTTGATTAATTTTGATAAAAAATGGTCATCGTCACTGAATTCATCATACTTAAAAACGGGTATAGATGTGTAAAAAACTTTATATAAATATTTAAATAAAAAGATTTTTTGAGATGAGCTGACATATATAAATCAATTTTTTGATAGCTTTGATTAATTTTGATAAAAAATGGACATCACCGATAAATTCAGAATAGTCGAAATAAATATATCACATTGAAGATATTTATAAAAACTTATTAATATCTGAAAAAAGGAGGGGGGTTACGCCTCCCAGCACTTTAGCGGAAAAATTTAGCCTAGCATTAATAAGGTTAAAGCCAGTCTTGTAAACAACCAGAAATACAACTGCTTCATCAGAGGCTTGCACTGAAAACATAAGACTCCAAACTGAAGCTGTGGATAAGATCGACTTTTTTTGTATCTGTAATGCCCTTTAGAAGAAGTTCTCATAAGACTATATCATTTTTCGTGATAGTCATCATATTTATATCTCTAAGACTGATACAAGACCTTCTGTTACCCAGCTTCTAGATTTTTAAGACGTGAAATCATCATTTGGCTCATTATTTCTCTAAATCTGATGGTATGAAAGTCTGACTCAATTGTTTTATCTAGTGGAACATTTTTGTAGCTGGACATTTTGAGCACACATTTCGATCCAATATTTTAAACGCGGAAACTGAGCATGACTATGATGATCATCTATTTTATTAATTAATTAATTATTTCTCATAAATATAAATAGAGGTGGACCAATTCCTCCTCTACTCTCAACAGTACATTTCATACTCTCAGTCCATAAACTGTTTGTTACTTGCAAACTGTATTGCTGCCGAGCTTATCTGAGCCCAGTTCATAAAAAATTGTACTCATATTGCTAAATTTATTGTCCTCATATTGTGCGATAATTGAGCATGTGTTACTTTGCCAAACTATATTTAAATTCATTTGTGCTTGAAAACAATGATAAAGAAAGACATCTCCGCTGTTTGAGAAGAAAAGAGACCTTGGAATGAGGTTGTTGATATACTCATATTACATGCGTTTTTATGTAGCATAAAATGAGAGAATACATACGATATTTTGCGTGATTTTATGCTCAAATGATATTCTAGAATGTTAAGATTGTCAAAAATAAATTCCTGGCCTTCAAAAATTGGCTGAGAGACACCAAAAGGTTATACCATGTATTTGACAGAAACTTTGGATGGACTCAACTTCTCGAATCTCAGCATAGAGGATACTAGTCTTTCTATTTAACCTTATTAGTGCTGGGCTAAATTTGTCCGCTCGAGTGTTGTGGGCGTAAAGTGCCCCCTCCTTTTTGCTCAGATATTAATAAGCTTTTCATTTTTAGGTGTTTAATTCATCAAAATATTTTATTTGTCAGTAATTTAGGCATCTCTATAGGACCTTCATTGTTTTGGCTACAAATTCGTTATCGGCTGGTAGTCTCTACGCCATTTCTTCTATACTTTACAGTATGTAATTTTGCTATTCATTCTATTGATCCTTTCTAGGTAGCTCTTTTTTCATTAGAAATCCATTTATTCAATGTGTGTTTCAAAAAACTATTTTAAGGATTTATTTTGAACATATTTTTTCCTCTCTCAATTGTTTAAAAATTATTTCTTTTGATCACACGTTCTCTTTTCAATTATTTTTAGGAAATTTTACATAAAATATATGTTTTATACTAAATCGGCCATGCTCGTTTCGTTTCTGGACTTATTTTTTGCATTTAGGATTTGAAAATACTTATAAGTGTTAATCAAATTTGCGGTTTACTTCTAAAATCTCTAAAAATATTCATTTAAATTTTACTTTTATACCAATCAAAAGTAAAAAGTATATAAATCAAGTTTTTATATCAAATCGATCATATTAGTTTCATTTCCTAACTCAGTTTTCACATTTAGAGGTCTTAAAATATCTGTCAAAACTATCCAAAAATATTCTCCCTAATTTTACATGAAATATATATGTTTTAAACGAAATCAACCATACTAGTTTTATTTCTGAAATTAGTTTTTGCATTTAGAGATTTTAAAATATTTGCAAAATCAACCATGCATGAAAAAGTGAGATTTTTCTCTTTCAGAATCTATTTGATTTTAACCTAAGTGCTTAGCCTATTTAATTACAGTTGGAAATCATCGATTTACAAGTGTTGAAAACGAAACAAAGAAATGAAACCTGTTAAATTTTACTCATGGCGGCTCTCTTTGATTTTGAGTTTCCAAATTTGAACAAATTTGCTGCTTGCATTGCATCAGTATTTCATAAAAGTTATGTATGTGAGCGAGCATATATTTTCAGAAATGAAGTATGTAAACTCAGCTTATCGAACGAGATTAACCGATAAACATTTAAAAGCAATACTTTTGATTGGCTGCACCAATTCAAAGCCTAACATTAAAAGTCAAAATTAAATTCCACAAATCAAACTGTTTTTTCTGCCCAGTTTTTAAATATTCTGATGAGTGCCTTAATATTTTTCCTATCCTCACTATTATTCTGCGCTATTTTTGCTCTGCTTGATTACTTTGCTGTATAAGTATTAAGCAAAAAAGTTGTCAGTCCCTTGTTTTTATACTTGTCCCTCAACCAAATTAAAGATTGTTGTTAGAAAGTGATTTTTTGAAAATTGTAAACTTTTATCAATGCTTATCATCATTTTAATTTTGGTGTGGGTATAGTAAAATTTGAGTAGGAAATTATACCACTTTTATGTCTTCGTGCAAACACAACAAACCTATATATTAATTTTCTCAGTATAAAATTATAGGGTAACTTTATAAATAATTAAATTTAACTCTATGCAATTTTGTTATTTTTAGATTTTGCTTGACCAAAAATGTCTTGGCTCTCAAATTGGGCGAATACTTTTAAAATTCGTTTCGTAACATACCTCATAAACAAGTATTTGGGGCATTACTTGAAAGAAAAATTTGTGCTGGATCAACTGATTTTAGATGTTGGAAATGGAACTTGTCTTCTTCATGATGTTGCTCTGGATAGTCAGGTTACAATACTATTTTTTAGTTTTTTTATTCATCTGTATTGCATTGCAGGAAAAAAATTTTTGATAATGAAATATGGGAGAGGGGTGAGCGAGCTAGTTTTAGCTTTTTTCACTACGAGGAAATAACTGTTGTGATAAAGGCAATTCCAAATAGACTCTAAATAATAATTAATTAGAAAGATATAAAGAAAGAATTGAGAAATTTTACTAAGATAAATTCCTGAAAGAGGGCGCATTAATGTGAATAAGAAGCTTATGAGATGACCAAATATTAATGTAGCCGAAAGGCTTATATTTATAGTGGGAAGAACATTTAGGTGCATTAGTGTCTGAGCAAGGTGTATAATGAAAAGTTGGCGGTAATGTTAAATGTTTGATAAGTTTTGTTTGATAAACATGATAGTGTGAGCTCAAGGACTTAATTATATCACAATAACAATCCTTTTTTATTTGTTTAAAATGTTATTTGTATTTTAATTTTTTATACCATATGGAAATTGAAGTTTATTCACTTTATGATTTAGTAAAATAAAAAGATTAATAATATAGTAAAGTTTAAAATGTGTTTTATGAGAAGTGCGAATTTGATCTAATGATTTATTCAAGCAAAAGAAAACTAATATGATTCTATAAAATTTTAAATAGTACCAGTTATATATTATCTTATTTTATATAATGGCGGGTGCCCATTATCGTAATGTTTATACGTGGAAAATAAAGACAACTTAGTGGTGTCCACAGAGACTCCGTTCGGAGAGCCTCTTCACATCATACTTGCAATAGAATTCCAACAATAAAAGAATGTATCCCCTATTTTATCACTCTTACCTTCTCAATTCACATTGCTTCTTTTTATTTTCATTTTTTCTCATCCACTCTCACTCATTCTCCTTTCCCTTTGCAAAACAACTTTCTTCGTTTAAAATTTCCTAATATTCATGGGAAAAAATGCGCTGCATTTTCCTCTGTAACCTTTTTTTCCTTTCAATGCCAATTTTTTTCGTTGTTAAAAGAGCGTAAGACGAAGTAAAAATTTAAATCTAATAACGATAAAATTCGATCCATAGAAAATGTTTGACGAAATTTGCATTGTTTTGAAATCTTTTGGGTTGATCATTTTTTTACAAGAATGGCAATAGTAGCAAAATTAATTTTCGCAGTAAAGATCCATCAAAAAAAGTTTACTTACTGTAGCAATTTATCATTGCTCTAAAGACAAAAAAATTGATCAAAAATAGAAAGATACAGATTGTATCTAGTGAGATACTTTTTTCAGAGAAAAGGGGAGATTTCTCTAATTCGTTTTTTGTCCAATATTCAAGATATTTATTATTCAGAACAAAACGATGTTTATATCTTCAATGGAAAAAGGCCTCAATCACTACAAACTTTTAAAATTGGTTTGGATTGAAGAAGGATTGAAGAACTCAAAAATTGATTTTGAGGAACACTAATAAATAATAAGCGCCTGCTTAAGTTATATAAAAATCCACTAAAAAGAAAGCAAACAATTAAAAATCTTCAAAATTATGCTCCTCAAAGAGTTGTGTGACAATGAAATATAATAAATAAGTAGCAACATTGCATGAATTTAAACAAAGATGAACAAAGAAAGAAATGTTCGAATTAGGGGTATTAACTGACAAAGCATTTTATTTTAAATCTTAGATTCCGGATTTGCGCTGTTTTGAAGGTTAATATAATAGAAGAAAGGTTTTCTAAAACCAAAGTTACTTTACAAAAAGCAGGGAAATGCCGCGAAAAAATGAAGTCGTGGAATGTTCTACTAGGATTTCTTTTCATTCATTCCTTCAAAATAATTTATTGATATTTGAATATTTTTTTCTGCTGTAAAAATTTTTGCTTATTTTCTCTTTCATAATTTTGATAAAAATGAAAAAAAAACAGTTTCATTCCATAACAAGCTAACTATACACTTAAAAAATATGCAGCAAAAAAATTAGCAATAAAATATTTGGACCTTTAAGAAGGTCAATTCAAAACATTTGATAAAGAGATCATAAAATCATATTTAAACTCATGGCACAATAATTTGTTGCTAAATTTTTATAACGTGTATAACCACGCACCATTTAAGAATTCTCAGAAACAAATCTATCCCGAGTTGGGAGCCCATAGAGAGTGCACTGTGTGTGTTTCGCTAGATGCCTTGTCTGAGCTTAGTTCGAGTTAAGTGCAAATGTTTTTAGCCATAGCTAATTTTTTTTTTCTTTACAATCTTTTGATCATACAAATTTTATGGCGCGTGTATGGTTGGCATAATGTAATTATTGGTGACCTTCAAAGACGAAAATAAAGTTTGATGCTTTGGAGATTTATGAAAAGTAAAGAAATTTGTTGAAAATTGATGCAACATTCAATAGTCTAGAATTTTCTATATGGAGTAATTACAACGAATTAATTAAAACCAATTTATTCCCTAATATAAATATTTGTAATATATTTCAACATGATGGCGCTCCTTGCCATAGGTCTTGTTTGACTCAGCGTTTTTAAATACAAATTTTATGTCTTCTAAAAACTGGCCACCTCAAAGCCCTGCTCTTATTATGATTGACCAAATGTGGGTTGAGCTAAAAAGAAAAGTTCATCTAAGGTACCCGAGAAGCCTTGAAAGTATTAAGGGAATATTCAAAGCAGGAATGGGAGTTGATTCCTGATGAATATATAAAGAATCTATATATCTCTCTAGTCTCTTCCAAAAATAATTGATTGGAAATCAGACAAAGTATTGAAAAGAAGATATAGATATTATCAAAGTAAATATTTTATATAAAAAAATAAATTTTACATTTTATTTTTTAATAAAAACAAACGCCCGAAAACTTATGCACGGAATTTTTAATAGATAAAATATACAAATAATAATAATTTTGAATGAATTAAAAAAGAAAATAATCAGAAATTTTTATTAATTTAAAATATTTATTTTAAGATGCTATTTATGATGAATTAATTGAATATAAATAAATTTCAATGATCAAAAGATTCTAAAGAAAAAGATATATTAGCTGTGGCCGGAAACATTTACACTCTACTGTATATATCAAAGATCTAGCAACACCTGCGGGGACCTTATTATATATTAACTTACCAAACCCTTTTTCAAATACAGTAAAACATCAATATCTCGAACATGGGATATCTCGAAGCCCCTTTTATGTCGAAGTGAATAACCAGTACGGAATTTATCCTCTATATTGTAAATGAAAATAAGTTCTGTTATCTCGAATACGGTTATCTCGAATTCCTCGCTTATCTCGAAACAAATTTATGGTCCCGAACTCAAATTTTACCCCGGTTATCTCGAAATAAAATATTTTTTTGCTAAACTTATCTCTTTTTTCAATCTCACTACTTAGAGGACATCACACCATCATGTATAATTAAATATCCTATAATACTTACACTAGCATTACGAACTGTTTTATTCGTTTATTGAGAGATCACTTGTTGTTGACTGATTGATTTGAAATTAAGACAGCTTACAAAATAAAAGAAAGCACGCATAAACACACGTTGCATAATGTTAGTAATATAATTTTGCGTGACATGTTTGAAATGGTTCACAAAAGAAAGGGAAGAAAATACACCAGTTTCTGCTCCACTTTTAATTGCTAAAGCGCAAAGTTTTGCTTCACAGCTTGGTGAAAATGTCAAATGTACAAATGGGTGGCTCGAACGTTGGAGGGCCATAATATTACATTTAGACGATTGTGTGGAAAATCAAAAAGTGTGAATGAAAATACAGCTGTTAACAAAGCGTGGTCATCTACTCTACAGACAATTTTAGAAGAATACAATCCCTGTGACATTTTTAATGCTGATGAAACTGGGTTATTTTTTCGATTATTACCTGAAAAAATCCTTGAGTTCAAAGGGTCAAAATGTCATAGTGGTAAAAAATCTAAAGAGAGGCTAACTGTTTTAGTTTGTGTTAATATGTTGGTTTAAGAAAAATTGTCTCTTCTTGTTATTGAAAAATCAAAGAATCTACAATGTTTCAAAAACTCTTCCTACTTCTTACTACGCAAACAGAAAGGCATGGATTACGAGCGAAATTTTTACTGCTTGGTTGAAAAAACTTGTCAAAAAGTTTTTTAATCAAAAAAGAAAAGTAAGATTTTTCTGATAGTGGGAAGGAAGACATAGATGTCATCCATTTAGAACCGTCTCATTCATGCTTGGCAATTGAAGATTATGCTCGAATCGATGAGAATCTCATGACTGCTGAATCCAACACAGACAAAGACATTGTGGAAAAAATCATTGAGGAAAGAAAATTAGAAATGGGAGAAAACGAAGAGAATGAAGAAGGTGAAGAAGATAATGATGTTGATGAAGGATTAGATTTATCGAAGAAAAAGCCTACATTATCACAAGTTAACGATGCAATGGAAATCATAACTAGATTGAAATGTCTGAGAATATGGAAGATATTATACCAAGCTATCAGAAGATCCTCCATCGAATTTTTCGTCAATTTTGACTAACTTCAAAATATTTCAAAGATGGTTGTTATACTTTTCGTCTGTTGTTTCAGCCATTTTGTTTTTCAGCCCATTGATTAAGCACCATGGATGCCCTAAGCAGACTCTCAAATGTGCTTATTGAGTCTTGAGATAATGAAAAAAAGGTTCTCATGGAGTGAGAGTAGGAGTAACATAAATAAGAGTAATGTTAAAAAAACTTTTTACTTGGGAATATGAGTGCGAGTATTCCTAAAATTATCACTACTCCCCAGCCCTGGCTGTAATCAGGCAGCAGCATTCATAGAATACGGTGATGTGAGCTGTCAAATTAAATATTGTGTTGTAAAACTCCATGAAACTATAAATGCACATCAATACCTGCAAAGTATTTCCATACTCATATTGTGTGTTCTATTTTTAACTTATACCCGTCTCTTATTTATTTTTTGATATATATATCCGTCCACCGACCGTTCCGAGTCGGGTATGCTTAAAAGATAAGGTCACCAGATTTTAACGTCGGTAAAGCGGGACACCATTAACATGGGGTTCTTGATTAAAAATTTGGTCTATATGGAGCAACAAAAAACTTCATAGAACGCAAAAATAGTATCGTAATATGTTTTTTCAAACATAAGTACAATACATTAAAAAATATGTATAGTATTATTTATTCTTTAGCATATTTCTCATTTGAGTGAATTCTTTTTAGTAGTTGTTTTAAAAATCATGAAATTTTTCACAGGAACTCGTTGGATTATATTTCACACATAAAAATGGCTTTTAGTCTCAACACTTAATTGTGATTTTTCTGAGGTCCATACTTTATTCACTGTAGAAAAAAGACGTTCAGTTGCAGCATTAGTTCCTGGTAAGGGCAGTGCACATTCCACTATCTTCTTCAATGCATTATTGTATGGAATATGGTTTGCTTCAAAAATGATGAAATGCTTCCAATCATTTGTTCTCTATCGTGATTTTCGCTGATGCCCAAAATTTAATCTTTTCATTATCAAAATGTTTTTTTAATAATGATGCCTCATTAAAAAGATCATTTTCGGAAATATTGCTATATGGGAAATTTTGAGTAATATAATCGAATGATTTTTGCCCATCATTCCATTTAAGTTCTTGTTTCAATGTAACCCAATGAAAATGTTCAATATCATTGAAATGTCTAACCGCTCAGGGCACTGAAATTTTAAATTATTAACTTCATTTGCAACTTCGATTACAGAAATTTTTTCACCTTCAATAAGTTTTATAGCATTTTGAAAAAGAGCTGCTTGATTGTGTACAAACTCAAGCCAAATTTTAGAAGAATCTTTTTCAAAAAACTCTTCTAAAATTCTAGGACATTTATCCTGTGATAGAAATTAGGATTTCATTCGAACATATATTTTTAAAATTCTTTCCATAGCTGGCAAAATTGCTAACTAAAATCTAACTCCCGCAGTTTCACAAAATTCTTTAAGCATTTCAATGCGCACAGTGTATATATAGAAATAAGAATTAAAATTTATTAAATATAATTTAAATGTGTAAATAGTTCTCGATAATCAGTTTTAAAAATTGTTATTGAAGTTTAACAATTATAAAATTAACAAAAATAATATGAAATTCATATCCTGGCGAAGTAGTCACATGAACACCGAAAACCGTATATCGCCCTCTCCTTATCATGCCGTTTTCTGGCTTGTCGTGCATTCTTTTCTAAAATCGGGCCTTTTTTAAAATGCCGCGGGACAATTTGTTGAAAATCGGGACTGTCCCGCCAAAAGCGGGACGTCAGGTCAAAAGAGCAAGGGACTTGTGATGTGCTCTAGTGCACATACGTTTACATAGAATGTTAAGCTTTGTCTACTTTTGTATAATCCCTGCACGTTAATACTGAAAATATGTGATTTATAAATAAGTTATAGAAAATATTTCCTTTTATTAAAATTTTATTAATTTTGACAGTGCTAACCCATTTTAGCATTTATTTTCAAATTGTTCGAGCGATATTCACTGTAAGTAATATGTATATTATTTGTACAATACTTTTTTAAGACGATAAATGCTTCACTCTTTGATGCCCTTTCTATCCCCCTCAGAATGAAAAGTTGCTTCGTTAAAACTGTTTTCATTAAAATTCCTTGGAAAAATCTTCTTTCAGAGAGCATTGAAGTATCCTTTTCTAAAATTGTTGCCACCCTGCAAATCTCCTCTGACTCTCCTAACAATTGTTAGTTTTTTAATCATATTTATATTTTCGCATTTTATTCTCTGGACTGTAACTAACAATCTATAGCGAACAAAAACTCAGAGTTAGAAGCCATGACTTTAGAAATTGAACTCTAATTTAAGCAATCCACCTTTCCATTCTACTAACTAAAGTGTTTAAGAAAACCACTATGTGATCTGAAAGTTTCTTATGATTTTATTGGCGTCTGAAGACGAAACGTACTTATGCAACGTTTTCGATAAAACTTTTCCAGGCAAAACATGATTAACACGATTTCATTTTAGCCAATATTTTCTGATAATTTTATTTTACCAATTTGAGAGAAAAACGCTCCTGAAAGATTATAAAATCAAATCTATTAGTTAATCATTGTGAAAATCATCGAGTTTGTCCGGTAGTAAAAGATTATTGCATAAAGCAAAAAAAATGTACATTATAAAGTTTTCTTGCTTTTAGATAATGCAGCACAGCACTCAACTACACTCATGAGAATGTCAAATATTGTTTTTATCGCGAAATAGAACTTCTTTCCTTCAATTAAGTTGTTTTATCTACATTCAAAGCTTCAATCTCAAAAATATTTCAAATACACTCTTGAAGAAATTGAGGAATAAAGTTTCTTTAGTTGAGTTGAGTTTTAAAAAAAGTATGGCATATGTAATATTTATACACTGAATACAATATGTGAGCTCTTTGGAAAAGTATGTTTTTCCATTTAACATGAATTGAATCGTACTTGTGGTAATTTTATTAAAATCGTTGATAAAAAAACTTGGCCTTGAAAATATTTATTTTTCAAATGTCTCTGATCTTGTTGAATTGCAAGAATTAAATCGAGGATCTTTCAAATGTTGAAGAACAACATTGATTTGAAGTCTTAGAGAAGGAAGAAAATATAAATCGAATATTTAAAATAATGAACATTCAACAAAAAATCTTGTCCAACTATTGCATCTTGAATTTTTTTGCAAAATAAAGATTTTTTACATTGAAAGAATATTCGCATTACAATGATATATAAAAGCGCTTACTTCGCACCTTAAATTATACGATGTGAAAAAGATCGTATTTATCAGGCAAGTATAGCAAATTTTTTTTATAAATAAACTTTACTTTTCAAAGCTAATGTGTATGGTATATATGCAGTGCAGTGCAAAAGTATATCATTATCTGTGTGTCTTTATAGCTATCAGGGCAAAATCCCTTTACTTAAAAATTAAAATAATTAGTATTTTTATTTTTACGAGGATTGCCCTGTTCGTCTCTCGCTTCGCTCTAAATCTAAACAGATCGGATTCTAGGTTCTGTGCTCATCTTTCTTCACATAGTTGTGCGCTAAAATCAATAACAAGGTGATGGCAGTGATGTCTGGTTTCTTCGTTCGCACACTGTCGGTATGAATATAACTAATGCTCTTCGAAAAAAATTCTGCAAAGTGTGGTATGATGAGTTTGAGAAAAAAATTGAAATAATTTCAAAGATAAAATTTTGGAGATAAACCAGCTTAAGTCACTCTCAACAACTATAGATATCGGCTGATATATGTTTTAAAAAATTTACCTGAAAATTTTTTTAAATCCACACTGGAACATAAAAAAGTGCTACCTTAATATATATATATATATGTGTATAGAATATGACTATATATGTAGACATATATCTCATATAATTCCATTAAATGCTACAAACTTACAAAAAAGTTCGTCACATAGTGGAGTGGGCGGTAGAGTGAACCTGGGAGGCTGCAAATATGTAACATTTATAGTTACACATATAATATTTATTATGTATACAATCTTTTTTAAAAATGATTGTTGGTAATTATTTTCTTTAACAATAAGTTGCCAACAAAAGTTCTCAAGGATCCAAAACTTTGATTGAAAGTCTCAATTCAATTGTGAATTGTGATTTTAATTGCGTGGAAGCAGACATTTCCGAATTTATAAGTGAGCAAACTTTCATGGAGGAACTTGAAAAAGTGCAAGATAGCGTTGATGATAGCAATAAAGAAATCTTTACAACATACTTACAAGAAAGTAAGGCAACCTTTATTATGACTTTGTTCCACCTCCTAAAATTCACCTTTTTTATTAGTTATATCTTCAATCAAACTTGATTTCAATGATTTAATTATTTGTTTTGAATATTCTCCAAGTCTCTTCTCTAAAAAGATTATTATTAATTTTAAAAAGTACAGTTTTTGTTTTAAAATGGACCTTCGTTTTTTAATTTCTTAATTGCAATGATCTCTTCTATATTTTAATAGTATACACTTGGAAAACATTTGCATTGATCATTCAGATCCAAAGAAAGAAATATATTTCAAATCAACGAAATTAGACGACAAAAGACGATTAATTTCAATGTCCGAAATCGTTTTCGCTTTTATCGAAGAAACTTTTAGTGACTTTGAGTCCTATAGTCTCAATCTTCTCTACCAACATGTATACGAACTCTTTTTCTTGCTATATCCCTATTATCTTGATATTGTTTTACATTTCCACGATTAGATTAATGCAGATAAATCTCTATCCAATTCTTTTTTACCCTGTGTGCCATTCTTTTATGCTCCATCCAAACATGCCGTTATTGTAACACCTAGCTCAGATTTGCTGCCTAATCATGTAAGCTTTTCTTCATAGTAAATTGAATACTTCATGCATTATTCTATATAAAGCTGATATGAAAAATTTTATAATACTTCACATGGTTTATAGAACTTCTATAAACTATAGAAACTAGTTCTAATGGTGATTTCCTGTTTTGTTAGGTTCCATTATTTAAAAAAATATCATTATTTAATTAGAAGAACGGGTTTGTGGTCAGGACATTGATATTTGTGATTTTGTTATTTTTTCAAGGCAAAACTCGCTTTTTATCAATTTATTAAATTTACATGCATTTCATAGCAAAACCAATGAAGTAAATTAAAACTGAATTTGCACTTGCATAATAAATACAGATTTTAAAAATGGCTGGATTTCCTTTATTTTCTGTTGTAGTCCAGGTCACATTCCCTCCCTAAACCCCAAATATAGTCTTTCATCATTTTTTCATTATAATGGCCCCCGTACCTTCGCTCAATCTCCTTCATATCTTGATGGAATCTTTCGCCTTGTTCTTCAGAATAAGAGACCATATTATCCTGGAATCTATTCAAATGAGCGTCTAACATGTGGAGTTTCAAAGACATTCTGCATCCCATTGATTCAAAAGCCTTTATCAGATCTTTTACCAGTTCCTGCTAATTTCTGCTCAGTTGTTGCCCAAGAAACCCTTAACAACTACTTTAAAGCAATTCCAAGCTGTCCTCTCAGTTGCAGTTACTTTATTACAAAATTCTTCACACTCAAATCTTTTTAATCTGTGGCCCAACAAAAATCCCATTTTTGATTTTGGCTTCAGATAATTTTGGAAAGAACTGAAGAAGATACCGAAAAGCTGCTGATTCCTGTTTAAGAGCCTTCACAAACTGCTTCATCAATTCCAAATTAATTTGAAGGGGAGGCATGAGGAATCACCAATGACTTCTCAATTGTGTTGCTTGTATTTTAAAGCCTCTAATAGGGTTTTCACGCTATATTAATCTTCTTTCAAGTAGACTGAATGGGCCAAAGCGAGTGTTGGAAACTTGTTTGCATTATCAAGGAGGACAGGTTTTAAACTGGTGGTGGAGCTGTATATAAATAGCCTCAATTCACTATGTTCTAAAAGCAGCCCAATTGTAGAAAAGAATCCAGGTACATTATGGCAGAAACAGAGACCATGCTTAAGACTGTAAAAGTCTGAGAAAGGTTCATGTCTAGTGGGCTGACTTGTAATTTGGACTTCCTCCTTCACCAAGTTCCATTGCTTCATTCTTGAGATAAAAAAAACTCTGCATTGGATTTAGTCGGACCCATATCTCTAATTAAATCATTCATTTCTTTTTGATTTGGGAAGTGAGGCACCATTTCTGGTTCATCAGGTATGTATTCCATTATCCCTAAAAATCCATTTCCTCCTCACTAGACTTATCATTTTCTTCCCAATTTTGGGTAGTCGGCAAAGGTACATGATATTTAGAGCAGTGTGGAATTGGAGCTCGTGATGATGGAATAGATACGCAACGGCATCAGCGTTCTTTCCTTTTCTCTTCTTGCTTATATCAACCAAGTCGAAAAACAGTTTTTCGTTTCAAACCAGACTCTCGGGAAAGGAAAATTTCATGGATCTTTTTCTCCAACAAAGCTACCCTTCCAGAGTCTTCTTACAGTGTTGACAACAGTAATGAGGAGCCCAATGCTTGTTTGATCCCCAACTGTTATTCCAAAATACTTATGGTATGCTTAGCAAACTTTCACTGAGGTTTTGATTGAAATCTTTCAAATATGTGCTCACATATGAAGCAGAGATGATATGAAATATTTAATATAACTTCACATAGCTAATTATTTTTATTAAGTTTGCAAACAACGTGAGTAAGGTTGGTTAGATACTGTGTTTCAATAACTCAAGGTCTTGGGTTCGATCCCGCATCAAGCCTACTTTCTTCATAAGTCCGATACAAGCGGCGCAATTGTGCCTTCTCGATGAAAACACCACATGGTACCTTTGCCTTAATATAATTGGTTAAAATTGAAATGTCAAAACAAACATTTTGGATTTTTCAAAAATATAAAACTCAATAAATAGATGATATTTTAAAAGTAGAGTCAGTCCTTATACGAGGGATACGCAACCTTTGTAAATAAAGGCCCAAATTCTTGATTGTAGATTGGACAAGTGGTCGCCCTGAAAATTTGCATATAAATTTCAACAGAGCCTAAAAGTTTTATACACTCATATCCTTTTCGGTTATCTGTATTGCATTCAAGGAACAAAAACGAGACCCTACGCTTCAGTCACCAAATCACCCAACCGAATATAGACGTAAAAATAGAGTAAAATTTTTTTATTAAAAAGTAAACATAAAATCAATAAGGAGGTCGATACTATATTTTTGTGCTATAGCGGCACAAATGAATTTCCCTAGAAAATTCTTAATGTGTACTATGTATATAGAAAAACTTTCATTTTTAGGTATAGAAATTCAGTTAACATGGATGTACATAGCAAGTTTAAAGATAAATCTATTAAATTGTATAGAAAATTTCGTTTACATGGATGTACATAGGAAATATAAGAAAAGTTGTGTAAGAATTCATGTACACAATTAATTCACGTATTCAATAAGATTATCCTCAAAAACTTGGATTTATTTTTAGTTTCAGCAAACTGAATGTTTGTTCACATATACAGTCAAACCTCTTTAAAACGGTTATCAAAGAGAACGTCTATTTTTGGCCGTATTAAAGAGGAGGTGTTAATAATAAGCGAAATTTTATAAATAATTTGTAGTTTTTATTAAAAAGTTTCTTGTGTAAAAAAATCCAGTAAGGGTAGTTTGTCTACTATTACATATGCTCTCTATCTATTTAATTATCTTCATATTCAAAATTTTTTTAATCTTTTTTCATTCAAATTTTCGTTGCTCTCATATTTCTTGGGATCATTTTTTCTTTTGAGAATAGAACCAACTTGCGTTCTACCTATTTTGTAAATTTCTGCTAAATGGCGATGGCTTTTAACTCAACTGTTTTTTTATAAGTTCTATTTTCAAGTTTAATTTGCAGTTATCAGCTGATTTGGTATATACACTACATCAGTGTAGAGTAGAAGAAGTTATGCTGGTTAAATGCACAAGGGTTGTGGAATCAGAAAAATATTTGACGACTCCACTTCTTTATAATTTTCCGACTATGCCTCGCCCTATTTGTTATTTTTGAGACTGCAACTCCTTTTATGTAGCTTTTTTTTTTAACATTTTGACTCCCCCTATATCTCATTTTGCGACTTTGCCTTTAAAAATCTATAATATGCAATATCAACTTTTCTGCTTCAAATATTATAAATCTCCAAAAAGTGTGATGACATGTAGCATATTTCAAGGTCTTTTGTGAATGTCAATTTTGGATAGTCATTGAAAGATTTCCTGAATTTTAGACATTTGTGCTTTGTGTTGCAAGCAAAATGTTTGATGTATTTTCTTGAACATAATTTATTGTTCTTATTGGTTTGAATTTCTAGTTTAGTGTCTTTCTTGTATTATCTTCAAAAAGATTTTCAATTTATTGTATATAACCTTTTTATCTAAGACATAAATTAAACATATCCTAAATGTTTTTCCAAAGGTATTTGGTTTAAAAATTTTTTTCCTAGAAACTTTCTCCTCATCAACTCAATTTTGCTCCTTTACAAACTAATTTTAACGTAAAATAAAGAAGTTCAACAAAAAAAAACTACAAAAATGCAAGGCTTGGAACAAAATGATAAACATTTTTATGTTGTGTTTTTGCAACGTTGCACCCTAAAAAGAGTGTGTATGAATTTATTTTTTAATCTAACATATATGCATATAACTATTCATGAAATCAGAGTCGCAGTAATTATTACGAGTCCTACTTCTCAAAACGTGTCACTCCACCCACAATTACTAAGTTTTGGGCGATTTATTTCTCAAAAGTTTACACAGATGAAAAAGATTTCTGATATCACTTGCCTATAATAATCCAAATTTCGGTCGCGATAGATATAGGCAATTTCTTTTTTGCAAAAGAGTAGTCATATTTGATCGATACTCAAACTCTTTTAATTTATATACATTTTTAATTTATGTAGATGGTTAGTATTTTACTTCAAATGCAAAAGGTTTTTGTGATATTGGACGTGGATATTATGCGCTATCTTCTCAACCTTGTTTCAACTTGTCTTAACATTTCTAGTAAGATTTTTTACTCATCTTTATGTTAGCTTTTCAAAAATACTTCTCTGCATCTTTTTTTGGGCATATTTTGAAAAATAGTTTCAAATTTAACAATGACTTGTACTAGTGTTATAAGATTTTTTCATTATCAAAGCGGTCGAAAATGGTATTGAAAAAAGTCAAATTATTGTATTTCTTTCAAAAATAATAATTAAAATGAAAAACAAAAGTAAAAGATGCGTTTTTATAATTAAAAAGAGATAAACAATTACCTTTGGAGCTTAATTTTTTTAAACTCCTTTTCTTGACATATAAAATGAATGAAAAGCCGGTGGTATTCTCCCTGCGATTCCACTGTTAATCGAAATTTGTTTATAATTTTACCCATTTTTTTTCCTTCCTCACAAATTTTTTTTGTTTTATATCATGTAATGTTTAGCCGGTCTTATTTCTTTAGCATTATTATAAGTGAATACTTCATCGTTTTATTTCAGGTTTTAATGTTCTGGCTTTTACTTCATTAACTAAATCAAATATCTAAAGCAGATTTAATTTTTTCTCTACTCTCTAGTCAGTTTTCCATAGTTTTGAACAACTTTCTTCGTTTGCTTTTCTAAATAGCACTTGGGAACTAAATTCAGAGATTAGTAGAAGCTGCTGCATGGATCCAAACGTTCTAGAAGAAATACAAAGAAGGATATCATTACCGAGATTGAGCTGCATGACTCTCAGAGGGAGCTTAATATGTTTAAAGAAATAAGTGGAGTCTCGTTTACTGCCATGATCTAATGCCATTAATGGTTTATCTCGCGTCTGCAGAATATTATTTGTAGACTCTGGAACATACACATGAGAGCTTTCTTCAAAATGGAAACTAATTTCTAATTGCTCAAACTGAGTGAATAGGCAAAACTTATAAAACTATAAGAACCCTGACTACAGCAAATTATATGGCCTAGCAATGGAATGTCTGTTAAGGCTTGAAGATTATGGCTTTTCTTTTAGGAATGCAACTTGATTTCACAAAGCCTGTTTTTACACCACTATGCCTATTGATAGAGCATATTGATGACAACGTATTATCAGGGTAACCCAAAAGTTTAATAGGAAAGTATATCTTTCTTTGAAAAGATCTTCTTGATCAAATCTTTTTTACTCTTATGATAAAAGATTTTTGTAGTCTATTACTATTTATTTTCTCTTAAAAATCAAGTTTTGTACTTTTAAATTTCATTCTCACTTTGACTTCTTCGTTTATTTCCATTTTGGAGACTTGCTTCTATCTTTATCACCCATAAAACATTTTTTAGCACGCGTTGATTATAAACTGGGCTTGATAAAATTAATATATCTTTCATTTGGTAAAGATTTACAATTTTAAAAAATTTGGGGAAAAGTTAAAACAAAATATTCACAAATTCCAAAATTATTAAAAATCGCATAGAGTTCACTTCTAAAGTATAGATGTCATTTTGGTCTTTTGGCTAAATGTTTTTGTGGGTTCAAGTTCTTGCTAAATTTTTCTTTCTTTGTTACAGAGAAAGTAGCTTAGGGTGTGTAGAATTGTACCAGATTAATAGTTTTTCATTTTTTAGACATTGAGACTACCTAAGATACCTTATCCCTCAACTTGAATGTGGGAAAGACAATTATTTTTATTCAAGTTAATTAACAAGTTTTTACTTTTAGAAAATGATGGAGAAGTTGCTTCTAGTCAAGTTTACCTTTCAGAACCAACAAATTTACAATCTCTACCGTTATCATTTGACCTCAGTATCTCTATCTCCTCAATTTTCTTTGCTTTTCCACAACTTTCGAATCTATCTTATAATGACAAGATTCATAGCAACGAAAAGGCTTCTTCCTATGTTGATTGTGATCGCCTTGAAAAAAATTTTAAAAGTATTCTTTACGTAAACTACTTTAAAGCATTTGCTCTTCTTGTATCATCTTTCTCCTTTATTGATGATGCAACATTCTCAAACAATCTTCTACAATTCAATTTTGAAAGTGCTGAGTTGTTTTCAATCTTAACACATCCAATATTTCGTGAAAAAAGTCTTATTTTTATTTTCGTTGATAATTTTGACTCAAATTTCAAACATTCTTCATCTTTTTCCTTTAATATCGACCTTCGTTTTTCACAGATATTCTTCGCGCTTTTGCGCTCTCAAAAATCAGGTTTTGTACTTTTAGATTTCATTCTCACTTTGACTTCTTCGTACAAAAGCTCTACCTTTGAATTTTGCGCTTATCAAAACTTTCAAAAATTTAATTTTAATCTCCATTTTGGAGACTTGCTTCTATCTTTATCACCCATAAATTTTTTTACTTGCGTTGATTTTCTACTTGAACTTTCATCAGTATTCGATGACGCGTCACGAAAGGAATCTTTTTCTTCAACCTCGTATCCTTTTTCCAGTGGAGTTTTTGTTTTATGCATAAACTTTTCCAAAATTAGTTTTTACTTATCAAACACTTTTGGTGAAACTCTTCTGCCTTCTAACCTCGACTTTCTAATAACTTTGCATAATTTCATATCTAAGACCACATTTACCCAACATCCAACAACCAATTCTTCGTTTTCCTTTAAATCCCTATCTTTGTCTTTTACTTCTGTTCTTCTAGACTTATGTAATGTTGTCAAGGATCCTACTGATGAAAACAAAGTTATTTTCCTTAAGGATATGTCACCTCCATTAATTAATATTGCATCCACACACAAAGATTTTGAAAAGAAAAAATCGGATCATATCGAGTACGTACTCATAGTTCAAAAGATGGAACCAAACATTTCCACTTCTTGCCAAGAAGGTAGCTTGTATTTTTCATGTCTAAATTCATTCGCAACACAAAATAATACGCACTGTCAATCCTATCATTCAAGTTTTATTCATTCCAATCAAAGCGTCATGGATGAAGATGATGATGTATTGAATAATTTGGTTGATTTAGAAAAAGATACTGTCTTTTTTCCATTTTCTCTAAAGAAGGTTTTAATTGGGAGTGAGAGTAGTGAGATTATCCTGCCTTTATCTAAAGACCAACTTCATTCTCAAGTTAAAAATTTTGTCTCTTTAAATTCATCCTCATCCAACACAGAAGTCCTATTTGAAATTAAAAATATAAAATCCATTTCTCTAACATCTTCTCTAGATTATAATTTAAAATATATTGTTACACAAATTTTGTCATGGAGTGATACCATACGGACACCATTTTCTTTTTTGAAAAAGCATAATTCTTCCAACTCAAATGCAGATGATGTTTTACTGCCAAATTTAAAGTTCGTTATTTCCCTAAATGAACTTACTTTCCATTTCCACCTTTCGAGCGAGCACAATAAAGATAGCGCCTACATTGATGCGACCAACAGTGAAGCATTACTTGAAGCAATTTTACTTTCCACAAATGATTTACTTTTAGTTGCATCCATTATCTTTTCCAACGATTACTCTTTTCATATGATACGATTTTCATTGAATTTTTCGTCACTCTTTCTCAAGAACATTATTTCATCCAAAGTATTAACAATTCTAGCTCCGGCACAATGTAAAGAAATCACTACAAATAAGTACCAACTGTCCATTGCTTTCTGTTGTGATGTGTTACAAGCATCTCCACCCATTATAGAATTAACAATATCCATTTCTACCTCTGCATTTGCTGTTTCTTCCTTACTGCATTTGTGCTCGTCTATGCAGATGATAATTTATTGCCTTTCTCTTTTATGGCATAGTCCAAACGAGGATGATCATGATTTTCCTTCAACCCTTAATAATTCACTTATTTCCGAATCATTTATCGTTAACTTTTTTTTCCAATGTGAGCAAGTCTTCATTTATTTTTTAAATGAAAAACATTTTTTCCCTAAAAATCACTTCCCCAAAAAGACTAATAAAGCAGAAGAGGATGATTGTGGAAAGACTCAACGCGCTCAACAAAACATGGACTTTCTGTTGCAGGTTGGCTCAGTAATAGTTCGTTCAACCTTCTATGAAAATTTACAGGTCAAAGATCTTCGTTTTTTTGTGCAAGACAGCGTTATCAAAGCTTGCTCTTCCTCACTATTGCCATCTTACATCGTCTTTCTTTTGTCAAATGACACTACTACCCATAGTAAGTTTCCTTTCTCTACAGCATCACTTTTCCAAACTTTACTGATGGACTTGGGAGTTTTAGAGGTTGACGCAATATTCGGCAAAGAGACTGAATTTTTGAATTTAATTTCGCTCATCGTTAAAAACGATTGCTTAAATGCTCACTTCACACCACACCTTTTAGCTACATTTGTTGCATTTTTGAGTGATTTAGAAAAGTATTTTAATGACCTATTTTCATTCAGATCTCAAAAAAGCTCTGAATACAATTTGATGCTAAAAGAAGAAAATAAGGCAATGAAAGGTAAACATGTTTTAAATGAATGCTGTGTTGTAAACTTATTAAATCCTAAAGTCGGAGAAAAGAAATCAGAAGAAAATCTCATGCTTGACGCAATTCTTGAAAATTCTGTTTCTCTTCAAAAAAGTAAAAAGACATCTCATTCTATTAAAAATAATAGCGAAAAAATTTTCCCCGAATTTTTTGACTCGGGTTTCGTTGTTTTCAATTTTAATGCAAAATCTTTGAATAAATCCAACATCATTCTCAATCCCGATGCCGTTCCCATTAAAATTCTACCCTCATACTTCTTGAATATGGGCAGTGATGAACCGGATAAGTCCTTCTTTCCCCCTCAAAATAAAATAATTCAGACTTTAGATTTTGAAGATTTATCTTTAAAAATCCATCTTTACTCCTCACCCAAACTCGAAGATGATATTTTCATGTTTAATTACTTGAATCCAATAATCTCTGTGGTGTTGAACAAGATTTGCATCAAAGTGCAACTTTTTGGCGCAGGCAGTCCATATTTTCTGAAGGTATCCTCTTCTTTGCATAAACTAGAAATACTTGACTTGATGCCTTCTTCATCATTCAACAAAATGTTATGCGCTCTAATCTCCACTTCTTTTCCTTTTGATTCCAACTCTAAAATGTTGATAGCGTCCTTTATACTCTTCCACATTTCAGATGATTCCTGCTTAAAGGAAGCTGCAATCAAATTCAAAGTTCATCCTATTTCCTTAAGTTTAAATCAAAACATCCTGACCTTCCTTCATTCCTTCTTTCTTAATTTTCTATTTCATCTTCCTCCTCTTGTGTTTGCTGATTCTGAATCCAATATAGAAGTGAGCAAAAATAATGAAAATGCTGATAACTCTGGCCAATTTTTTTGTTCTCTTCTCAATCACCTGTTTTTCAAAGAATTTATACTTTCTTCAGACACGCTCATAAAAATATCATACCGTGGCAAAGGGCTTAGCAATGAAAATTTACTTTCCTCAACCACTCCATTAAATTCTATATCATCTACTTTGATTGCACTCGCCAAGTTAAATAACTGCTCAATAACACTAAGAAGAATATCAACTAAGCAAGGATTTTTAGGTCTTAAAAGATTAATCACCTTCATCACAAATATATGGATTGAAGACATTAAAGAGAATCAACTTCAAAATGTCATTCAAGGTTTAGAACCAATGCAATCCTTAACCAACTTAACCAAGGGCATATACGACTTGTTTGTTCTACCCATAACTGAATATCAGCAGAAACAAAGACTCATGACTGGCATCAAAAAAGGGGTCACTTCCTTCACATCAATTTCTCTTTTTTCCCTTTTACATTTGTCTTGTAAGTGTGTGTTTTTGCTTAACCAAGTCGCTGAATCAACCCTGGTTTTGATTTCTCCACCACAAGCCCTAAATCAATCCCAAATCCATATTCTACCTTCCAGCACCCCCACTGCTCCAAATCACGAGGATTTTCGTTCATTCCTCCTTAGAGCATACACCTCGCTTTCTCATGGCTTTTCACAAACTTCTGACGATTTGCAAAATATTGTTCATTGGCAACGCGAAGAATTTCAAAAAACGCTGAAGCAGGTGCCGACGTCCTTGCTTCGCCCCATGGTTTACACAACGGAAACAACGCACTACTTGCTCCAGGCACTAATCTCCGGAGTAACGCGGAAAGAGACGAAACAAAACATTAAAAACAAGTGGAAGTAACAGAATAGAACAGAACTTCCGAAAATATTTTCCTCATCATCAACTAGATGAATTAAAATTAATGAGTATCATATTTATTTATCCTGATGCAAATTTCTATTTACAAGTCTACGACAAATATTTTATTTTATGCTTCATTTTGCTGCCAAGTTCCTATTTTAAAATACAAATATTTAATTTTTTTAATTTTACTATAACGGTGTGAATATTGTTATCTATCAGTCATTAATTTTAGAGAGATCATATGAAATTAAAGTATGCATTTTTTAATTTTTATTATATAAACGTGTGCATTAATATAAAGAGCTAGATAACTTTAAGTGCATAGAAATTGCATACACTCTTCTGTATCCATTCATATTATCTCTGAGCATTTTCTAGTATGCACAAGTTTCCAAATTTGTTTTATTAATTAAAATAAACTCCTCAAAGCATTTTTAATTCATCTTTTTTTCAACGATGATCATCTTTATTTAGAAAAAGGATGTAATGTATATGTTATTTGAAAGTTAAATTTATTGTATTGATTACAGCATGGCATTTTTCGTTTTTATATAAAGTAGAAAAGGGTACCCGAAATTTCGCGCCCAACCAAAACGACATTTCGTCGACAAGGAAAAGAAATTTATTGATCACTTACATCACTATTATAGACTCATAAGTTAATTATTGCTAACTCTGTCTAACTTATGAAAGAATTAGTAACTTAAGTTTTGTAGTTGTCAACCAACATACGCATTCGCGTGTTTCGAATAGAAAATGAGTCTACACTGCCTCGTTAGACAAATGTAGAGCTCTTGCACATAAATTAAAAGCTAAATGAAAGATAGCTAGGTTCTATAATTAAAGTGTTAATATTTGTTATCAAGAAATTTATCGCAAAAATGAAAAAAGGTTAACAAAGCAATTGGTCCTTAAAAAGTTATCCTGATTCTATGAAAAACTTACAAAATTTAAATATGTATATGAAATAAAAAGTATTTATACGTTTTTTTCTTGATAATTATAGAAAGTTTTGTTTTCCAACTCCAAGTTTTAAAGAAAAAATAGCCATTGATTTTTTTGAAATGTTTATAGATAATGAAATTTTGACTTACCTTGTTGAACAAAGTAACTATTATGCTTTTACTAAAAATTTCAATATTCAACTGAAAAGTTTTATTCAAATTTTGTTGACTTCTAGGTATAACTCTCTTCCAGGTAGACGTTTTTATTGAGACAACGCTCATGACATGAAAAATAATATGATTTACCAAGCGATGTGAAGAGTTAGATTTATTCAAATTATAAAGTGACAATTTAAAGTTGATGTAAACGTTAAATTCAGTATAATCAGATCTTTTGCAAAAATGCTCAAGATAACTTTGCAAAATGCTAACGATAACAAAAATAATAAAGGTTTCAAAATAAGATAACTGATTACAGGTGCACGAGAATCATTCATGAAGCTTAGTATCTTTGAGGAACAGCTCGGTGTATATGAAATGAAAGTCAAGCATTTTGGGCATCATGCCCTGAAGCAATTCATCAATGGCAAAACAATGGGATTTGGATATAAACTTTGGGCTCTCGGGCTACATTTATAACTTTGACCTTTATTGTGGCAAAAGCTCTACTGATGATGAACGTGACATTCGTTAAAATGAACTTTTGCGAAAAGCAATAATGAACGTTTAAAAGATGCATACGCCGAAACGCATACACATCATATTCGAACACTCTCACTTCACAGAATTTCTTCTATGACTTATGAATCGACTGACCCATTTGCAACACCCGTTGAGATGGAAACCTTTTACACTTCAGTCTTCAAGGCTCTCACGTCAATACTTGCTACTTCCATCAAGATCTGTACAAACTGCCGCTCAAAACCAGATCACGCTGAATTCTTCGACGCCACTGCTTCGATTCACTTACTCGCCAAAACTTGCGTGAAATCCCATTTCATTAACAAATGACACATCAAAGTACCATCCTTTCTTATACGCTTTAACGGTTACGTATAGGCTTAACACTATAGCACCATCCATTTTCAGGGTTAATTGATTCGGTAGGTGAGTTGTTACACACTCCTTAGCGGATTCCAACGTCCATGGCCACCGCCCTGAATGCAATACCAACTAACGCCTTTTGTGGGCTCTGATGAGCGTTAAAATCGGGTACCTTAATCCAACGATTGGTTCACTCTACATCGCCCATTCTGCTTACCAAAGCTGGCCCACTATGAGTTCATCACATTGAACAAAACAAACCATTTAAAGTTTGAAATCATTTCAACTCCAAAGCCTTTAATCATTCGCTTTACCGAATAAAACTGTTTTCCTGAACTCCAGCTATCCTGATGGAAATTTCAAGGAAAACCAGCTACTAGATAGTCGAAAAGTATTTCGCGCCTATACCCAAGTAAAACGATCTTTGCGGACATCCACCAGAGTTTCCCCTGACTTCACTCTTCTCACAGGGTGTCTACCAAATTTCAAAAATGAAATTCAAGAGGTTTTTAAGAGGTTTTCAAGAGTAATATGAAAATTTTTAAGGGTGAGACTATTATGAAAACAGATATATAAAACTTTGAATTCAAAATATTTATTTTATAATAATAAAGAAAGCATGCATTTAAAGTATGAGTTCAACTAAGATTCTTTTTTATTAGTTTTGTTTCTTGATCAATTTTTGTGATTTCATTAGAACTATCTTTTAAAATTTTCATTTTCTTTTCTTCAAGCTCTTTCAAATCCATCTCCATTTTTCTTTTTCTTTCTTTTGCGGCTTCTTCGACCTTCGCTTCGGTCCTCTTTTTATCTAATGCATCTTTGTAATAAGCCTTTGCATTACCAATACTCAATAATAATTTTTTATCTATCAATGTGTTTTGAATACCATCGACTGATTGAAGATGATCGTAGACTCTCCTTCCCCCTACCAAAGTGTTTTCATAAAGGTTTTCAGATAAACATTCTTTATTAATCGAGAATGATCTTTCTACAGAGGCATTGCGTGGAAAAGAGTAAGAACAATACACACAACATTTTCAAGTTCTTCACTACTATTCATAAGCTCAAAAATTTCTTTCCAAAAAATATCCAACTTTCTGCAGTTTTTGTTTTCCAAAATAAAAACCTTCAAGGCATCATTATGTTTCAGTTCACGGTATGATAAAAGTGCCTTGTCAGCATCAATGCCCGTTAATCATTTTTTTTCTACTAAAACATCCAATAAATTGACAATCATTTTTTCATTTTCACATAGCAAATATTCAGGCAATAAACATCTCAGATTGCTCATAAAATTGCTTTTCAATGGTGATCTTTCAATAATTTTTTCAGCAATGCCGATTAAAAACTTTCTACAATCATCTCTAAAAAGAAGCACAGATTGAGCATTTGCTTTTCCATTTTTAGCCAAAAGTCGTAATTCATTGCGCGTCGTAAAACCCAAATCGATTCTTGATGGATGAATAAAAAACGCTTCATTGAAAACTTTGCAAAGATCTGCTCCACTTTTGATTGCATCCATTTTCTCTTTTTCAATAAATTGTGAAAAAATATTGAAGGTAATTTTATATAACTTTTCGTGCAAAAATGGTGCCAATGGATCATTGGATTGGAATTCAGTTAAGAAAGGTTCCAGTTGTTTGGCAACACTTGTAAAAAATGCTAGCTTACAACATAAAAAAGAATCCTCTAATTTTTGTTTAACACGAAAAAACGTTTCACAATTTGGCGCGCACTTTTTTTCAAGAGCAGTTTTAATGTAAATTTGTAGGTTTGGTATTATCATTCTTGCTCTTTCACATATTTTTATGTTTTCTAGCCATCTTACATTGCAGAACTTCATAGGAAAAAGCTTAGAATTAGTAAACGCAGAATAATCAGCTCTTCTACTAGGAACATCTTTGAACAAATTATAAATGTCTCTGAGAAAACTAATTATTTTCCAATTTGTCTTCTTTTCCCCGTTTTTGAAAGCTCCATGTATAATATGTAAAGTACAACTTCCTGTTTCTAACAATTCTGGTGCATTAGCATTTTTGCTTTTTTGATATTCCTTAAAAAGTCGCAAAAATTTCCAATTTACAGCTGGACGATCCATTGAAATTTGAATAATTTTACTGTTATTTATCGGATGAATAGCTTCTAAAAATTTTTCAAGCATATCTGAAGCTGTGGAGTGTCCTAAAAAAGAAGAGCCCCAGTATCTGGTATGAAATTTTCCTCTTGAAAAAAATCTAATTATTATATCCATTTGTTTTTTCTGCGATATTTTGTTCAGCGTTTCATCAAAAGATACTGCTAAAAAATTAGATTTTATTACCTCATCTCTTAATACGCGATGAAAATAAGGTGCCAAACCAAAATTAATTATATAAGACAATTTATCTTTTCCCATTTTCAAAGATTGAACTTCTTTTATTTCTAGATACATCAACTTTTGAACTTCGATTCCTTTGCAGCCAGCTCTTAATGAAAGATTATTATAAACTACATGCAATGCCCAATATATTTCAGCTTTCTTATTTCTACCATTTTCCGTTGAAAAAAAGTTATAGGAGTGACAGCATGCGAAGACAAAGAAGACTGCAAAATTTGAATCAAATACAGAAGATTGAACTTTTGTTGAAAGAGAAGAAGTGGCAAAACTAGTAGAATTATTTGCTGTCTCACTACAAAAAAAATCTGGAATGGAATTTTGTCTGCAAGCATTCAGAGCATTTATATGCTTTTTACTTTTAGTATGATGACTAACAATGGCACTCCTCCCCATTGTTGCTAAACTTATGTCTTTCTTACACAATGAGCAGTAGGCTAAGTGTTTATTGTTTTGATTTTCTTTGAGCCAATTTTTCCATTCAGGTTCGTTAAGCCATTCTTTTAAAAAAGTGCTTCTCCACCCTGTTTTATTAGGCATGTAAAACAAAAGTTGAAGAATATTAAAACAAAATATTAACTGCTAATCTAAAAATTACCCAAAAAAAGTTATATAGTGACATCTTTATTTTTATTATGAATTAATAAAATACCTTTGTGTCTCTTTTTATCAAAAGTAAGAATGCTTTAATGTTATATATTCCAGTTAACTTTAAAACCAAAAAAGAAACAAATTTGTCCTTACAAAATAAAATGCTCGTTGAAAACATTTCGAAAAATTGCATATTTAATTTCAATAAAGCTGAAAAGTGATGCACATATTTTGATTGATCATATAAAACATAATGATAACTAAATTTCATAATAATATTGTGTATATGAATAAAAGAGTGGGTGCTTTCTCTCTACTGAATGAATATTTCCATTACAATTTTTACAAAGTTCTTGCAATCAATCAATTGCATTGTCCTATGTTTCATTTAAGAAAAACAAATTTTGATTATTTATCGTAATGAATAAAAAAGAAAAAAATTGAAAAATCAAGGGATGATAAAGCAACAACATTAAAAATACAGTACTGTAATATTTACTATAATCTATATCTATGTTTTTATAAATGGGTAATCTATGTTTTTCTAAACATTAGTGAAATTCAAGAGGTTTTTAAGGTTTTCAATGTTTTCAAGAGGTTTTTTCAAAATTAAGAGGTTTTCAAGGTTGGTAGACACCCTGTTCTCAGGCACTATCTTTCGGGTTCTAGCGTTTATGCTCGTTTGCTATCAACAAAGTAATCATGAACAGAGTGAATATGCACGCACAACAAAATGTAAATAAAGAACAGAGACAAACTTGCCTCATTCAAGGTTCAAATAAATAACTATCATGATTACTTTATAGACAAAAATCATAAGTAATTAACCAAATAACTAACTTATTTAATTTAGTTATGTTCTACCGGTACATCATAAATTGGATAGATGCACATCAAAAAGTTCTATTATTTGCTAACGATTCAGGATTCATGTATGGCATCTTTGTAATATACTAAAATTATCATCATACGTTTCATCCTCATCAACATAAAAAAGGAACTCTGTTTTTTAGAAATTTATTAAAAATGAAAATAAACAAGTAATTATAATATACTAAAAATTTTAAAAATTATGCTCAAATGACTATAACGGGTATTCTTGTTTTGTTGTTATAATTTCTTCAAATCTTTCACTTTCTATAGCATATTGTAGATGAAACTCCAAAGTGCTTTTTGTTCTCTATATCAAAATAATGAATTATAAAATCTATTTAGTAAGAATAAAAAAGTCGATACCACTTCTGATAAACCCTTTGGCATGGATAGATAGAGAATAAGAAGTTTTTTGGGCGGAGATTCAATCGGATTGAATTTATTCAGTGAAAATGCAAATTGAATATTCAAGCGACATTTGAAAAGCTGGCAAAAAAATGAATATAAATTGTAGGCATTTCAACATCAAAGTTTTTTCTATCTGTTTATAGAAAAGTTCTCAAATAATTTTTTGATGTCCATTTACGTATATTACCATCATTTTAGTGAACATATATGAATATATGAAGTACTCCATTGTCATAAATTGAAAGCAATTGAAATGAAGTTGAAATTATGGCATTCTTAGACAAGAAAATTTTTGTCAGTTTTTAAATCTTATTTTCATCAATGAAGATGTCCTTGAGGACAGAAGACTTCTTAATTCAAGAACAGTTTATTGGCTTGATTGATTGAGGAGGTGCAAAACATTTTTTTTGAAATTTTAGTCTTATACCGATTTTTGGATTGAAATGAGACAGTCCTATGCTGAATTTGCAAAGATGACTCTTATATTGTGATTCGATTTGCCACTACATATGAGTGTGAGCAGGCGTTTTCCATGCTACTTGACATTAAAACCAAATCCCGAAACATATAGGAAGTGAGTATGATATTGGAGTTGCATTGGCCAAAACAAAACTTAGAACTGGTTTAGACAAAACAGATGCATCCATTCCACTGGCATTTTTATCGATTTTTTGTGATATGACCCCAATCACATCTTATAATATCAACATTTAAAATGGCGACTTTTCGTTTTGTATATTCCCAAATTACAAAATATGTTTCAAAATATTTGTAAGATTTAAATACATATAAATTTTGCACATTTTTAAAGCACTTGTTTCTAACACTTTGAAACTAAAATCAGCCACGCTAAATGGCCTTGTGAAAATTGTCTTGTTGAAACAAAACAAATGTTAAAATGCAATCATTGCCTTAAATGGGTATGTTTTGACTGCCAATCTTTTGATTCTTCTTTGTTCGATACTCTTGATACACTTCTTGATTGTGGAATACGTTGGCATTGTTTGGAGTGTCGAAATCTTGATACTTCGCCGCTATTGTCTCTTCAAAATATAGTTCAAGACTTAAGTAAAAAAATTGACGAACAAAGGAATTTACTTGCTAGCTTTTCCAAAACAAAACCTCAATTTATACCTTCTGAAGAATCAAGGCACAATAATAAGATCACTTTCTCAGCTGCTATTCGAAAACCAAATGTTAAATCTAAAAATGTGCTTTACGTAAAAAAAACAAGATTCTAATCCTCTCCTTTTGAGTAAAAAAGTGAGGGATACTTTGTCTTCCGTTAAAGTTATCTCTACCAAGCTTACAAAAAAAGCTATTAAACTCCATTTCCCTGATTCAAAAAGTTTATCAAAGGCTGAAAAACTGCTTAAAGATTCCTCTGTTCCTATTACAAAACAAAGATATCTTCTACCCAGAATTTCTTTTTTGTTTACTCTTGATCATTCCAATGACACAATTTGATGAAATCTTGCGCCTCCCAAGTCAATACTTTTGAAATCCTATTCTCAAAACCCATTACCGAGCACAGTAAAATCTGTTATTAAAGTTTCACCTGAAATTTTGAATTACATTAAATCATCAGATTTTTCCCATTTTTTACTCTATGCAAAGATTGAAAGTAAGACAATTTTTCTCCCACATTCAATGTGGTAATTGTCTATATTTTCTACATACCACCTCTGCTTGTAAAAGATCCGCAATCTAGAAATTCTGCTCTGAAGCTCACTTATCTCAAACTTGTCCTGTTAAAACAGATACGTCAATATTTATATGCTATAGTTGTAAATCGAACGCTAACTCGATCTCTCATCACTCCGTAATGGATTACACCTGTCCCTACGTTGTTAAAGGGCTGAATCGTGTCAAATATTTAACTCTTTATCATGACTAGTAAACTGTTAAATTTTTTTAGATATTCCTACTCATATTGATATAGATTCTACCAATTGTACAGTTAAAAGTTCTTAAACTCACATATGTGATTTAAACTCACATAATTTTAGTTTTTAAAACTTTAATTTACTAAGTTTAATATACAATCACTAAATAGCAAATATGATGAATTTGAGTGCTTCACTGATAAAGTCAGCAGATGTTTAGGAGCGCATTTAGCAGTTATTTGTCTGCAAGAACATGGTGTAAAAATAATTACCTCGACTTTCCTTTAGATCGCTATAAGTTTTTCAGTGTACCTAGTGGAATATCCTAGCAAGGCGGTCTTGCTTTTTACATAGATAAAAATGTCGAATTCCCTCTTTTTGATAGTAAATTTGTGCCAGGCGTATTTGAATATTCTTCTATACATTTAAATATCTCTGAAAAAGAAAAGATTTTAGTGCATAATTGTTAGAGGCTGCCATCTACTGTAACATACATCACGATGTTATATGTAAATATTCAAGAGTGCAACTTCACCTCATTCATCAAATCACCATCAATCCTACTGGACCTTCAATCATTCAACCACATTGTACATCACAACTTTCACACACACACACACACATGCAAAACATCCAAGGTTATCCAATTCACGATGTACACTACCAGGAGCCACACTTTCTGTACATTGGCAACACACAAACATCTTGAAGATGGGCACTGATCGAAGATCTCAACTCAAGCCCAGCATCTCCACCGTTCCAGCAACAGCTCTCGCTACTACAGCTCACCGCAAGACATACGGAGATAACGCCAAAGAGCTTCCAATCCTAGCTCAGAGTTGGTGTCTGGCATCTTTTGGAGATCCACAATTGTCATCAATAAATTTTCTTGATAACATATGGATACATCTACTAAGCAAGATGATATTGACTATTTCTTCATTTTTTTCTAGTCTTCTCTTTAACTTGAATAATGAATAGAATACATATAATTTGTGGCGACTTTAATCTCAACCTTTTTCAAATAGAAAATAATTTATCTGTGAATTCTTTTTACAATCTTATTTTGTCAAACTTTTTCAAACCAGTCATCACATTACCCACAAGACGCGAATCTAATACACTCATTGACAACATTACCAAAGTTTAATTCAATTTTCTGCTTTTAATTGCTATGCTATGTTTTCCGACCATTTCCCTCTCCTTCTATCATTGAAGGTAGGAGGTTATACAGAAAGAGGTTTTCTCAATTTTAGCCGGTTTGATGAAAAACTTTTCATCAAACTTGCAGCCAAAGCTATATCCTCTTTTGATCTTGAGCAGCCGTATAATGACCCTGAAAAACTTTTTCCATGTTTACCATACTCAATCAATGAGTCGATTGAACTTTCAATTATAAAAGTATGCAAAAGTAAAAAAGTAAACTGAAACCTTCGATTTCTTTAGAAGTTCTCGATTTGATTAAAGCAGGAGACGCGTTTTTTAAAAGGTTGAAACGAAAAAAGACAATAAAAGTGTTGAAATTACGAGTAAATTTAAAAAAGTTAAAAACTATCGACCAATCTCTATCATACCAACACTTTCTAAAATCTTTGAGAGGGTTATATTCACACAATTTAGTTTCCACATTTCTCAGACTTTTACATTCCGATCGATGAGCTTATTTCTAAAAAAAAAGATATCGTACTGCTTTTTTTGATATGAGTCAAGCATTTGACTGAGTCAACCGTTCCATATTAATTGAAAAACTATCTAAATCCGGGAGAAGTAAAAACTCCATCTTGTTCAAAGCTTCTTACTTATCTAATCGATAACAATGCGTGTTTGTAAATAACTCTTTCTCAAGCTTTTTGCCAATTAAATCTGGTGTACCACAGGGCTCTATTTTGTCTCCTTTTTTATTCAGTTACTTTGTCAATGATATTTTCAATACATCTAGTATTTTCACTTTTCTCCGATATGCTGAAGATTTTTGTGCTTACTTCCCCCTCTCCAGTATTAAAAAAATAATATCATTAATATTAATCTATTTACTAGAAACGTAAATCAATTTTATAGTTGGTGAAGTAATAATAGTTTGAAAATCAATAAAGATAAATCAAAATCTATGATTGTTTCGCTTAAAAGTTTGGTAGATAAAGAAGTCAATGCTGGTTTTGAAGTAGTGAACAGTTTCAGCTTATTTGCTTTAACAATAGACAATAAGCTGACCCTATCTCATCATGTCAATCTGGTTACAAATAAGTTAAGTCAAATCATTAGTCTTTTTCGTCGTACAAAACATGTTTTCCCATCTAAAATAAAACTTTTACCCTACTTTTACCATACCTTCAATATAGTCTTTTGAATTGGTATCCTCACAATAAAAATTAGATAGAAATTCTACAAAAGTGTTAAGATGCGTATTCAATTTTAAATGGTGTTCCCATAGAGAATGGGTTTTCAGAACTCACAATTTACTAAAGCTGGAAGGTTTTTTCTACATGAAAGTTGCCTGTTTTTATGCAAAAATCGAATAATAGGCCTCATAATCTCTTCAAAAAATGTTTGAGATACAACGAGGAGATAAAGTATGAAACAAGAAAAGCACATAATCCTCTCCCTGTTGTCTACCACCTTTCAAATTCTAATATCTGTTCAGTACAAAACGAATGCTTATTGAAGACTTTTTTCATATCTTTTATAGCCTACTTTCCACTTGCGATAAAAATTGTTACGTCTACCGTCAACTTCCTTAAAATTTACTTCTCATTTATTCTTTCTGCATTTATAGAATTCTTTTCTCAGTTTGTTTTAAACATATATATGTTCGTATAAATGTTTAATATTTTTATATATATTATATATAATATATGAATATAGATATATAAGTGTTGTATCCTAATCGCGGCCTTTTTGGCTTTTGGATCTTCACACTGTTTTATATTTTTATGTTATCTTCTAACATTGTTAACATTTTGTCTTCATTTATTGATGTTTACTTAACATAACTACCTTTTTTCTATATCTTTTTAGCTCTTCATTTTCATAAGCCTTTTTTGAAGACTTTTTTTTGCTTCCAAGTAAATAAACTTACTTACATTGATTGTATTATTATAACAATTTTTGAATAAACAAGTGTGTCAATTTTTTTAGTTCAGTAGTTTCTATGTTAATTAATGTTTTTAAATGAGATGCTAAGCTATTAAAAATTTGTAAGGAGACCGCTACGCCGAAAATTTTTAGAAAGTTTGTAAACCACTCTTCAAGCTCAACAAGAGAATAAAAGCATTCATATATGATAGATCACTATTCAACGAATGTAATTAAGTCTTTATCCCTCAATATTTTCATTTACCAATTATTAAAACGGATGGCCACAGTCTATCTGTATAGTCTATCACTAGATATGCTATATTGTAACTAAGTGAAGGTTTTATACCATGACTAAAATGATCGCTTTTGTAAATCTTTAGGGAAGAGAATTTTTGGTTGAGCAAATTTTATAATTGGTGTTCGAAGGTTAATAAGTTCTTCGTCTCCTAAAGACCATACAGAAAGGGTTGTATTAGAAGACTCATTGGTAATACAGTGAAACCTCATTTATCTGACAGTAGATTATTTGACAACTCTACTATCCTATGCAATACTGATTAGGAGCTAAAAGAACAATCCAAACAGAAAAGTTTATATCAAATAAATTGGTTTAAGTGGATTGATTACGCTGTATAAAATTAAATTTTAAAAATTGTAGCAACGAAATGTGACCAAGCTTGATTTTATTAACACAGAAAAACAAAGAATCATCTCATATAATCTTCATTTTCTACTTGCACATATATTCAGTTAGTAAAGTAAATTGTTTGAAAATATATATAGGACTTGGGTTTTGAATTTAAATGTGATCCTTTTAAATAGAAATTGAAGGTTTAAAATTTTTGGAAGAAAATTTGCTACAAGCTTTAAATATATATAAATTAGCTATTCTATTTCCTAAGTTATACGCTATAAACTACATGAAAATGAAATAATTTGTAATCGGTTTTATTAACTGTGAAGATAATAAAAGCAATTTATTCAAAGAAATCTTGATATAAAAAAACTAAAACATTAAATAAAATGAATAACTAAGCATAAGGATGCTATATATTTTATTTAAGAAATAAAAGAAAAATAATAAAGGCATTTTCCATTGAACTTTTTCATTTAAAGTAATCAATAGGGTTTAGGAATAATAGTTTAGTGCTATTAAAAATATTCATCATGCTGAAAAATATGTGGGCTTTTGTTCAAATTACTGGTTACATCACTGCCTCTGCTCAAATTTGCATTATTATATCAATGAAGTAGATAGAGTTTTTTCTACTCACACGCCAAAATAGTCTTTAAAATACTATAAAAAAGATATAGAATTGAGAAAATTCAAAATTATTGGGACGAAAAGTTTTTTTGCCTCTCCCAGATGTGCGGCCCTGCGTGTTGAGACATTTTTTTAATATGCCCAAATAGTTCTAAAGTTTTTCACGAACTGCAACATTCTCTACCCACACCGTATAGAGAACGAATTTCTAAGAAACGTCGCATCCAGTAAAATCAGCGTAATGAGATAGAAAATCAGGACTTAAAAAGTGTGTAAAATGATATTAATTGAACTAGAAGTTTCAAATTTCTCACTTGATGCCCATACACCATACATGAAGCCCAAATGAATCAAGAAAGAGCTTTTCTGAAAATTTTCTACTTGCTTTTCATCCAAAAGTTCCAAAAACACTAATTTACATCAGGATACTATATTCTATAGATACATGAACAAGATTATCAAGATCAACTCATTAAATGCCTCTAGAAAGATTTCAAAGATGTCTTTAGGATTTGTATGTCCCATAAAAAAGGAAGAAAATAGCGTGTTAGAATTTTTTATTAAAATGATTCCAAAACAATCACAAATATCCATTGGACTTTTCTTAAAAACTTCATTAAATGCTGCATCAAAACTAATTGCAAATTTGGAGTCGCCAATATATTTAATTAACTCATCATTAAAATTGCACTAAGCCATGTATGATCATTTAGATTATTTTTGTTACTCCAACGCAATTTTTTTACTATAGTCCTATCATGAAACATTAATTTAAGGATTTATGTTTTAGACAAATTAAAAGAGTATTGAATTTCGAACCATATATAATTAGGTTTTCTTTTGTATGCACAATACCAGTCGCCAAATTCTAAATCGGAATATTATTTATTCTCATAAAAATGTCTTGATAGGAGTAAAATGGGTATTGATAAGTTTTTGATGCTTTACAATTTTTATATGACTTTCAAGGGATTTGCTACTCAAAGAATAAAAGTGTTTGTATTTTTGATTGTCAAGCATGAAAGTTGTGGATAAATTTTTGGTTAAAAATTCGGGATAAAATTATTTTTTGTAATTACAACCTTAATAATCTTAAAGATTACATAAACGATTATTGTTAGCAAAATTACTGTTATATATAATTTTTACTTCCAAATTGTCTTTTTTTAATTTTAAAAAGGAGTTAAAAAAATAATTTAGAAGTAAAAACGGTATATAAATTTAATATAAAAATATCTAAACATTGCGAAAGTTCTCTGAAAATATTTCCAAAAAAACTTAAAAAAAAATCCCCGCCTTTTCCTTGAATTACAGTTTTTCTGAGTATGCTACGCTTTAATGAGATAACAAAATAAGAAGGTATTCAAAAATTTACTTCATTTTTAGCGCGGCATGCAACCAAAACGTTTGAGATAGGAAATGAACTGGTGCTGATAAGAGTGATGATAAAGACGCATATCAGAATGTCTTCTTTGCCTGGATTGTTATCGCACTGAGACATGATAATTTTTAGATTGTTTCTGTCATAAATGACATCTGCAGGGAGTGTAGCTAGAAAGAAAAGAAAATGAGGAGAGTAAATCTTAAAAAATGCATATAAAACATGCCCAACTCATTCTTTACCACCTGTTTAGCTCTTATGACAAGCCTTTTTGAGATTTAGTTAATGATTATATTTATGTAATTTATTTGATATTGAAGAATTAGAGTAAGTCGCGCACCATAAAGAAAAGGAGTAAGCTAGACGAAAAAATGATATAATCACATGACACGTCCCAGCCCTAACTTTTGCCACCGATTACACTTAAAATGATTGAAATTAATCATTTACCTTTCACTCAGTTTTATTTTCTTCTTTCTTTAATCTTTCAGACAGCTCTTTATTATTTTTCACTTCATCCTAACACATATCAAGCGTGAATAAAGAGCATCAATAATAAGGTGCTGAACATTTGTTTTCAAATCCTAAATACACAACAAACGCTATTAAATTATGGCGTGGAAACAAATGTCAATAACTAGTCAATCATATTTTATACACTACCGTATCATGAAAGTCCTGCAAAAAATCTTTCCAATTTCTCTTCAAATGAGAGTCGACCTTGCTTCTCATATATATGGTATATAATAATTAATATATAAAATATGATGCACACAAGCTTTGAAGACCACATAAAATTCATGCGCTAATCTGGCTTAAGCATGAAAAAGAAAATATTTTCAAGATGCGCAGACATATATTGTTAGGAATTTGTTAAATTGATAAAACAAGAATAACGGTACAAAAACTTTTTTCTGTTATTTCATTCTGCACCCAGTTCAACCATCCAGATTTCGCCCCCTCCGTGTGTAAGAGGGAAAAGGAGGCCAAAAAAACAGTTTTATTTTTAAAATGTAGAAATATACTGATAAATATATAGTACATATAAATTATTATAAATATAATGATTTATAAATATACATTTGTTTGTTCCTCTACCTTAGAATAGGTTTGGTAAACGGGCGACGTATATCATATTTCACGTAGAGTTGGTTGCGTGCATCGGGCTTGATTGTGAGTCTAGGTAGAAAATCCAGACTCACAAAGTCACGTTGTGAAAATAGAATAAAGAAAAGGTTAAGCATTGATGGTGCACGAACACGTCACTCGTTTGTCTCTCTATTTTTTTATTTAGTTCATTCAGAGTTTCAAAAATTTCTTGGTGAAGAAACTGAACACAGGCAGCAGTAGAGATGTATCGGATATCCGCATTCCGCATGCGTTTATACGGATCATCGGCAAAAATTTTTACATCCTCATCTATGTTAACATCCGCAATTAAAATCAATTTTTATAAATATCTATTGAAACTTTTCGTATTTTTTTGTTTAAAACTTACAAGATGTAATGCCTTTAAAATTCCTATCTTTGATCATACGAAATTCAAGACTTGTGAAAAGCGGAAGTTTGTTGTTCGCAACATTTCTTTTTGTCGGCCAGTAGTATAAATTACGTTTCAAATGTCAGTTGACTCTGCTTTCACAATTTTTTGGTTTCTGGTGATGAATGATACTGATGAGAAAATTCAGCATCCACTTTACTACGTTACATACATGATAGGATTTTAATAGTTATTGTCTGTCACATAGTATTATAGCCTTTTGTTTTTTGTAAATTGCAGTGAGCTGGTTTACTGATTTTGACACATAGTAATGCCGTTTAAATTTTCTCATCGGTCACCACAACAAGCGTTTTGATTTCTCTATAGTCGTTTGTTTTTTTAAAGTAAATAATTTGTAACGCCTACTTTTAAATTGTATTTGTTTGCAAATTTTTAAGTGCTTTCATTTTTTAGTTTAATTAAGTTTTTCCTGAGTTTTTATAAAAAAAAATTTAACTGAAAAGTTCTTGTGAAACATAGTGCCTTATAGCAATTAATTTTTATGCTAACGCCTGATCCTTTCATAGTGGAATTTTTTTCCCCCTACGGGGATATTTGACTTTATTTAAATGACAATAACAATAAAATATAAACACACAAATTTTTAAGAATACACACAAAAAATATATCTTCAGAGAGGGATGGGAGGGCGTGAAGTTGAGCAGAATAAAGTAAAGTGAGGACAGACTGTTGTGCTCGGCTATATACATGGTATTATAACCTGGACAGTCTGTCCGCGTGATTTTTTGCTGTATTGATGTATTTGAGATTGGTTTTTGCTTGGCGGAGATATTCCGGGTTCCATCTTCTGGATCCACTAGTGTAGGGGTTTATTCCTGGATCCACCGCTTTGCAAAGTCACGCCCTCCCATCCCTCCCTGAAGATATATTTTTTGTGTGTATTCTTAAAATTTTGTGTGTTTATATTTTATTGTTATTGTCATTTAAATAAAGTCAAATATCCCCGTAGGGGGAAAAAACGAAAAAAAATACACGAGAAGGCTGTATAC